>PITA01000568.1:31841-219153 GCA_004023965.1 Spilogale gracilis
TTTTTTTTTTTTTAAAGATTTTATTTATTTGACAGCGAGAAACACAGCGAGAGAGGGAACACAAGCAAGGGGAGTGAGAGAGGGAGAAGCAGGCTTCCCGCCGAGCAGGGAGCCCGATGTGGGACTCGATCCCGGGTCTCCGGGATCATGACCCGAGCCGAAGGCAGTCGCTTAACCAACTGAGCCACCCAGGCGTCCCAAATTTTTTTTTTTTTAAAGATTTTATTTATTTGACAGAGAGAAACACAGCCGGAGAGGGAACACAAGCAAGGGGAGTGAGAGAGGGAGAAGCAGGCTTCCCGCCGAGCAGGGAGCCCGATGTGGGGCTCGATCCCGGGTCTCCGGGATCATGACCTGAGCCGAAGGCAGTGGCTTAACCAACTGAGCCACCCAGGCGCCGCCGATAAATTTTAATTTATAAATTAGATGCAATACAGAGATTAACAGTAAGAACTAATGATAAAAATAGGACGGTTACAACATACTGTCATAAAACTTATGTGAATGTGGATTCTTTTTCAAAATAACTTTACTGTCCTGACCCTTCTTGTGATGCTGTGAGATGTAGGCATTGTGATGTAGTGCTAGACTACTCTTGACCTTGTGATGATAAATCGGGAAGATCACCTGTTTCTAGACCACAGTGTTCCACAAATAACCGAATAACCGGATAAGAGGCTCTACTGTGTTGGTCTCTATTAAACTTGAAGGTATCTTGGAAAAGATTCTCAGTTTCAGACTTAATTATCGAACCTAGTAGCACAAAAGAAATGTGTAACAGTTGCCCTGCAAATCTAGTGATTAACCTGTCTACTTTGTTCCCTTGAAACACCTGAAAGATTTAATTTGCAACCTGGTTATCATTCATGAAAGTTTGGGGAAGGACATTAAGAAATTGTTTGTAATTAAAGTTCTCTGACTGCCCAAATCTCAGGACACAGACTTGTTTGCCAGATGCTTGCAAACATTCTTGGTCAACCAGTAAACGTGCCAGGGAAGTACTGGAGTTCTACCTGCAGGTTCACCTGGTTTTTATGGGCCCTCCGTGAGCCTTCTGGTCTGCCTCCCCTGGCCTGTAGCGCAGTCACTCTGGTTCTGTAGTGTCTTTTGGATCCGTGCCACAGGCATGTCCACTGGCTGCATGGACAGTGGCCCCTTCTGCCCCTACCAGGACTTCAGTCTATAGGCCAGTGGCCGGGTTCCCTATTGGTCACAGCAGATAGGGGCTTCCTCAGAAAGCTTGAGGGAAAGAACAAACTCAACTGTTTTCTTGTTCTGTGGTATTTTGAAATATGGAATGTAATATTGATGAGTGGCTGCAAAAGAGAATCTCTGAGAAAAGCAATAGCAGAGGAAGGGAGAGGTGTTAGCCCTTTGAAAGTCATTTGGTTCCAGCAGGAAAGTTCAGGGCAGTGAAGTAAGTGTAGGTCAGGTTAAAGTGATGCCTGGGCACTTGAAGAAAGCAAGAAAGGATTCCACTGCAGAGCTTCTGTAGGCTGGGTGGGACCCAGTGCCCCCTGGAAATCATCTGAAACTCGGGGGAGAGGCATGTGATCATGTTTATCAGAACTCTTGAACACCACTGAGAAGTGCTGGTTTAAGGGATACTTGGAGCACAAACAGAATGGGGCAGGTGAGTTTCTACTGCAAGAAAGGAATAGCACCCCTGTCTAGTTTTTTTTTTTTTTTTTTTTTTTTTTAAGATTTGGGATGCCTGGGTGGCTCAGTTGGTTAAGCCACTGCCTTCGGCTCAGGTCATGATCCCGGAGACCCGGGATCAAGTCCCACATCGGGCTGCCTGCTCGGCGGGAAGCCTGCTTCTCCCTCTCTCACTCCCCCTACTTGTGTTCCCTCTCTGGCTGTGTTTCTCTCTGTCAAATAAATAAAATCTTAAAAAAAAAAAAAGATTTTATTTGTTTATTTGAGCTAGAGAGAGGATGAGACAGAGAGAGCATGAGAAGAAGACTCCCCCCTGAACAAGGAGTCCGACGCAGAACTTGGTCCTGAGACTCCAGGATCCTGACCTGAGCCGAAGGCAGTTGCTTAACCAACTGAGCCACCCAAACACCTAACCTCCATCTGGTTTTTGGTGGGCTACATTTTGGAGGTTGTAGGGAAAACAGAGAAATAATTCTAATCTGTTATCCAGAATGGATGTCAACTTTTGCATAATATTAGATATTTTAGACTAAATATGAAGAAATAATTAAAACTCCAAATAGCTTCAAGCCCCAGTGTTTGTTCAACATTTCTTTTCAATGCACAGAAGGAAAAGGGGGGGATTTTTCATAGATCTGATCACCTGGGGGGTCAATGTGTAAGGCTATGGACAGATTCTCGAAAGTTGATTTTCAGACACAGTCAGTCTGGCCGTCCTTCTAGCGATAGCTAATGCTATACACTTAAATCAAGTTTCTCTCATTTGAACTGCTGGTAATTATCCAATCCATCTTGAAGGCACGCTCTCTTTTAGCATTAACCACAGTGTCAGATTGCATCAGCTGCATTGTGTCCTGGTGAGTGCCGCTGCAGAGTGATGAATGCACGAGCCTCCAGTTCATAGTCCGGCTGTCTGGTGGGGCAGTGGGCAGTTCAGGAAACAAATGATCAGGAAGGGGTCTAGTTATTTGGGACATGCTTTCTCTTTATCGATCCAGTCACTTGCATTGCCAACTTTTTTACCTTGCTGCTTGCGGTGTTCTTGGTTTATGGGAAGAATAGACATTTAAAGAATTGTCTATGGACTGTTCTGATGTGCTTTTCCCATCGTGAGCTACATCCAGCCCTCTCTGCACTGGACTTTAACAGGATGGTGTCATGAGATCTTATTCATTAAGACCACAGGAGGGAGAAGTTTCTAAGAGTACTTAGTGCCCTGTCCAGAGAAACCAATACAGAAGGTTTGTGCATTTTCCTAGGATTGTAGTTAGGCTGTTAGCGCAAATGCTTTGTTAAGGATGTGAAGCATCCAAGACAGGCCAGGTGGTTTGCCTTGAGATATTTTAAGGTAGTAGTTGGAATCCAGAATTTTTCTCATATACTTTTGCTATGTCTGGTCACAAAAGCGAGGACACTCAGAATGGCCATACGCGGGAGAGGCAAGCTATCTGCACACCTGCGGGCTTTATTTCTCCCCCGTCTCGGTACTGCCGGCTGGATTCTACACACAGGGTTGAACGTGTGAACTGGGCAGGCCACGTGCACTTATTTGTTCCTTGGGCTCTTTGCTCTTTGTTCCTATTTCCACAGATAGGATGGAATAAAAAGGAGCTTGTTGTAGATGGCAGCATAATTCCTGCCCCAGCAGTTGAGCTGGAGGATGGGAAATTCCCTATGTTACAATCCACTCTTAGGACAGCCGTGTACACGGTGGAATCTAATGACTTCCGACAGACTGCCTTTGGAGCTTACAAACGTCAGTCTGTTGCGTTCTCTGCAAACACAGGCCGTGGGCCAGAGCTGGGCACGACTACAAGCACAAGAAGGCAGATCAATGGTTTAATGAATCCATAAAAGAGCCTTGAACTCTGCTGCAAGGTACTGAACACTCTAGTTAAATGAAACTCCTGTAGTCTTTAACAATGAAAGATAATCAATGGCCGGGGGTAGAAGCCAATGTCCAGTAATCACACCTGCCCAGAATTTGTGTTGCTGTCTCACTGCTGTCAGAGGGTTAGCCAGACTCGGGCTCTGAGGCTCACTACTTCCCTTTTAATATTTTCCTCAATGTTTGAGCTGCATTTAACCCAGAGACGACATAATCATCGAGTGCTGCCTCTGTTAAGGACTCTTTTTAAAAGCTGTGGAATATTACTTAAATGACATTTCTTTAAAGTAATAAGATTAAGCTCCAGAATTATACTATTCTAACATGTAGTGTCTTTGTAAGGCATCCCTATGATGAAAAGTAAATATGGGAATAAAATCCATTCCTGATTAAGTCCTCTGAATGTCAAATTACATAGTGTTGGAGAGCCCTGATTAATTCTTGCATGCTAAAATATTCCTCATTAGTTTGCTATGGCTAAGGGTTAACCACTCCTATTATAAATTCAGACATTAATGTATTTTCTGCTTAATTCATCTTCTAATAGAAGAAAATATGGTTAGTAGATAGGAATTTTTTTTACCTCTAAATGTGCCTTGGAAACATTATACTGATTTATAAGCTATAGGAGAAAGCCTTCATAAATATATTCAAGCGAATTTAAAAATATTTAACTGCTTTTGATTGTGGAAGAACAACTGCTTTGACTTTGAAATGATTATTTTTTTTCCACTGAGATAGTAGAATTTATAAATCAAAGATTTTGCATCCAATTTTTGTCACACAAACTTGAGCTTTCTTACTGTTTCACTTTCTTGATTAGCTAATTAGCATTACGAGAGCTGGGTCCTACCCTAATAAGTGTATTTTGGTGGGTAATAGAAATTTTGAGGTATGACGATTGCTAGTCTAGTCTGCTTCACAGGCTGATTGCCAGACATTCTAAGAAAAGTGGTGATTTCTATATGGATCCGAATAAATGATATATTATCTTGTGATCTGTTTTGATAGAATATATTCATATTATCTTAAATAGGGTAGGACTGCACATCCAACTCTGTTGTAAGACCAATCTTTGTAGGCCCTGATACTTTCTGTGATCACATGTAGCATTAAATGTCTTATAAGTTGGAGCCATTAAATTGTTGGATTTAGGAATACAGAGACCCAGGGGTAGGTCGAGATAAAGCCAGGCAGATAGGCCTTTGCAACAATATGGATGGACCTAGAGGGTATTATGATGAGTGAAGTAACTCAGAGACAGAAAGACAAATACCATATTATTTCACTCATCTGTGGAATCTAAAAAACAAGTGAATAAGCAAACACACAAACAAAAAACAAAAATAGACCCGTAAATGCAGAGAATGAGCTGGTGGTTGCCCTAGGGGCATGGTGGGGATGGGCAAAATAGGTGATGGATATTAAGAAGTACAAACTTCCAGTTATAAAATGAATAAGTCACAGGGATATAAATTACAGCATAGAGAATATATCAATAATATTGTAATAACTTTGTATGGTGACAGATGGCAAGTAGACTTATCATGGTAATCATTTCATAATGTATATAAATGTTGAATCACTATGTTGGACACCTGAAATATAGTATTGTGTATCAACTATACTTCAATTGAAAAAATAAAAAATGGGGAGAAAAGCAGGGCAAATACTTAAAGACAAGAGGGATTTGCCTAATAGGAGACAAATCTCTGTGCTGCTTTTTTGTTTGTTTTTAGACAAGATTAAATAAATTGTTATTTATTCATCCATTTATTTTAAAAAATAAAACAAAAGATATACTGAGTCTCTCTAATATGCTAGGCACTGTTTTGGGCTTGGTGGATACATTAATAAAAAAGAGAAAAGTCCCTGCCTTAAAGGAACTTATATTCTTTCTCTAAGGGAGATTGATAATATACAAGTGAAAACTATGTATATATGTAACAAAATTAATAGGTAGTGACAAGCGCTATCAAGAGAAAGCAGGGTGAGGGGATGGAGACTGATGGGGTGCTGTTTTACATCTGGTGGTTACAGAAGTCATCCTTGAGGAAGTGATGTATGGGTAGGGACAGAGTGGATGATGGGACCGTCACGAGAAGAGCTTGGAGCAGAGAATTTACAAGAGAGGGAGCAAGTGAAAGGCAGAGGAACAGCCTTGGCATTTTTGAGCAGCAGTAAGAAAGCCATACTGTCTGGAGTCAAACGATCAAGGTGGTTGGGACCAGATTAGTAGGGCGCAGAACAGCTAGTTTGGATTTCCTTCTTACTTCAGTGGCAACTTCTGCCAGGTGTTGAGCAAGATGTGTGACATGATCTAATCTTCCCTGTTGATTGGATCTCTGTTAAGGAAGTAATACATTTAAGATCTTGGATGCAGAGAGGATTTAGGGAATAGGAAAGGCAATAGCATTCCCAAGAAGTTGGGTGTGTCTGGCAATAGAAAATGAAAAGTGTCATATTCACTGAATTATTCACTAGTAGTTATGAAACATTTCCCAGTAGCAAAAGTATGTTGAACTACTTTAGGTTTTTTTTTTCCTTCTACCCCCCCCCTCTGTTTTTTTTAGTGTGGAAAGAAATGAACCAAGGATGGATATTGTTTGTTAAATGTTCTGACACAGCGATTTTTCTTTTTTTTTTTTTTAAGATTTTATTTATTTGACAGAGAGAAACACAGCTAGAGAGGGAACACAAGCAAGGGGGAGTGAGTGGGAGAAGCAGGCTTCCCGCTGAGCAGGGAGCCTGATGTGGGGCTCGATCCCGGGCCTCCAGGATCATGACCTGAGCCGAAGGCAGTCGCTCAACCAACTGAGCCACCCAGGCGCCCCGCGATTTTTCTTTCTATATGGTAGGTGGGGTTTGCCCTCAGTCTGGTGGGAGGTTAAGACCTCAGAAACCAGACCTTGGTCTGGCAGACAGACCTATGGTATTTACAGGCATCCACATGGCCTCTAGAAGTAGTGTGAGAAAAAGGAGATAGTAACTTTAAAGGGGCCTTCTTTGGGTAAAGGAAGTGTTTTGAAGTTTATTTTATTTAAGGGTAGACTTAATCTGGTGATAGTTATAGGATGTATTGGGATTTTTTTTGTTCGTGGGGGTGGGGGGAGATCAGGATTTTTTTTTAAAGGTTTTATTTATCTGACAGAGAGAAACACAGCTAGAGAGGGAACACAAGCAGGGGGAGCGGGAGAGGGAGAAGCAGGCTTCCTGCTCAGCAGGAAGCCCAATGTAGGGCTCGATCCTGGGACTCCACGATCATGACCCTGGCCGGACAGGCACTTAATGATTGAGTCACCCGGGCACCCTGAGTATCAGGGTTTTTAATGTGAGTAACAGAAGACCCAACTCAAACTGGTTTGTACAATAAAGGACATCTTCTATCCGGTGGAATTCAAGTCCTAAGGTAGGATATACTTCAGACAGGTTGATCTTGTAGTGCAGTGGTTTAATTTCTTCCCAACTTTGTACTTTTGTAGATAGCGTATTGGCTGTTTTCCAAGGCGAGCTCCCCAGAGGTCATGGGAAGTCTGGAAGTAGCAATCATGCCTATATGCTTCCTTGCTCATATCCAATAAAAGACAGCGTGCCTGTGTCCTAGCATTCCAAGCAAGAGTCTTGAAGTTCATATTTATTGTTTATGCTTAGGTCATACACACATGCCTGACCTGGGACTATGACCAGGGCAATGGCTAGGCTGATCAGCTTGAGCTAATCAGGGCTTCTCTTAGATGTTGGAGGTAGGCTCATTTTCCTCTCAAGCCTGTGGGAGGCTGCATGAGGAAGGGCAGCGATCAGAATGAAGATTTGGAAACTCTTAAAAGAAGGAAGTGGTCAGAATGATGGTGGATGGTAGGTGCCGGCAAATATCTACTAGAAAGAAGGAGGAGTGACCTCACGAGGTTATCTCATGAGGTTGAAATCTTTATACAATGAATGTCTACTCTTGTCATGTGGAGGAAGGAATATGAAATCCAAATATGGATTGAGAGATAAAAATGTGGTTAACATTCATCATAGGACACTCAGATGAACTACTTCTCTCTAGGACCAGCTATTTGAAACCCTGATTATTAGAATGTTGCCTTTATACCAGCACCAAAGTGCTGACTTGTTCTCTTCTTTTTGGACTCCATGGAAGATGTGATTGCAGGGAACTAAGATGAAGGGATTGTGGTTAGCTGATAGATATGCTTATTTACGAAGAGGACCAGTGGTGCTGTTAGAATAGTAGATAGCACAATAAATAACTTCACCAGTGTAAATGGCCTGGAGGATGTTGGCCAAGGACCTCACTGGATATGGGGAGGCGGATATCTGGGACTGGGGGGTGGGGGCTGCTGTTACTCATCAAGGATGAGCCTGCCCGCCATATATTTAAGCTTGGGGAGCTGAAAACTGTGCCTGCTGAACAGAAGGGAGTGGAGAGTGTTCAAACAGATTGTGATTTAGTCTGAGCCTGAATGCATTTTCAGGTAGCTGAAGGAGGAGAGACCTTGAAGGCCGCAACTTTCAGGTTATTAATTGATCTATTTACTTGTTAAACAAGTATTTCTTGAGCAGCTACTAGGTGCCGGGCACTGCACAGTTCATTGGCGTTTCAGCAGACAATAAGAACCGGTTCCTGCCCTCTGTGAAGTGCTGAGGCCAGTGGAAGACAGACGTTTATTTACCTAATAGCACAGATGTGAAATTGTCACTGTATCAAATGCTGTGAGAGTGTGGACAGAGTGCTGTGGGAGCCTCTGACAGGGAGATTTAATTAGTCAGGAGACCTGGAAGCTTCCCTGGGAAGTAAGGCTGCACTGAAATCTGAAAGATGAAGAGATGTAAAAGAGGGCAGAAGGGGGAAGGAAGAACTTATTGGGATGAGGACATAGAAGGATGATCTGGAATCCTGGCCCCAATCTGCTACTTCTTTGTTAATTTCAAGTTCTTTGTGAGGGAATGGAACGTTACCTATAAATAAGAAAACAAACAGATAATCCCTGGAACAATAATTCCATTAATCCATTTGTTTGTGTCTTTGTTCGCTTGTTCGTTCATTCATTCATTCATTCATTCATTTCTATCAACCCTTAGGGATTTGTTGCTTGCCTACTGGCTTCTGCCTTCCCTGACTTTTTGTTCTGCTTCATGGACGGTGGCATTAGCACAATATTACTAATTTATTTCTGGGAGTATATATCCTGTATATATATCCTGAAGGTAGCAACATTTTGTAAATAAATAATAAGAATAAGAATAATAACTCTAAGACCTTAAGTGTTTTTATTATCGAATGTATCAGAAAAGCAACAATAATAGCAGAGAAAAGATTGGGTGAAAATGCATTGATTTGAGAGAAGAAAATAATTAGTGTCTGACAAGTATGGTTGGATGATTGAAAATAAATGGAGTAAGTCATTTTTTGATGGAAAGAGCCAGGGAAAGGGCAGATCCTGCCCCCTCCCGTATCCACCTCCCTTTGGTGTGGGAAGAGATGTGGTTTTATTCTATATAGAGAGAACTGTAGACCTATGTTAACATTAATGCAAGGGTAGACAGGAAGTTTGGGCGATAAATCTCAGGATAGAGGAATGCTTATTGACGCTTAGATCCCCAGACTAGACAACTGTGATAAAATGGGAACAGAACAGCAGGTCTGTTGGCAAATAACAGAGGGTGATTCTCAGGGCACAATGGTGTGGCGGGAAGGAAGCAATTCTCCTCCCTTTCTTTGTATTCTTTGTCTCAGCCAGGTATCTCATTTAGTGCCTAGGATCACGATGACAATCCGGTAGAAATGAGGTGATGAATAAATAGGCAGGTAAGCAGTTCAGATTTTATTTCCCTGGGTCTTAACTGGATGGTGTAGACACGGATATTCAAAATGAAAGGTCTCTGGACCACTTTTTCCGATGCCAGATAGAGGAGATGACCCTTCCCGAGGCTAACCGTACCCCACCTGCCTCAGGTGACTGGGAATGGGAACCACGGTGCAATTCAGCTGGAGTCAGTGGCCCCCTCTCCAGTTCCAGTAACTTCTGAGAACCACATATAGTGACAGTCATTTCCAAAAGAGGCTGATTTTAAAACTGTGATGAAAATGGCTAACAGCAGGCTGAAGGTTAAAGTAAAAAACTTAAAAACCATAAAATCTGCCTGGAGGCTATTTAAGCAAACTGCTTTAGAGGCACAGATGGTTCATATACCTCTGAGCCAAAAACAAAAAAGTAAAAAGGGGACAGTAAAGCTGGCGTGATTAAGCAGACAAGTATGAAAGTTTTATTAGTACAAAAAAGGCATCCTCTCGAAAAGTGAAAAATCTGTCTCTGGCAACTCGGAAGACATGTTAAAGACCAATGGGGAATGGAGAGGCCACACAGATGACATCTCAGAAAGCAGCCAGAGAGATCGAAAACACACAGCATGCTTCCATACGTATATACGTTGGGTATCGGGGGCTGGGCTCGAAGGAGATTAGAAAGCCCTTGAAGACAAAGATGGCCTATTTGGAGGGCTGGGTGTGGCTTCTCGCTCCTGTCTTCTTGAGGTGCAGCAGTGTTTATAGGGATTTGATGCAACTTAAGTTTGTGAGTTGAGTCTCCAAGGAAGAGGAGCTGGAGCAAATCTGAGAAGCTTAAGCGCCTTCAGTCAGAAGGCCCAAAGCATGTGAAGTCAAGTATGATGTTGCTTCCAGTATTACTAAAAAATTGTAAGCATCCCTGAAAGTGGGATGATTGTGGTGGGAGGGCCTTCAGCCTCTTCCAGGGTAGCCCTCACAATGCACACCTTGATGTGTGCTGCTGTCTGCATGCAAGGGCACACCCATACGCTTAAATAGGAAGTCTCTAGAGTTTAGATCGGTGAGCTTCCTTGATCACAACCGGGAGAAAAGTTGGATTCCGAAAAATGACACAACAGTGCACAGTGTGTACGGTTACCATTTGAGAACCTTCCTCTGAGAACAAACCAAAACAATATTTATGTCTTGAGTTAGTGTTCAATATAAACCATTAAAAAGTGACCAAATACAGCCTTGCAAAAAGTAAGGTAAGTTGTTTGGATTTTCAAAAATCCGAATAATTCCCTTAGAGTTTGGCTAACTCCCTCCAAAGAGACCCTGAGGCAAATAAATAACGGAAGACAAGGAATAAAGCCTTACCTTGGATTAAGAACCTGGGTAGGGAGTGGATGATATTCCTGAGTACACATAAATTAATAGCACACTGTCCCAGGGGGTTATATTAGGAGTAGTGTCACTTAAGATACTGATTGCTTATTTGGAAGCAGATGACAGGAAGGAAGGGAAGTTTGCTACGTTTTCTAAGTTGCTTTCATTTGAAAAACCACAGGGGATTACCTCCTCCCAGCTACCCCTCCCCCCAAAACACCAAACCCTGCTCTACAAATATATGAATATAATGAGGTAACCTGACATCAGTTCCATTCCCTGAGCTGTCAGCTAGCACAAGAGGACAAAAACTTTCAACCTTGTACTTCCTGATACAGGCTGCTTCTCAGCATCCCAGAGAGGGGAACTTGGTTTGGTGTGAAGGGGCTTCAATTGTGTTCCTTGCATAGACTGAAAAAAAGAAAGAAGCATTTAGATGTTTGCTTTAAAGATAGTTTTTTAAAGTGGACAAGAGCATGTCGAACAATAAGCTTTGTCCCACCCTCCCAAGAAATATGTAGTTCATCATTCTTTAACCTGATTTTTATAAAAAGCTAATGCTGAACTTTGAAAGAGTTGACATAGAGGATTAAGTATATTTTCATTAGGCTCCAGGCTGTACAGAGATGCGAGGCGAGAGCCTGGAAAGGTATACTGATGGGGACAAAAGAACCAATAATAAAACTAAACAATTGGTAAAGATAAATATAATGAAAGTGTACCCTGCCTCTTAACACTCACAGGTAACCTTTGCAGTTGGCCACCATGGAGAAGGACCGGGTCAGGCTCTGTAGCAGATGGTCTAATGCGTGGTGCATATATCAATCCGCAGAGGCAGCCCTGGAAATGCAAGCAGGTTGTTCATGATCGTGTACAGCAGTCGTGAGCTGCTCCTGCTCCTGCAGTAAGGATTCAGATGTCATGCTTCAGGGTTCAACTTGATGAGTTTCTGGGCTGGGAAAACATTTCCCCCTCCACAGTGCACCGCACAGCCGATGAGGTGTGCTCCCGGGAAGGGGTGATGCAGGCTACATCAGGTATAGGCAAGAGAGAGAATGTAGACTCACATCCCAGGTTCCGTGATTTAGTTTGACGACTTCCTGTTTCTGGTTAAACTGCACCACAGAGGGTACATCAGAGTAAGAGGACTTTGTGAATCAAATGGGAAGGCAGCAGCCACGACTGTAAACCTCATAGAACTTCCGACTGATACTCAAGTCAATACTGATTGGAAAAGAAATAAAGGACCCCCCATCTTATGTCCTGTTGGCACTCAAGAAAGCCTGTGCCAGGGATATCTTTTTCATTTTCCTGTATCCTGAGTTGCTTAATAAGTAGAAATGAAAGTTGGCTTCCCAAATTCCAGAGCATTGAACTTGACTTAAAGACTGAATTAAAAGCAGAAAACCTCGGAGGATTAATTATGAAGATGTATACACTCCTAAGCCCTGTACCAGGGAGAGCTCAGAGAAATTATCTGTATTTATTGAAGCCTAAATCAAGACAACCAGAATTAACTAGATATTCAGGAAGACTTGGATGAACAGTTTAGATGTCTTACACAGTGTGTCATATTAAATGTAATGAGAGAGGAAAACTGAAGTGCACAAAAGTAAACTTAAGTGGTGAGCTTGAGTTAGCACTTCTGATCCCGAACCAGCAAATTCCCCTTTCTCCTTCATTCCCCTTTGAGAAAGGGGAATGTAAATCACTTCCTTTACATTGCTGATGCAACAATTTAGCACTTAATAAATATCAGATAAACGTAATCCTTTATGACCATGCATTCAGTGAGATGTTCAGCATCCCTGGGGCCTAGATATTTGGCTCAACACTTGGTCGGGGTTGGTAATGACGATTTGGACCTCAATTTCTCTCTCCTTATGTATGTACAGACACGGATGATGTATTGAATAAAACCTATATCAAAGTGGTTATTATAGTTAGCCCTTGTCCTCTGTATTCTCCAGGGCCATACGGGGCAGGGGGGGGGGGAGGGCGTAAGAGGTAGCCATCACTGTGTTGATCTAAACCAGCTGTGATGGGAGGAGATGTGGAGAGATAGGCCTCACTCACTCCTGTGCAGTCGGCACCTATGGCCCACTCCCCCCACTTCTCCCGCTCCAACCTGGAACGCCAAGCTGGCTCCTAAGGGAGATGGGAGGGAAGTCGGCTGTTTCCATCTTGTTCTTGGGTCCTGACGCTGTCACCCAGCTCCCTTTCAGGAGCTACTGCCTAGCAGATCAGGGACGTTGCACCCATCACTTTTGGCTTGGGCTGTACACTGGAATAGACTGGGGAAGTGAAAGGCCGGGAGAAGCAAAGAAATGCATATTTGGGTAGAGAGCTGCATCCTGCACACCCAGCGAATGAACCAGTAAGTCCACGAGGTCCGATAGAGGAATGTCTGCCTGAGTGTGTGTTTTCCTGTGCTTGTATGGAGATTTCATGCCACATATTTATTCACTTATGCATTTAGTCAGTCCCCACAGCATGCTGGGGCATTATTCTGTGGCTGGGGATACAAAGATAAATAAAGGAGAGCTCTCTGCCTCTAAGGTTCTCACAGTTGCATAGGGGAGATAGACAAGTAAGCAAATGATATGGTAGGAGGTGTGCGGGAACAGATGTGGATGAGGAGAACTGGGGACCATAGAGTGACTTCCCCAGCCCAGCACCCAGGCTCTCTGCTTGAGCGAGAACATGCTAGGATGCAGACCGAAATGCAAATTCCGGAAATGGGACAGATAGGAGAAAGCAAAGGGTGGCCAGGCAGTTTAAAAGCTCTGAGTCAGGATGGGAGTTCTACTTGTCACATGTTAAAAAACAAATGTATAATCCTTATTGTAGTTGCCAGGGTCTGTTTTAAAAATTTTAAAATATTACAGACTCTCAAAGGATGCTGAAAACCATATCCTATGATGAAAATAATTGATTTTGGACATTCGGGTTATTTTTAGGAAAACATTTCCAAGAGATTAAAGGAGGCAGAGAAGTAAAGAACACATAGACTGGGCTCATGACAGACATGCAAAGAGTTTAATGGATATCTGCACACTTTCTGGACTGTTCCAGCTGAAAGGGATGTGAGAAAGTTTCTCTGACATCCTCCTTTTACAGATGAGAGAACTGTGGCCCTGAGAAGAGAAGTGACTTGATAGGGGCAAGTGAGGGGCAGATACCATCGGTGCTGTGATTAGCATGAGATCTCTGAAGTCAGCAAGAGGAGAATTGTAATGGCAGTTGTCCAAAGAGTAATAGAAACTGCTCTTCTTTTTCATTTAGAATAGCAGTATTTAGTAAGTGTACATATATACTTCGTAAAAGGGCTTGGTATGCTAGTCTTCAAAGTTTTATTTGCCAAGAACTTGTAGTAAGAAATGCATTTTGCTTTGTAATTTAGTACACACACACACACACACACACACACACACACACACACACACCCACACCCACACACTCCTGCCCTACTTTCTATTACCTAAGTCACTTCGTTGCTGGCATTTTCTTGATTTTGCCAAAAAGTGTCCACAGAAGATTTTCATGCAGTTATGTCACAACTGCAACCTGGATGGCAACAATTATAAAATGCATCATGATTTCAGAAGTATTAAAATATGAGAAATGCTTAGGCTTTAGAATATGCAAAAGAGGATATAGGCATTTAAAATTGGACCAAAAGTGGGGTGTTTGGGTGGCTCCGTCGGCTGAGCATCCGACTCTTGATTTTGGCGCAGGTCAGAATCTCAGGGTCCTGAGGTGGAGCCCCATGTCAGGCTCTGCGCTCAGCAGGGAGTCTGCTTGAGAGTCTCTCTCTCTCCCTCTTTTTCTACCCCTCTCCCAACTGGTGCTCACAGTCTCACTCTCTTTCTCTAATAAACAAAGAAACAACTGAACCCAAAGTTTCCTGAAATAATACTTTTTTTTTTTAATGTGATTTGCTCTGGTATTTTCTCTTCTGTTCTATTTCATTAAAAAGTTGAGACTCATTAACGGGCTGAGAACCCAGCTTGAAAATACTGGATGAATACAGAGATTTGTATTAAATGTGATTATTATGGCAGAATGGGGGGGGGCCTTCAAGGTCTTATCCTTGGATTCTCTTTGATTTTGACTTTGTAAATTCACCAAGTTAAACCAAGGTATTTTTATTAGTTTTTCTAAACTTTAATTGTAGACTCTGTTAATGGAGTCACATTTATCTCTTAAAATGGCCAATGGCTGCCCCACTTATAATTTGCTTTTAAGTATGCATCTATCTTGATGGAGAACTGGGGGCAATGAGGATATTGATCAGACAATAAAAGGGAGTGTTCCAGTTTTAAAATGAGCTATGTCAAGCTCTTATATCAGGTGAAAATGAAGGAAAGAAAGGCCAAAGTGACTTGGCAGGGAAGGAGGTTAGGTAAGAGAGCCAGGTAAGAAGAGCAGACATAGAGGACAGGCCTGAGGAGTGAAGTGAAGGAGAAGCAGCTTCCCACGCAGCTTTTCATTATAGTTCTCAGCCTTGGGCCAAAGGTGATGAGGAATTAAATGGTGGTGCACAGACTGCTGCCATGTTTGGCCTGGTGTCCATGGCACAGTCAATGAGATGATGCCCAAGCCTGTCCTGTAGGACTGTGCTGCTCATCATGGCATAAGGCTTATCCTTTAGGAGGACTGGCTCATGTCAGGGGACTTTTGAGGGTACAAGTTGGATATCAAGGGGAAAGACCAGCTGAATTTACTTATTTTTATTTTATTATTAATTTCAGTATATTTAATGTTCAGTATTATATTAGTTCCAGGTGTACAGTATAGTGACTCAGCGAGTCTGTACATTACTCAGTGCTCATCGTGATTGTGTTCTTAATCCCCTTCACCTGTTTCATCCATCCCTCCACCCACCTGTGCTCTAGCAACCACCACTTTGTTCTCTATATTTAAAAAGTCTGTTTTTTTGTTTGTCTCTTTTTTTCCTCAGCTTGTTTATCTTATTTCTTAAATTCTGTAGGAGTGAAATCATATGATATTTGCCTTTCTATGACTTATTTCACTTAGGATTTTACCCTCTATCTCCATCCATGTTGTTGCAAATGGCAAGATTTTATTTTTTATGGCTGAGTAATATTCCTGTGTGTGTGTGTGTGTGTGTGTGTGTGTGTGTGTACCATTTCTTCTTTATTTGTTCATCTATAGATAGATGGTTGAATTTGTCTGTTTTAAAGTGGTTGATAAAGAAATGATAGCTAAGGCTTTCCCATTTCAACAATTCAGTAAGCTAGATTAGAGACAGGGTAGAAGGAGAATGGGGCAAAAGCCAACAGAGAAAACTGGGGAATTGGGGCAAGGGCTTCTTAACCTTTTATTTGAATCATGACCTCCTTGGAATAAAAGTTCAGAGTGGACCTTTTCTCTAGGAAATAAACAGACACACAGAATTTTACAGATTGTTTTATGGGTTCATGGGCTTTCTGAAATTCATTCATTGACCTCTTGAATTCAGATACAGAATCCTAAGTGTAAGTGGATGTGGGAAAACTCAGCTCCTCATCTGCTGTTCTGAACCAGAGTGCTTCCCGTAAGTCAGACTAGCATGGATGGTGTTCTGATGTGTGCAGCCTGGAATGGAGGTGTGGGACAAGGGAGGTGTGCTGTAAATTGGTCATGTAAGGATTGTACAAGATTAGGGACTGATTGGTACTGCTTGGTGTCCTGGGCCAGTTTTTAGGATAAGCACGTAGTAATCAACTTTCCAGTATTAGGAGAGAAGGCAGTTCTGCCTCAGTGCCAGAAATGATGCTTTTTTCAGGATATAGACCTTGAGAATCAAATGACATAATTTTTCAGTAATTTGTCCAATACTTAGAACAGACAGGTACTTCTCAAAATGGATGTCATTAAAGTCACAAATCTGGTGATGTTATGGACAGATTCTTCCATTTGCATTACAGAGACATAACAGATGTGGGGAAGCTCCGGGTCTTAGCAAGATGGTGGATTAAATAATGCTGCTGCCTGGATGTCCTGTCAGATGCACTGTAATAATTAACAAAACTCCTTGCCACCTCTTAAAGGAATTTAAACTGTCAGCCCATTTAATATTCATCAGTACTGTGAAATTTTTAGATGAAGCCAATTTAGCTTAATTTACCTAGATGTTGCTTCATGTCTATGGGGGCGGAGGAAGGGCTGGAGTCCATTGGAGCTGCACCTTTGCAGAAGTCTGGAACACACAGGACACAGAAGAGCTTCTTTGGGTCACTGTGTCATTTGTTAAGGAAAAGCAATGTCACCCTGCTACTAGCTCCGACTCCTGCTCTGGGGAAAAATATCACTCATGCCGCCATTGCAATAGACACAGGAACGATCTCAGAAAGCATTTTCTCTTGAGTTTCCAGAATAGTCCAAGCACTGACTGGTTCTTCAGGGTGGGGTGAGGTGGGAAGAAACTATTGTTCTGAGAGTCTGCCTGGCACGGCAGATGGAAGGGCTTGATCAAGTACAGCAGCATCTTTGTGCTGCCGTTAATGGTTTTACTTTTTTTTTTTTTAAATCCCCTTCTGAGGGAAATCTGTGATTACATTTTTTTCTCTGCACAGGTGCTAGAATGCATTGCGCAAATACAAACATATCCCACTTCATGAGAAAATTTGGAAGTCATTTTCCTTCCATCTGTCTGAAGTAGACTGTGCTCTAAAACTGGCCATCCACCCACCCATTCTCCCACGCACCTCCTCGGTGACAAGGAGGAGATGGCATTGTAAGAGAAAGAGAGAAAAAAAAAGCTAAACCCCGCAAGGCATTTAAAAGGATGGCTTATTAGTATCATTTGGACAGCTATGAATAACACATGATAGCTTCTGGGCCTGCATATTATTCACAGAAGAGTAGCCTTTCTTTTCCCTCCCTTCTCTTCCCCATTCCAGTGTCCCTTTCTTACAGATACCTTTCTCTAATTCCCAAACCCTTGGCGAACCTGGGCATTCTTTGATCACAGATCCTTTTCCTAGGTGCATAGTGAGTTTGCGCCGCGTCGTCGTGGATAGGTGAGCAGAGGCTTTGAGAAAAGGGAGGCAGTGCCGGCTTCCAGAGGACTCTGCAGCTGGGAGCGCTCCGCAGTCACAGACAATCAGAGGCCCAGCAGGGCACCTTCCGAGCTGGCGCAGCTGCAAGGCTCTGCTCCGAGCTCTCCAAACGCTATGCGCCCTACGTGCAGATTCCAAGCTACATTTAACACAATTGCCCATCAGCACTTAGGAAGCAGTTACCACAGAAACCCAGCAGAGACCAATTAGTCACATGATTAAATTAATTAAAATAACCCAGGGCATCTGCCATCTTGCCTCTTTTTGCTACAGATCCCGCATGACCCAGACAGAACCGTAATTGGTTAGGGGTACTGTTGTGTCTCCTCGTCCTAGAATTGTCTTCTTACCACGAAAGGGGGTTCTCCTGACTTGCTTGTCTTTTTGTAAGAACTCTCTTGGGTTGTTTTGGAAGATATTCCTTCCCTATAAGCCAGGCCGTATCCAATTTACAAAACATCAGATTTAATAAACAATG
Organism: Spilogale gracilis; assembly: GCA_004023965.1. Taxonomy (NCBI): domain Eukaryota; kingdom Metazoa; phylum Chordata; class Mammalia; order Carnivora; family Mephitidae; genus Spilogale; species Spilogale gracilis. The sequence continues at coordinate 50,093 of PITA01000568.1, forward strand.
GGATTTGTTATGTTGGGGATAAGAGGATTTGGAAACATTTCCAGTTGCACAGTTGAAGATTTTTGGAGGTTTTCTAACGAGGGCTCCAACAACACATGCCAGAGGGTGTTCTGTGATATGCACTTAAACTTGACCTGAGAATTTTGTGGCAAGTCGCAGAAGCTGGACGTGGTTTTGCTTGTTAAAAATCGTAGAGGTGTTATAGTGGGGCACGGGCAGCCAGCGTTCTGAGATGGTCCTGAGGCAAGGGTGGTGTCTAACGACCCCCTTCACTAGCTTGTCACTTGTAAAAGGCCGAAATGCACACTCTAAAGCTAATGCAGTAAATCAGTGCTCTGTCCTTGATATGCTGAACGACCTCATAATGGCATTTCCCAAATCTCCATGTAGTTAAAGGTTTTCTATTACACCAGTGCCATAACTTCTAGGAGCACGCACACACAAATCAGCTTCCCCGCAATCTCATAGCTCACAGCGGCATGGCTCTCTCACCTCGGACACTTCCTGGAGATGGTTTGGGTCCATTGCACCTGAGAGCAAATGACCGGGCACAGTGTAGAGCTATCGAAGGAAGTAATGGTGTGGTTTCTCGATGTTCTTTCTTTGTGACTTGGCTTGACAAAATGGCATGAATTAATTATGCAGTTCGACTGCATTAATTTGTGCCTGACAAAGCAAGGGGCACAATCTCATCTACTACAAACGTTGACTTTGAGCAGGCTAGTCACAGTTCCCACAGGAAGAAAAGGTAGCATGTAAATGATCTGCTGAGATAGATCTTTCAGCAGGTGTAGGCATGGGGCTAGTCGGAATTTTCTTTCTTCCTGGGTGAATCAATCCCAGTCGGGCCTCAGGACGCATGTGTCCATCTGGCAATTCTGAGAATCCGGTGCCTGATAAAGGAGGGCCATGCGATAATTTAAAAAGCAGAGGTCTAAGGTATTCTATAATGAAAGGAAATGAATTGATATGATATGATAGTAGCAATAGTAATAAGAAGAATATGCATTTATATCACATGTTACGAATTATAAAGTATTCACATACCTCCAACCTTTGACTTAGTCTCTCTGACTTTACTGATGCTTTTATTAAATGTACATGTATCTTGCGTGTACTTGGTATGCTTTTTGTTATTGGTACAAGGATTGTTTCGTGAATAAGATAAACATAGAACAGGGGCACCTGGGTGGCTCAGTCTGTTGAGCATCTAACTCTTGATTTCTGCTCAGATCATGATCTCAGGGTTGTGAGATCGAGCCCTGTGTCAGGCTCCATGCTGACTGTGGAGCCTCCTTGAACTTCTCTCCCCTCCCTCTGCCCCTCTCCCACCCTCTCTTTCTCTCTTAAAAAAAGATAAAGAGAATAAATGCAAAGCAGAGCTAAAACTAAGGTATAGAAAACATATTTCACATTTTAGAGGGTTTTTCTTTTCTCCTTTGAAACCAATAGAAAAATGAAAACATAAACTCTCTTGGCCTAAGTAACTAATGAATACCTTTGATAGGTTTGGAAAATAAAATCTATATTTTCAACTCTTAAATTATTGAGTAAAAATTTTAAGAATATTTATGAAATAAATAGCTGTGCTTTTGTGAACTATAGGCTCCGCTTCACAAGCAGGAATCTGTTTTTGCTATCTTCATATAACATTTTTCTTAAACTATTAAAAATTCTAGAAATACAGCCATCTAAAAACCGTATGGCTACTCTTTTGGGAATGACAGAACAAACTACAAATCCAAGTGTATCTCATATCCTTTAATTGTATATCAGGCTTGGTCAAAATAAGGCAAACTTCTGGAAAGTTATTATAAAATGTTACAACAGATGGCCTCTGAGTGCTAAGTAGTGGATCTGTAACAGCGATTTCACTTTTTTTGCTCACATTTTGTGTAGACTACACTTAATTATTCGTGAATTGAGCTTTAATAGCAATGCAGAGGGTTGCCTGTCACCATCATTCTAGATTCTGGCTGCTAAGAACTTTAAGGGGCTGGGATTGGTTAGGGAGTCGGGGACTGGTTGTGTGCTTTCCATTGCAAATTTTAGATTATTCTTTGTCTTGTGTCATTTAAACCACCTCCATTCTACCAAGGAGGACCAGCGAAAGATGACTGCATGATTTATGAATAATTTCCCCCTTCATTCTGCCTCCACTTTTCCATGTCATGTTGAAGTTTATTGTATGTCAGCTAGAATGCAAAATTTGAACATTTTTGAGTGAGGATGCTGGCTACAGACAGGATCAATCCTCGTGTGCTCCGAGACTGACACACTGTGAAAAAAAATCACAAAGTTAAGTTTTGATGAGAATTGTGATTGTAAGGAGGAGTTGCTGCCTGTATTGATTTTTTAGCCTTTTCACTTGATCTTCCTGGAAAATCTTGGTTCTGAGTACTTACTGACACACTTAAATTGTCAAGGAAATCAACTTGAGATTGAGAGAAAATGAAATACTTTGGAAATGACTCTGTGTCTCTATTTTCATAAAAATGTAGTTCTTTAATAGCAAAGGGGCAAGGCAATCGGTGCAACTGTATAGCTCAGCCATAAATCCTTTCAGGAATAAGGCAGAGCACAAATAAATTAATAAGTAAAATTGAATTAATACATAAAATGCAGAAACCATAGCTTTGTGTTTGTTCCAACATGCTAATTCATATCAGACTCGGGAGATTAGAAAAAAATGTCAGTGGCCCCTACTGGTATTACAGATTGGGCACATTATTTTATCCAACAAATTCCTACTTAGATCAGCAGCCCCATCCTTTAACTTCTTAGAACTGCTCTTCTTTTCATAACATGTAACACTCCTGGATATCATAATTTTTTGTGGATTTTTATTTGTATATTGCTTGCACTTCCCATTATAATAAAACCCTGTGAAGATTGCGATTATGTCTGCCTTGCTTACTGGCATATCCCCACTGTTGAAAACCACGTTGGCTATATTAAAAATTCTTGATAAATATTCATTTAACAATTGAATGAACAGGGTTTGTATTAAATGATGGACTCAGTAAACTAGACCTGACTTTTTGAAAGAAGGACCATTGAAAAAAATGTTAATTTGTTTACCAAATTAGGTGAATTAGATGTTAAGAGAGCTAGTTTGTAGGCTAATAGATAACCTCATTTTTGCCATCAAGCTATGGGTGCATTTTTTTCATCGGGGAACAGTTGCAGAGGTTGTGGAGGCTCTACAAATTACACTAGCTGTCTTTCCACTTTCAATATGCAAATCCTTTAGCACAAAGAATCCAAATGAATTAGAGATAAAAGCATTCAGATGACATTTATGTTAACTAAGAAAACAATAAAAACAGGCATGGAACAAGAACAAGAGGAGATACTGTAAAAAGACGGAGAACCACAATGTAAGTGTGATTATGTTTGGGGTAAATGGACCCTGAATCAGGGATCCTTAATCTCCTGGTCACCTGCCACATGGCTTTGTCCCTGAGTCGGGGTGTATAAAATCTTTGCAGATTAATCCATCTTCTCAGGTTTGTTTTAGTAGTAGGAATAACAATCTTATTCACATCCTTCCTGTGGTTTCTCCATATGAAACTTATGTTGTAGTGTGTGAGAGAATGTGGATTTGTATGAAGTTGGGTGACACATAGACATATGATTATGTTCCCTTATTACCGTCCACATGTAGTTTGTACCTTGTAGCAAATACACACTCCTAACGTAACAAAGAAATCTCAGTCATGGTCACTCATGGTTTGCAAAACACATGTCAATTTCTTTCTTTGAAAAAGAACAGTGTTCAGCGTATTGCATAGAACTGACTTATCACTTTAGTGGGGGGGGGCAGCAATTAGGAGGGTATTCTGATACCCTCTGTGTATCAAATGGAGCCCAGAAAAAGAAGATAACTAGTTCAAAATTACTTTTTCAACAGTTGAAATAATACCATGTGCCATAGAAGAACCTTTCTTTTTCCCCCTCTAGTCTCTCTGGTGGTTCGTACTTTCTTAGCAGCTTCCTGACTTCATCTTACCAATTATCTTTTTAAAAAGAAGATTTCAGGAGTGTTACCTAACCTTCCCCATTCCCAGGAATGCTCAGATAAACGTCATGCAGCTCTCTCCTGGGACTCCTGTATAGATCCCCACGGTAAGGATAGGACACCCTCGGCAGGGATTTGGGAGTTTTCCTGGGCAGGACCCTGAAACACCAGGAGGGGAGGTCAGCCAAGTGCAGGAACTCTTTCTGCCCCCCCCCCCTTCCCAGGGTCTCCTTTCTGCCCACACCCTGGCTCCTGTCTGGCTCCTACCCTTCTAGGACTTGGCGCCCAGGATCCCCTCCCTTTCCCCAGAGCCTTTCTGACCCACAAGGGTTAGCACGTTAGCACCCTCTCCATATACTCGTGGATACTCAACAGTTCCTCCTCTTTTAAAAATTCTCACTGTATCAGACATTGGGGGCTAAGCACTTTGTATTGTTTAATCCTCACAGCATCCTGATGAAAAAAGGTATTTTGACCCCATCTTACATGGGAGGTAACTGAGACTCAGAGGAGTTAAGTAACTTACCCAGTCAGACAATCCATAAGTGAGCAGGCTGTGAAGGGGCATTCTGGTCTCCTCCCCCAGCAGTCTGAACTTTTGACTATCCATGCATCAGGCTGAAGGTGGGTACGCGTGGTCAGGGGTGCAGTGATGCCGAGTACCCACTCCCTACTCTGGCTGGCCCCTTATCTTGCCTCCTCCTGACACAGCCTAAGTCCCTGGAAAAGCCCTGCCACCTTTGCAGGCTTTTTTTTTTCTGAGGGACTAAAAAATGTGTGCTTACAGCAGTGAGACCACTGTGAATTCTGTACTTGCTCTCGGTTTCATTCTGAGGCCTTCTCTCTGGAAGGGTCTGTCTCTAGGGTTATCTGATCTATCAGGGTGTGAAGCCAATTAGATCTACACGCAATCTAAACGTATTCCCATCAGGCCTGTGCAGAACCTATGAGCATAAAGGCTGTGGGTATCAGTAGTCTTCCTTGAGAGTGCCCTAGCTAGTAGATAGAAATTTAGGTGAGTGTTTGTTCCCATCTTTGACACATTCCAGCCTAATTTAAGCTGGAAGATGCTATGGAAAGGAAACTGAGGAGCATATACTTCATGGGGTTTCTTTAAGGAAGGAAGGAAGGAAGAAAGGAAGGAAGGAAGGAAGAAAGGAAGGAAGGAAGAAAGGAAGGAAGGAAAGAAGGAAAAAGGAAAAAAGGAAGAAAGGGAGGGAGGAAATGTCATTATTGTCTGGAGAGAACTTGGACTTCAGGCAGCCAAATGTGTGGATAATTTCTCCAGTCATAGCCCTTTAATTAGAATTACATTGTCCATAGCCTTTCATTTCCTTGAATATTCTGTGCTTGCGCACGGATGGCTTAAAAACCCCTGTCCTGACCGAGGAGGTTTTCTCCATGGAGTTGAGACAATTCTCTGGGCTGGGCCATTCCTCTGGGAAGAGACTTTTTTCTAACCTAGTCCGACGCATGTGCAGAGCTGCCTGGTGGGGAGCTCTGAATTTAATAAAGGAGCTTGGCTGGTCAGATTCCTTGTCAGGTTAAGAAGCCCTTTGTTTCTGTTTAGTTTTCTGAAACAAGACAAATTATGATATTTTCTGTTAATTTCTTTCCTTAATGAGTTTCATTAAAATCAAAGCTTCCGGAAGACTGAGCCTTGACAGCTGTCTAAGGGCTGTTTCATTTACCGGGGGCTGCTTAGACTGAATAATGATTACAGCTTGATAGTTTAAAAAGAAATAAGAACAACAGAGAGAAATAGATCCCTTGAATGGTGTGTCACACATTTCTGTTTCTTCCCAGTGTCTGGGATTCTGTAGTGTTCAAAAGAGATCATTAAAATCATGTATTCTTTGAAGTAAAATATTACTAAATCATCACACGCTTCCTTCTAAATGGCTCCCTGGTTCTTAAATACTGAATTTCACTTAATGATGGTATATTAAAAGGAAGCTTTTTAGAGGTTAATAAAAGAAATTTTTAAAGAAAGATTGTCTTTGGACGTTGGTAGGTCATTTGGTACATGGTACCATGGTATCTTGATGGGAATATGGGCAACAGTGTATTTTATCTTCTGGCTACTGAGTTATATAGTTATGCACATTCACTTGTCTTTCCCAAATAGTTTTATGTGTCAATTTGGCATAATAAAAGAGACTCCAAATTCATGACCAGCATCTTGTATTTCGTGATAGCATGTTCTTATTTGTGAGACAAACCTTCTCCCCACCTCCCCCTCTGCGAAGTGGAGACAGCGGATGTGACGTGTTGAGATGCTGAGATCCCCTTTTTGCCTGAGGGCCAAATGTGGAAAGTCTCAAAGAAGGGAAATAAAATAATATCAACTATGTAAAAACTGATAGAATGAAATGTTTACTGATGTATGTAGAGATGACATGACTCAGGATTACTTTAAATACTCCTGAGAGGAAGGCATAAAAAGAAAGGATGGATGAAGTAAATGGGGTAAAATTTGATAGTTACTGAAGCACAGTGATGGGAATTTGGAGATTCCCTATTCCATCATCTTTATTTTTGTGTGTGTTTTTAAAATTCATAATAAAAATTTTAAAAGTGATAAAATGTTAATGGATACATTGTATGTAAAAGAGAGAAAAATAAGAACCATGGATTGTGGGAATTTGACGTTCCAAAATAATTTCACAAGGAAGGCTTTCACACCATTTGAGGAAAAATTATATCACTGGGAAATATTTATCATTGAGAAGAAATTAATGAGACAACTCTGGTAATCCTTCAAGTGTCGATTTTTTTCAGCACATAAATGATCAAGTTAGGAGAAACTAAATGGGGGAAAGACTGTATTTGGGGGAAGGATTCCTAGGAGCAGATTTAAATCTCACAAAGGAAGCACTATTAATAAAAATGAGTGTAGTGGCTCATGTGAAGGAAAAGAAAGTAGGATATAAATAGTGAGGAATAAACTACAGAAGAGAATAAGCATTTTCATTGCTCTTATTTTGCCTTTAGCTATTTAAAAACTTGTAGTAGACAAAAAGGCATTGCGCCAAGATTCACCAGTATGCCAGAAAAGCACAGGAATCCCCTTCCCACAATGGTCTTTGGCTTGTAGGGGATGGAGCCTTATAGTTGCCCTCCCCATGAAAGTGGAGGCTTAGGAAGAGCACAGGGAGAGCCCCACGATTTGAGATGGAGAGCTGACTAGCACTAGCTCTTGGGAGGAATACGTTCCATTGGTTGTGATAGCCCTTGGTAACATGGCCTAGAGCTGCACAGGCCCTCTGGAACACGTCCAAAGATCGGTTCCCATTTTCATACAGTTCTACTTAGTGGTAGAGCTGGATGGGTTGTTGGACCGAAGAGTCTCCAAATTTCCTCCAAATTCTGAGATGCTACGATTATATAAGACAAAGAGAAATGAAAACATCCTCAGCAGTAACAGTTGGATGGGAGATAGGTAGGTCTGTGAGAATGTGACGCTGCATGTTCTCTGTAAAGGAAGATGGTTCCATATTGCGAGCGGTAGGCTGGCTGCCCACCAAGTAGCAGACTGAATGTAATCTGGTCCTTCCATTTCTTAAAGCTTTTAATACTGAGGAGTCTGGGCTCTCTCAAGAACTCCTCATTAAAGTGGAAAACACTCTCCTGTAGTTTCAACGCTAGGAAGGCGCTCTCCTTCTGTAAAGTCTATCACTATCTTATGGAAATCTCTCCCCCAGGAGGTCACCGAGCCCAGAGCTGCAGCTGTGTTTTAATAAGGGCTGGGTAATTTTATGACCAATAACATTTGTCGTTACACATGCTACAAGAAGGTTAATCAAATCTCAGCCTTCAGGGCATAATCTGGGTTCCCACAGGAATTTTCCTGCAGAATTCTGTGTTTAGCTAGGGAAGCTCACTTCCCTCCTCACACATTAGTTGTTGATCATGGCTCCATGATCCTGCATTTGTGTCGTGATTGTTTCTCTTACCGTCACTAGACTATTTCAGCCTGAAAATTGTTTGGGGGCTCAATCCTGAGCGGTGTGGCTTTGGGAGGCTGGCTTTTAGAGCTCTATGCTTGCAGGCCAGTACTTTAGTTTTCAACTTGAAACTTAAGTGAGGCTGGAGTATTACATCTATGTGTTTCATTTGCCTCAGGGAGCCAAAGTTTAAGGCAACTTTCAGACCTGAGACACCAAATATTTTTCCAGCATTTTCTCTGTTGCTTAGGAAACTCACAAACTGGTTCAAACATCTCACTTGGGGAAATATTGAAGTGACATTTAACTCAGAAACAAACTGCCTTTGGTCGGCTAAAGAAAACAGGATCATTGCCCGAAAGGGCAGCAGATCAAAATAAAGAGGACAAGGGAGAACAGAGAGGTGGCCATTGAAAGTTGAAGTTTGAGTGACTGCAACATAGATTTTGAGATCGTCCAGGTGTTTTCTTTGGTTTGGATTCTGTGACTAGATGAATCTGTGGTATTTTAACTGTTGCTGTCATGAAGTCCCCTCATCATTTGAAGGGCCAGGAGACCCTAAGAAGACATCTCCTCAGGGCTCAGTGATATTTAATGGAGCAAAGGCAGTGACATAGACCATCAGAAATAGGACCCAGCGGGCCAATGGGTTCCAGAGCCTCTGTGAGGTCCTGTTGAGCTCCCCTCTGTCTCAATCTGCTGCAGACTGGACAAGGCTGCTCTTGTTGGTTTAGTTTAACTAAGCCCAGCTTGTGTCAGTCTCTACCACGGTGGAAAGTTCCACCACCCCCTGAATCACCTGTGTATCCTCTCATACTGGGCTCTTGGGATCCAGTAAGGGCAGGTGCAAAAGATATGATCCAGACTTTATGAGTGTGTGTGTGTGTGTGTGTGTGTGTGTGTGTGTGAGAGAGAGAGAGAGAGAGAGAGAGAGCGAGCGAGCTGGGGAGTCGGGGGAGGGAAGAGAGAGAGAGAGAGAGAGAGAGAGAGCGAGCTGGGGAGTCAGGGGAGGGAAGAGAGGACCTAAAGCTGACTCGTTTCCATGTGGTCATTTGGGTAGGAGATGACTTGGGCCTAGTCTAGGTTCCTAGGGAGCCTAGGCTGACAATGGAACTAGATATGGGATGGGATGGGGTATGGGTTAGGGTGAATGGAGCCCAAGGAGCGGAGGCAGAGTTCAGGGAGTAACTCCCCAATCCTTGACACTTTCTTGGACTTTGTAACTGGGGGTATCTGGAGAGAAGTGGAATGAGTAAATAAGATTAACTGAAGAAAAACAAAAACAGAAAATAAAAGCAAGATTCTGTTAAATTATACAACATACACCTAATCTCTAAGCTAGAGAATAGAAAATTAAAAGTGAACCTGAAAGTGAACTTGATGTGAGTATTCAGATTTTTTGACCAGTCTCTGCACCTTCCAGAACTATATGCTGGAATATAGTTTTCCATAAAGGAAATGTGGGTGAGAAGGTGCCCTGGCCCGCCCCGCCCCCACGGTGTGGGAAGGCAGTGGAAGCCTTGTGTTCTGGTTGCTTCCAGCATCACCTTGTACTTCCCCCCGTGGGTTTCAGCTCGGTTTGTGTCAGCTGATGTGTACAAACAGATTTCAAAAAATTGTTCCTTGCTAAGGAGCTGACATCTGCCACTCTCAGAAATTAGAAATGACAAATGCCCGAAGGGTAAAAGGCCATGGCTGATTTGCCGTAAAAAAATGGAAATCCACTCAGGCTGCAGGATTCACCAAACAAAGCATTGTCGAATTCACACCTTTAGTGGTGATTTTCGGTGATGAAGGACGTTGCACCCATGTTCTGCTTGTGAGCACTGCCGTCTCCTCCTGCAGAACAAAACGGGACCGTTCTCATTCACGCCTTCCCTTTCTAAGATTTAATGCAGTGCCGGGTCCATCAGACCCAGCAGCGACAGAGGTTTGTGATGAGATACTCGGTGGTTTCGAAATCCTTGTGTTTGTTGACCCTTAGAGGCCCCTTTCATATGCAGTAGCCACTTCCCCTCTCCACCACGAGAGAAAGAGAAACAAGCATCTGGACTTTTGAAAAGGCAGAGAGTGGAGTTAAATGGAAGACAGAAGATGTTACTGTCTATTTTAGCCCGTCTCTTCAGGAAAGGGGGCAGGATTTGGAAGCGGAAAGCAGTGAGAACCGAGGCAGCTTTGGGCTTGGCTTCTCTCCATCTCCTCTGTCATGGTATCTCTGATTTTCCCTGGCTGTCTGCTCCATGTTTTCCTTTCTATCTTCCCTTGATCCCTGGTCCTCACCGTTCAGCAGGTCTGACTCCATCGCGCTCTCTCCGGCTCCTCTCACTGTTGTGACTTTCAGTTCAGTGCCTGTCGCTGTCTGTTGCAGCATCTTCGTATATGCTAGTTCTTGTTCCTGAGAGAGGAAATGTGACGGGATGGGCTTGTCTCTTTGTAACAAGCCATAGCATGGGTTGCTGGACATCTCATCTGGTGACTGCTCTTGGGTCACGTGCATAACCTCTGTCCAGTCAGCCGAGGCTGGTCACGTGGTACAAAACATGGCACACAGTGCCTGGGAAGGGGATGTGGTGGGCAGACATCTTGGTTGCTTTCCCAGCTCCAAAGCTCCACGTTTACTGAACATTCCCTGGGGTCAGGCACTGTGCTAGGCAGCCAAGGTATCAAGAGTCTTTCATTCATTTCCTATGTATGTAGTAAGGGGGAAAGGAAGCAATGACCAACGAGAAGTAGATAAGGATTAACAGGGAACACATGGGGATGACAGTAGATGTTTAGGATTTAATTATAGATAACCAGACTTGTGGTACTGATCCAAAATCCAGAACACACTTTCTTCTTCCTCAGCCTTGTTCCTTGAGGGTGAAATTGAAAGTTGGACAGGTCCTGGGAAATAACTAAGACTTCTATTGGAAACCTACCTGTAGTGCTCACTTAAAATCCCCTCCCCTCCTGACCATCCCAGCCCAAGACAATGCCTTTCAGACCTCCCTTGTGAGCCAGGCCTCCCTGGACAAAGACACACATTCAGCATCATAGCCCACCCTGGAATGAGCAGTCGCTTTCTTTACCGTGTTCTGACTCGGTCAAGATATTACCACCTCGAAGTCTATAGTCTTGGGCATTTCAAGTATTGCTACTTGATTTTATACCATCAAAATCCCTATGTATTTTGTTAACTCAGTTCTGGGATTGGATTGCGTTTTAATACAGAGCATATTCAGTCATTAACCCAAGCTCTTCCTAGAGGAACTTTCAGTGTTCCAAACTCATTTTACTTCATCTCACAGAATGTCACCTCTGGAGATCATGAGAAAGAGACACATAAGATCTGGTCCCTTCCCTCAAGGAGTTTTCTTTTGGCTCAGAAGACTGGACATACACATGTGAAAGGGAGAAAAAAAATCCATCGATTCTTGTTTCAATATGTCCCCTGCTGGGCAAGAGGCTAGGAGTTGGCCTGGTTGGGGGTTTCGATGGCTGCCATCAGGGAGGGTGGGTTGTGCCGAGGCTGGGGGCCATCTTCCTTCTCAGCTGGCCTGTTTGTGGGTTCTGTTTGGCTCTGGGCATGGGTATCTGGGGCAGACAGGCTTGCTGCTGTGGGGGGAACAGAGCGCAGCCTTGGACTAGGTGATGCTCTTTTTTACTCCTGTGTTGTATGTGTTGCAAATAAATAATCTTCTTTATTTTCAAAATAAAATCAGTAAAGAGGCTCTGAAAGTCACCCAGAGTCTCCCCCAGCTCTGCCTTTCCTGGCTGTAGCGTGGCCATAGGGAAGGATGAACAGTATTTAAGCTTAACTGGCTGCTTCTCTTATAACTTCATTAAAAGATCCATTTTAAGAACCTGGGGCTTTATCCAAGTATGTAATATTTCTTTCCCTTCCCCTATATATACTTCTCAGGAATCTCCACTGAGAATTTAGGGTATATCCGTAGTAATTATTGTACACTATTACTAATAGAGTTAAGTGGTGGGAGCTATTTCCAGTGATTGACTTTATCATGTTTTCTGTATATTTTAACTTATTAAAAAAAAAAACAAAACCAACAGCTACAGAAACCTGACAAAAAGAAAGCTGGACAAAGTGCTGAACAGTGGAAAGTGAGGTATAAAATTGCCTGTGGAGGAGTCCTTATAAAACACAATCTTTTAAATATGTATTTTATTGTTTCTAGCAACTCAACAAACTAAAAGCATATTGAAAATGAACAACCGACTGCAGTGAGCCAAAGCATGCCTCAGGCAACTCAGAGCTTCCCACCAGTTTGGGGTTAACTTCCATTACTCCTAACATTTTCGAGGAGATGATTTTAAATAACATGGAAATGAAATCAGGAATTCCACACCCAGAATTAGGGAAGGCACACACACCAGCATGAGCACGCCTGCTGTTGTTTACAACCTCTGATGCTACAGAGACAGAAGGGTTAGGAGGGGAGAGATGTGTCCTTGGTTCTAGAAGGAGCTTGTAGCACACAGTGGGGGCCATGGGGGTCATTGCTCTGGGTACTCTCTGTTCTGTTCCTTTTGTATGGTGGAAGCAGTATTTTGCCAAGAACCCCAAGTTGTAGTTCTTCTGTGCCTTCTATTGGATAGTTGGCTACATCTTTTTTTTTTTTTAAGATTTTATTTACTTGAGAGAGAGAGAGAGGGAGAGAACACAAGCAGGGGGAGCGGCAGAGGGAGAAGCAGGCTCCTTGCTGGGCAGGGAGCGCACCGTGGGGCTCAATCCCAGGACTCTAGATCATGACCTGAGCTGAAGGTAGACACTTAACTGACGGAACCCACCCAGGTGCCCCAAATAACTGTTTACATCTTGCTTTCTTCATTTTTGAGACAAGAACTTACCATTTTCAACACACTGAGTAAGAGGGACAGAAGCCTAATGCACTGACTCCTATACACATTGTCCAAATCTTTACGCTCTCACACTGTTCTCTTCCTCCTGTGTGAGGCTAATAGAAAAGAAAGGAGGATCTGTAATTTGAATCAAGAAAGGATTTTTGTATCCATCTCCTTAGCTCCTTTTAAAGGAGTTATTTATAAAAATCCTGACTTTATTTGGGCAGGGGATAAAGGGAGAGCGGGAAGAAGGAAGGTCAGAATAACCCACCCCTTTGCCCCTTTCGTATCCCAAATACACAGGGAGTTCTGAGTCCCAAGCAGTATCATATTTTGCTTTCAGAAACACTTAGGAAGTGAAAATGATGCCGGTGACTCTCTAAGGGCGGCAGCATCCCACGGCAGGATGGTAGGCTGAAGACCTCAGGATAAAATGGAGGACAAAAATAGCAATTTCGTCACCATCTCCCACCAAACTAAATGAGAAATTTCACTGATTTTTTTTTTTCCAAGAAGTCTCAAACTTTCCGTAAAAGGAAACAGCAACGGATACAGGCAGAGGTTTCCAGAGAGGCATTGCCTGTGGAAGGGAAGCCTGTTCACGGGGTCTGAAACCACAGGATGAGGGGGATGGACCCGGGGCTGGCCGGGAGTCTCCTACCTTACAGAGCCGCTGCCTTTGTTGCAAGGAGCATGAAGCACACGCTGCAACTTTTCATTACTTGGGCTTTTTTGGCTAGTGTCACATCTTATAAGTCACAGTCTAGCTTCTCCTGTCCGTATTTTTACTGCACAGAAGGCTTCCCAATTTGCAAGCGTTTGCAGCACGGCTGGGCCCTGAGATAAAACAGAATGTGTACGTAGTACAGTATGCATTCAACCGAGGCACAAGGCTCTTTCCACCATATGTGCAAACTAGTGTGCTTTTCACTCAAGGTGCCACTGCCAAACTTGCCAGGAGCACATGAATAAGTGGAGGCGAGAACATCAGACGCAATGCAGCAGTGGGCCTCGCCCCTCCATGGAAGGAGACCCTTGATGCCAGCAGCCCCCTGACTTTTTGTCCCTTGTCTAGCACACCTGTCATACTGGTTTCCACTTACCTTTACACAGCCCTAGTCTCGTTCCTTGACTGCAGCCTTGACTATTGCTCAAGCCCATGTGGAGTCCTGGTTGCCCTTCCAGTAGGAGAGGCGAGGTGGTAATTAGCACATATGCTAATAAGGATAACAAGACTGAGGTTAAAAACTCATCAGTTACAGAAGAACACAGAAGGGGAAAACCAGCTGATTTTTTTTTCTTCCTCTCGAATGTTTGTCACCTTCCATCTCAGGCAAAGCGTAGCTTACCAAGCCCTTTTACAGGAAAGGAGCTTTGGTCTGGTTTTTTGTAGGTAAATCGTCCAGTGGAATATCTTTTGTGATAAGAGGAAAAAAGGATTGAGAGCTTTGAAAGAACGATATTTTTCACCCATTTCTATGAACCTCTCTTGAATCTCCTTGTATCGTTTAGCCTAAATAAACCAATGCAGAGATTTTTGGGGATTCACTTTTTTACTTTAATATTTGCTTCCTGAAATTTGAGTCAGCACCTCCTTTGGCTTTACTGAAATAGTTTTTCTCATCAAAAGATATCAGTGGAAATGCAACTAAAAAATCTTTTCTTGAGCTACACCACTGGTGTTGCACGGCGGTCACAACCACGCTCTCATTCCACCAAATGTGAGTAAGAAGTACTAACCCTGCTTCACAGACGGGAAGCAAAGCTACAGGTCAGAAACTTTCTTTCACCCCTTCTTCAGCTTCTTCAGCCACAGGTCTGGAAACTAAGGCTTCTCCACCCACAGGCACAGTGGTGGGGCGTGTCTGACAGAGAGCAGGGGTTCATGGTGAAGGTCACCTAGAATGTAATAATTACATTATAATCGATTGGTTGTAAGTCATTAATTCAATCTTCTACATTGACTTCATTTGAGTTATTTGCAAGCTTTCTCCCCCCAAATGTCTGTAACCTTTGGGCCAATAGAAAGTGATTTTTTGGGCTTACATTTTTCATGAATGCTAAAGGATTTGCTTCTTTTGATTATATCTACGACACAGAATGACATGTGTCTCTGTAACCTACCTACATGGGACTCTACCTTTCTTGGGCAGTAGATTTGGCGAATTCCTTGCCTGGTTTGGACACACCTGGAATGTCTGGGCTCTTGGGCTTCAGCATTGTCCTTTGTCCCTATGGGGCCTGGTGGAAGGTGATGTACGCCACAGAGGGAAGAATAGTTGATGGTAGTTACTGCCCTGTTTATGTAGAAATCCGGGTGGGCGTGAGAGGTGACACTAATGTGTCCTGGAAAGATCCAGAACATGAAATGGTAGGGACCCGCAGGTGCCAGGGAAATTGGGCTGATCATCCGTGCTGGCCCGTTGGACTGTTCATTCCTTAGGGCTAGGGGAAAAATGTCCTGCATTTGAGCAAATTCACTGTACAGTGGGAGAGCATTCTAGCCTTGGAGAGCATCTTTGAGGAAGGAGCCTCTCTTTAAAGCTGTGCTTTGCATGCGTACCACCACTTTGCAAGTGGGACGCCGGTCACACTGGAGCTCCACTCTCATTCATTTGGTAATTGGTTATTTTAACACAAACTGTGACTAAAGAACATGATTACACACCTGTCAGCCATATGAGGGGAAAGAGAGCTATCTGTGAGCAGGGGAAGAGGCCGCATTCTCTGGGGTCTCTGTGGAGTCTTCTCCATCAAAGATGTCATTTTTCATTTTTACCTTGAAACAAGACAGACAGAGCTCCTGCCTTGTTTGTATCGTTTAAGGCCTTGCTGCCACAGATGCTGATCTAAACTAATACAATTTCATTTTGATTATATCTTTGTAGACGTCCGATCACAGAGCACGGGAGGGCAGGATGTCATATAAAGAGACAAATGAACAGAAACGTTATAGGATAACTGTGTAGCAGTTTCCTGTGGCGGGCAGGAGGCAGGGAGAAGCAGAAATGAAAATGTTTCATACAAAGGAGGACATTTTCCTTCAAAATGAAGTAAATCTGTGAAAAAAAAGAAAGCTGTTTGTGATTGCCCAGGTAGCGAGGAGAGGGGCTTCTCACTCATGGAGGACAGATCGCCAGGTGGTCCGGGGTCCTGTGGAAGGGGAACGAAGGAGGGACTATATGTCAGAAAGATGAGGGTGAACTCGTAAACAACAAAACAAAATTCAAAGGAACAGTTTTGTGCTGAATTCGAAAACGAATAAGGACCGAATAGATGATGAAACATTCAAAGAAAAAAAAATAAGTCTTAGCTTTTTGAATAAGAAAATTATATCCTCTCATTTGCAAGTTTCTGCAAACAATGAACCACATATTTGGTTGTTTAGAAATTCTCCCCTCTATTTTGTCTGCTCTTCTCTGTCTTTGGTGAGGCCAGTCAGCTTGGAAAGAGTGTGTGGGTTCCAGTGTATGCGTGCCCAACCTCTGATGAGCATTTATTTATTTTTTATTTATTTTTAAAGATTTTATTTATGTATTTGACAGAGAGAGATGCACAGCCAGAGCAGGAGCGCAAGCAGGGGGAGTGGGAGAGGGAGAAGCAGGCTTCCCAGCGAGGAGGAAGCCTGATACGAGGTTCGATCCTGAGACTCCAGGATCATGACCTGAGCCGAAGGCAGATGCTTAAAGACTGAGCCACCCAGGTGCCCCTCTCATAAGCATCTAAATTAGCATATGGTACAGGTGTCCTATGTTACTGAGTCAGAAACAAAGCTGACAGAGGGTGAAGTTAGTAGCTGGAAAATATGGACTGAAGAGAGACGATTTGAATGGTAAGGAAGGAACCAACTGTAAAACCTTGATTGAGTTCTTCCACAGAGGCGTGGTGATGACCGTGGAATTCAACATATAGTAGCCTCTGGGAATCCCTGGCGGCTCACATGGACGGGAGCTGCTCAGCCCATGTAGAAAGTTGCTTGATGGAGATGCTGCTCATGGAACGTAAGAGGAGATGAAGAGATAAAAAAGAAAACAAAACAAGGCTTTATTTGCAGGGAGTGGAATGGGTCATCAGATGGCAGAAGAAAGAAGTGGTCGTTAATACCGATGTGTAGTGTAGAGGTTTAGGATCCTGACCTAGTGGGTGTATTTGTGTATTTCTAACAGTCCTCAAGTCTACACCGGGGTCTTCTCATTGACATTGGTCTTTGGCTGTTGAGTAGGCTCATAGTTGCACACAACTTAATTTTAATCAAGACTTTAATGATAAGAAGAGAGAGTGAGTCCCCATGACCTTCCTGCGAGCTGGGTTTTTCTCTCCAGAGAAGAAAGTGGGTCTGTGAAATTTAAATAATGGTCATATATTGAGTGCTTACTCAGTTGCAGGCATCGTGCAGGACGTGTGATGAATTGTTTCATTTAATCCTTGCATTGAATTTATGAGTTGGATGTGATGTCCCGTTTTACTGCTGGTGCCAGAAATCAAACTCAGCTCAGTATTGGCACCAAATGGCCTTCCTCACCCCTTTCTGTGCGAACATCCTCAACCAAATGGCACATGGGATGCTTGTTCTTGGAGAATTTCCTCTCACGTTTTCTTGCTTTTTATTTCCTCATAATTCTTTTTTTTTTTTTTTTTTTAAGATTTTACTTATTTGACAGAGAGAAACACAGCTAGAAAGGGACCACAAGCAGGGGGAGTGAGAGAGGGAGAAGCAGGCTTCCCGCTGAGCAGGGAGCCTGATGTGGGACTCAGCCCCCGGTCTCCGGGATCATGACCCAAGCCGAAGGCAGTCGCTTAACCAACTGAGCCACCCAGGCGCCTATTTCCTCGTAATTCTTATCTGCTTATGAGAATATTTTCTACTTCTTACCTTTTGCGGTTTACTTTTATTTACTTTTAAAACATTATAATTCTTTTTTTTTTTTTTAAGATTTTATTTATTTATTTGACAGAGAGAAACACAGCGAGAGAGGGAACACAAGCAGGGGGAGTGAGAGAGGGAGAAGCAGGCTTCCTGCCGAGCAGGGAGCCCGATGTGGGGCTCGATCCCGGGTCTCCGGGATCATGACCTGAGCCAAAGGCAGTCGCTTAACCAACTGCGCCACCCAGGCGCCCCTAAAACATTATAATTCTTTAAAAATCTAAGTTTTAAATAGGATATAAATGTGTGAAATTTGACACTCCAAACTGTGTACAGTTAGACCTTGGCAAGGGATCATTTGTTTTATTATTATCACTGAACTTAAAAAAATTAAAATGTGTTGGACATGTGGACTGAATACCATTCATTTTAGATGCTTAGTTATTCAGTGGCCTACAATTGCCAAACAGATGGTAGAAGCTCAATAAATGATGAATGAATGAATGAATGAATGAATGAATAGAACCTAAGGAAAAGGTTATATAAGTGCCCTTGTCATTGCTATCTGCTTCCTATGGGGTCACAATGCCACATAGGATCTAGGTTTGGTATACAGAGGAGTACAACCTCTGTTTACAGTATTAGACAAATCATTTTTATCGTTTAAAGGCAAGGGTCTGTCATTCCTTAAGATAAGGGTATGAATGAAATTTCCTTATTTTGTGCACAAAGATACTTGATTGCATGTAAACACTGCTTATTTGTAGTAGTAAGGAAGGGAAGGCTAATGTTAGTAATAATTATTTCAAGTGATCATCTTATTCCCCTTCTGCTATTTACCACATCAAAGCATAACAGTTTTCTGTTCTATGATTGGGTAAGAACCACACAGAAAGTTGTATGAATTTAAAATCCTTTGTCCTTGAAAACACAGCTCAGTCTGTGTTGATGTCCAAGAGAAGAGTTAGGCTCCCACACTCTCCCTGGAACCCTATCATCTTAAATCTGTAGGATTTGCAAATGAAATATAAGAGGGATTTCAAAACAAGCAGACCCCCTATAAGAAGTCTCAATTTCAGGGATGTACCCTCGCCTTTCTCCATGCAGTTTCTCCTGTTGACCTATAGGACTTCCCTGGCAAACTCCCATTTCCATGTATACTCCCCACTCTCCTTCTCCTTCCATTCTTCCCTCTTTTTTGCCCCATATTTAAAGTCCAGAATACTTGCAAAGGCCATCGCCCTCTATCCTGGTGGGTGTAGAGTTTGGATCTGCTCAACATTTGGCTGTGTTCTTGTTGCCTATGTTGCCTTTGGCCTGGTAGACCGATCCCCAGGCCTTGACCTCGGAGGTGCTGGCTCCCTTGACCACTTCTGTATGAGCTGCAGAGGGCATTAGTGCTTCACCACAAAGAGGGGAGATCAGAGGGCAAAAGTCTCAAAAGTCTCTCCCACAAGGACCCACAGGGACATTTGAGCCATGACTTCCCTGCCTTCTAGTAATAGCTCTAGTTTCTGTTGCTCATGGTCAGCCAACATCACTGTTGGCTGAGCCGCTGTAGGAGAGCCAATGTGGCATGGGGGTCAAGCGCCTGCTCACGACACCTGCATTTGGACCCCAGCTTGGCCTTTGTCAGCTCCTTAGCTTTGGTTAAGTTACTGAACTTCTCTACATATCTCCTTCCTGGAGGAGGTAATGGTAATACAGACCTTACAAGGATTTGAGGAGCTTTAAGGAGCTGAAGTCTGCAATTGTTTAGCATGGGGTCTAGCACAGAACAAACTTTAATCTTAATTTTATTGTCAAAAATGATGTCTCTACTGAGTTTTCTTCCTTTGTGGTGATAGCTCTGTGAAGCAGTCACTGAATTAGAAGTTTCTAGAAGCAGTGATGTTCTCTCCAGCGGGGCCCCAGTCTGCAGTCTGGGAGGCTTCCTGTAAGCTTACAGTTACCTCATATCTAGAACCACACTGGGCAAATGAGATGCCAGGGTACAGAGGAATTAGAATAGCTTGGGAATTTTGGTAACCAGAAGGTTTAGGTGAGAGAGGGAAAGGAGCAAATGAGAGGGACAGGGCTTCTCACTGTGCAGGGGAAAACTACCCTCTCTTGTTCTCAATTATACCATGAAGAGAGAGGATGTGGGAACCCAGGACACTTTTTGTCTTTTGTCACCTAGGCTTGGATTCTAAACTGTAGCTCTTGGAAATGTAATAACAGTATTTTAGTACCATTAAAAAGGGGTGACAGAGGACCAAGTGTTAACTAAAGTTTTCATCTAAAAAGGAACCTTAACCTGATACTCAGCTGTTGGCTTCAATGGGCCCTTGCCTTAACATAGGCCAAATTCTGCAGGATAGATTGTCCCCTTTTTACATGTGTCACAGTCCACCTTTTATTACATCCATCATCTCTGCAGAATGGCTGGGATTTAAAATGAAGAGTCCAGAGAGTGCCATTTGAGCAGAAGAAGAAAGTCCTTGGCTGCCATCTTTACATTTGTCTCCTCAGAGAGGCTGATCAGTCCTGGGTTTGTTTTGCTATTTTTACTGTTATTGGGAGAGAGGGAGAGAGAGAGAGAGAGAGCGAGCGCACAAGCGAGCTGTGGAGGGAGAGCAGAGGGAGAGAGAAAGAGAGAGAGAGAATCTTAAGCAGGCTCCATACTCAGCACAGAGCCCGAAGCGGGGCTTGATCTCACCACCCTGGCATCATGACTCTAGCCAAAATCAAGAGTTGGGTGCTTTAACCCACTGACACAGGCACCCCTCAATCCTGTGTTTGGAAACGGGGTAATTTGGACTTGGTTCCTCTGAGTCTGATGGTGCCTCTGCTAACAGTTTACGTTGCATGTGGCTCATAGTTGAAGCCATCAGGAGGATCATCCAGCTCATAATCTCATCCTGACTTCTCACTCTGCAAGACCCAGCGGGTAGAGTGAGTAGACATGTTGTCTTGTCCTTCTCCCTCGCCTGCCTCCACAGGCACAACCCGTAGCATCGCTCTGCATTGGTCACAGCATTGGAGTGGACAGCACACATTAGCAGCCAGGATTTTACTCCTAGTCTTAGTCTTTCTTTTCTATGTCAGGGCGATTTTAGATCTTTGAGACCATTGCATAATTCTCCCTTCCGTTTCTTACTAAAGAAATCTTTAGGACACCTTATGTTTTGGGCCCCATTATAGGATGCCACCTGGAACACCGTTCCAGGTCCGAGCAGTGACCAGGGCGGGATACGTTGCTGTGGCTGTCCAGAGTGGAGCACCAGAATGGCCATTTCAAGGTGACTGGCTATGAAGACCACTCCAGCCAGGCCAAGCGCACAGATCAAAGCATCCAAGGCAGGTTCAGAGTCAAGGGTGAGGGTGAGGAGCCGAGAGTGGTATAAAAGTGGCCTCCAAACTGGAGCCGGGAGGGAACCAGTAACGAGAGTGCAGAACACTATGCGGCTTCTAAAGGCCCACTTTGCAGTTTGGTGGGCACTCCGGGGATGGGGTAGACTGAGGCCCATGTGAACCATGTGGAGATGTAGGCAGTGCTGTTGTATCTGGACCCTCATAATGGTGTATCTGTGGTTCCTGGTAGGAGAAAAAAAAAAGGTTGGTTTGAGCACTGAAACTTCATTGTGGATAACATCTGTGACATCATGGTATTTGACAAGTATTGCTGCTCATTCAGAATTTATAGTCCTCGGCCTCAAAATTGGAAACTAATTCAAGGATGCGGTTATTTCAGCTCGTGACTCATGGCTCTCCATGACCACCATCACATGGGTATGTCCTTTGACTTGTTCCCTCTAGAAGTCATGAGAGACCCACACTGACTCATCCTTGTGCTCTCACATGTTTCCCGGGGTCCCTCTCTTTTTGATGAGACCCATATACTTGTGATGTGGCAGGTCATGATGAAGGCTATGTTCTATGGCGGGGACACAGAGCAAGCTAACTCTCCCAGGACATGACTCCAAGCTTCTTGCATTGTCTTCTCACCTGCTGAGGTAATTAGCCATCAACCTGACAGGGTCTGCATTACTGTCTCTGTGTCTCGATTTTTTCCTGTAGTGGGGAGTGTTGTGGTATTGAGAAGAGGCTGGTGAACTGGCCATTGGCTCTCCACAGCCCCACCCTTCAAGAATCACCATAGTCTAGGCCTGTTTCTCAGCTAGGCAAGTAGGTGACTTAATTTCTCCAGTTCATCCAAGAGAATCCATGGCTTTGATGAGCTGACTCATGTTAACCAAAACCACAGTCTGCATTTATGTGCTGGAGGGCCAGGACTGAATGAGATAAGACACAAAATGGCCTTTAGAGTCTGCACAGCAGCATTTATGGGATTAATACAAAAAATCATATGATAATACTAATAATGCTTTTAGAAATTCACAAGGAAATTGCTAAAGGATGTGAATAGTTGAGTGAGCTCTGTGGGACACATCCTTCTGGAATTGATGGGCTTGGGTGTCATAATCAATGATCCAAAGGTTATTTAGTAAGAATCAGGTCAAAGAGGCTGGTTTGTTTTAAATATTAGTCTTATAAATTTTGAAGTAGCATCTTGCTCAGGCTGTGCCAGAGACTCCCTGACTCATGTTTGCTATTGTTGCTTTTTCCTAGGCTCTTTGCAGATCACCCCACCCCCTTCAGCAATATTTGTTCTTCAGCACTCTCCTTTCCTGGTTTCCTTGGTGTAGTCAGTCTTGGAACTGAAAACCCTAGAAAACCAAAGAATTATGAAAACTTCCCTTAATTAAATAATCTGTATTTTTAGCTTTATGACATAAGTATTTTCAAGTTATTTCACTCTGATTTTTTTTAAAGATTTTTATTTATTTGACAGAGAGAAACACAGCCAGAGAGGGAACACAAGCAGGGGAAGTGAGAGAGGGTGAAGCAGGCCTCCCGCCAAGCAGGGAGCCCGATGCGGGGCTCAATCCCGGGTCTCCCGGATCATGACCGGAGCAAATCCGGGTTCCAGGCGCTGTTAGGTGTGCAGCTTTGTGTGCACTCCATCATCTGGCTGAGCCTGTGTTTCCTCATAGGTAAGACAGAGACAGTGACAGTACCTACTCCTGAGTTATTTTGATTTGGTACGTGTATGGGCATATGTGTTCAATGGGTTAATACATGTAGAGCCCTCAGAATGGGGTCTGGTGCCTGTGTAACAGCTGTAGGGATGCGAGCCATTCCTATGAATCTGGGATAATACTCAGAGCAGTATCTTCATCTGGTTCTGGTGTGTTTCCTATTCCCACGTGAGGCCAGGTTATTTCGAGGGAGACTTCCTGCGGGTAGTAAATCTCCTCCATTACATCTGGATCCTTTCCTAGTCTTGCAGATGGGGTCCTTGTCTGCTTTACATTTCCTCTAATTTCTTCAGTCCATCCTGTGGTCTCTAAATAAAGATAGAGTCCAGCCCCTTCTGCTTAGTGATTTCAGAGAAAAGGAATAAAAGGACCACCTGAAATGCCTAGATTAGGCCAATTATTTAAGTATTTTATAGGTGCCAATGGGTAACAAAGTGGAATTGCCTTGCTTTTGTTCCCCCTTGCATGACCCTGGATAATAAATACAGATGAATAGTGAGTGAAAAAGCCAAAAGGAAGTAGGTGGGCAGAGGCAGGAGGTGGGGGAGAGGGCTCCATCAAGGAGCCTGGATAATCCACCATGGATCGGGGGTCCTGGGATAATCAGAAGCTGCTTGGGATGTGATGGTGGCATGGCTTTTGCGGAGAAGACACCAGGGGCGCGTGTGCCCCAGCTGACCAGCCTAACCTGCGAACCACTTTGATAAAACAGTCCTTTACCAAAGACATTCAGGTGACCCGACGAAAAGCAGCTCAAGATAAACCCAGCTGTTCTGTCCAATAGGAAGAACATAGATTTAAAAAAATGAAAAGCAGAAACAGGGATTTTCAGAACCACTTAGCAACTGCTCTGATTATTCCAGACACAGCTGTAATGTGCTGGGATGAGCGTGATATATTTTAGCTCGCAGGGTAGCCGTATTTCAGGCTGATGTGGAATCTGTGGCCGTAACTGTCATGTACTCCATTAGGGCCCCTGAGTGAGGGCAGCCATTAATCAGGCATGAGATCAGCCTTCGAGCCAAGCCTCACACACTCATGGCTCTGAGTGGTTCTGACCTGACATCGTTTAAGGAGAGGCTTGTGGAGGCCATAAACATGATTCGATTCCCATTATCTTCATGTTGCATATTTGTTACCGTTATTCTTTGAAGACTCCAAATTGGATATTAAAAATTTATGATATATACAAAGGTTTGTGTGAAGTGAAAATAAAGAGCTGCAGCAAATAAGTCCATCTCATCCATCAGTGATGTGGGAGCTGTTAGAGGAGCCTGGCAGGTATGGTGCTTGGAGAATTAGGAGGAACTTCACTGGGGAAACAGCTTCTCCCTTGGACTACTTGCTAAATGGGAATTTGAATACATTTTGATAAAAGAACAAAGTAAAACAGCGCCACTGCAGGAATCCCATAGACAATCTTTGATGACAAGCTAATGAAAGGGAGGGCAAGGGATCCTGATGCAAAAATTAATACTAACGTGAATTGAGTAGATGCCTGGGTCCAGAGATTGATGTTTCTGGGTGCCTGGGGTGTCTCTGGAGCAGGGAGCCTGATGCCAGGCGGGAGTCCTCTGTATGAGAGAAAGCTCTCTACCCAAGCTGCGTGCATACACAATCCTATCCACGAGCTGTGCAGTTCTCTGCGATCTGATGTTCACTGATATGAATTTTTGCATAGAAACAACTCATATTTAAGCGGACTCATTTTTAGAGGCAGGTAATTCAGGGTGGAGAAAAACAACATTTCTGTGTCTTAGCTTAAGGAGGAGCAAAGGGTTAATGAATCCATTCACCATATACGATTGATCGATTGTAGGAGGTACTCTGCTGAGCATGGGGGCCTCACATTTTCCCTTAAGTGGTTTCCAGTCTGGTAGGAAAGATAAGAAATGAGTCGTAACTGAGATGAGTTACACCAAGGAGTCCCAGACTGACTTGGGGCACTAGGATGAGGTGAGGTATCAGAAACAGGGAGCAGGGCACCGGGTTGGTTAGTCTGGAAATGGACTTTGAGGATGAGAATTTGTTAGACAACAACCAGAGGTTAGAGTGGGAGGCAGAGGAGAAAAGCATGTGAACAAAATGATTATTATCCAAAGTCCAAACTGAGCAGCAGATCTGTAGTGAGGCTGAGACTCTAGTGTCTGACCAGGTGGGAGGGGCAGGTGTTGGGCAGAAGTGCGGAGACTCACCAGTGGAAGGTCCAGGTGGGAGGCAGGAGCGATCAGGGAGCCCTGGCAGAGGCCTGCTGAGACTCAGGTAGGAGATGATTCCTGGGATTCAGGGGATGGACGCTCCCCTCTGGGGACTGGAGTGCAAGGCAGAATGTCCGATTGCTAGGGTGAAGGATTAGAGCACATTCACACACTCACTCACTCACCATTTATGGAGCCTCTGTAATATGCCTGACAGTAGATGAGGCTCTAGAGATTTATAGCTGAAGAGAACATAATTTCTGCACTTGAGGACCTCACAGATTTGTGGGGAAGACAAACACGTAGATGGTCATAATGCAGGCAATGGGTGGAATGGAGATACACACGCACAATCACACACACACACACACACACACACACACACACACACACACAGAGGGGTCCAGAGTCTAGGTTAGGACCAGGAGGAAGAGATCTGGAATGGCTTCCTAAAGGAGCTATAGTCTGAATGATGCCTAAAAGGTGTATAAGAATTTTCCAGAAGTCGAGAGGACAGATGAAGTCTACTTTTACAAGTAGAAAATGGGGGTAAAGGACAGGAACCCACTTGAGGGGAACTGGACATTCAGTCATGAGGAGTTGGGCCACCGAGATGAGCATAACTGGGTCATAACTCAGTGAAAGCTGGAACTACTCCCCAGGCCTCCCTGTGTTATTCGAGCCCAGGGCCAGCTGGGCTGAACTTCACCGAGGGGCCCAGACACCGTGCTGACCTTTATGTCAGGTTCACAAAGACGTTCACAGCACACCGAAGGGCCATGTGGGGCCATGTGGAACGGTTGCAGTTTATTCCTCTCTGAGCTTCCTCAAGAGGAACGTATGTAGGCATTTAACTCAGGAAGGAGGAGGCACGGGACGTTAGAAGATGAAATTCTAGGAGTTTCCAGAAGTGGAGTCCCTGTGCTTTTATCTTGACTTTCGAAAAAAAATTCCATTACTTCTGCTTCACAAAATGAGTTCTAAAATATCAAAGTTTTTCCCTGCAATGGTTCATCTCTAAACTCATTCCCACAATTTGAGATGCACTATTTTTTGATGTCCTCAAGTTGGGTAGCGACCCCACATGTGCGAGCTGACAGGTTCTAACCATCTGCTGGGGCCCTGCAACACCAAGTCTGGAGGCTGGGCTGTGCTCCACCTCAACTCTGGCTCCACGCAGAACCTTCTTTTGTTTTCCAAAGAAGTTCTGAAATCACGGAGACATTGAGGTGTAAACTCCCATCCATCACAAGGAGGTATTAACTGGGAAACCTAGTTATCTTTCCATTTAAATGGCAACAGTGTTAACCTTTTTGTTGGGTCAAAAAGATCTCACTTTTCTGGGGTAGGCCTGTGGAGCTGTTTTTAGACTGTTCCACATTTTCTGAGGGAGTCCTCCAGAGGAAAAAAATAAATTGCTGAGCTTGCTTGCATAGGCACACAACACCAAAGCATTGGCCCAAAGGAAGAAGTGAATTCTTTGAAAGAGAATGAAAGATTGCTGTAAGAATCAAAATAAAAAAGGGAATGAGTGAAGATTCACAGGGAAAGGGAGGTGAATCTGAAGTTTGTTTAAGCCAGAGATTTTTGAAGTAGAGAGGCAATTAGTCTGCATTTCTCACATAATTTAATATTTATCCAAATGGTAGGCACAACAGGAAAATGGATGCATGACTGTCAGCAAGAGGGGGAAATCCCCTTGCAATTTAACTGAAGGATTTTTACTTTTCACAGTTTAATTGAAGGATTTTTATTTCTATTTTATGGTGAGAAGTGGAGCCTTCTTAGAATAATAGAGTAAAAAAAAAAAAAAAGCATCTTTGTTCCAACAATCACATTTGCAGTAAAACGTTAAAAAAAAAAATAGCTTGGCATAAATATCCAGTGTATTAGTCAGAATAAAGCTGTTGAGGATAACACATGGGGTTAGTTCATCATGTATCTTGGCATTCCTTCTATCAGAACTGATCACTCCAGAACAAAGTCAGACATCAACACAGGTCTCCTGGTCCTAGGAAATGCCAGGAGCCAGTGGAGGGGTGGTGTGCCCCAAGACAGGCCATTAGAGAATCCATTGTCTGTGGAGAATTTAAGAACAATAACAAAACCAGCTAAAAGTCATTCTGCTTCATGTTATTACCATGAGATGCTGAGTATCTGCAGGGTTTGCACATCCCTCCCTGCATCGGTCATGGGCTGTCTCCGTCTGCCTGCCTCTGTGCGCCTTTGTCTGCCACCCTGGAAGGCACTGGCTTCAATATAGAACAGGTTATAAAACATTCTAAAATGATTCTACGTGTTGGGTAAGGAAGCTCCTAGGATTTTATCTAATGTTGCCATCAAGTTGTTGGGAATGAAAATAGAGCTCATTCCCAAAGCACACTTACACGCGCTGGCCAGTGGCTGGGGCTGATGGCCCAGTGGTGAGGAACCAGACACCCTCCCTACCTGAGGAATGTGCAGTCTTTGGGTGAGGGGACAAAAATCCCACTGCACCTGTGTCCAGTGTAAGAGAGGGAAAGTGGGGATTTTTGACTTGGTTAGAGAGATTCAGAAAGACCTTTTGAGGAATTGGTCTAGAGTTTTTCCAAGATTCGTTGCCATGCCAGGGACTAAAATCAGAAGTTTTTGCCTGCAAGCAGCTAGAGTCATATCCTCTCTCGAATCTTTTGAATAAGACCCATCTCAAGGGCCATATCCTACATCCTCTTAGTTGTTGCAGAACTGTTCGGTCCAGTGAGGTTGGGACACTGTTAGAGAACGTTCTGCCGACACTCTGCCAAGGGCCTCCTCTCGATACTCCCCCTCTGGGCATTGCTCCTTAGATCAGTGGTCCTCAGCCTTGCTTGTACATTGCAATTCCCTGAAGCTTTTTAAAAAACAAAAAACAAAAAACCTTCATGTCCAGGCCCCACCCTGGCCCAGTGAGATCAGAGTCTGGAGAGCAGAAGGGGGAAAAGTGGAGCAGAAGGGGGAGGACACGCTCCACTGTTAAAAAGCCACCCCAAATGACTCTAGCATGTGGCTGGAGGAGAGAACTCTCCTGCCTTTGATGATGCACTTAATTTCACTTAGTCTAGGAATAGTAATTTTAAATTTTACCCTAAAAATACTTCAGAATGCAAAAGGAATCACTTTGGCAAGAGGTGGGAGAGTGCTTGTGTCTGCACACACACGTGAGGGGGTTGGCGCTCCGTCTCTGTGCGTGTGGTGTGCTTCCCAGCTCAGTGGTATGTGGTGGAAATGCAGCAAATGCCTGCAGGGTGGACTGTCTTAGACTCTGGAATCAGGCTGACTGGGAGAGGCAGACTGTTCCAAGGGCCATGGAGTTTGATAGAGAGGCAAATACATGGCTCAATAAGGAAGCAGACTTTGGCTTTCTCTCTTTACTTCCGATTCTCCCAGCCTCCCTCTCCTTTCTCTTCCACTGCTGCTTTATTCAACCTCATAAATTAATAGGCTTTATAGAAAGTGTTTAGCTCCTTTGAGGAACCACCTTCAAATCATAGACAGTGGGATTTTTTTTTCTTTAGAAACATAAAAAGCATGTGATCACCTTACATGTAAGTGGGATGGATGTATTTTTGCCACCAATGTTGAAAAATATCCCCAGGCATCTGGTGTGTATGAATGTGTACACATAGTACATGCATAATAAACATTCCACCTTATGAATATTTATACACAAGATACATATATATTGAATATAGACATATATATGTAAATAGTAGCCCTCGTAAACTATATGCTAAGTGTGTTTCCAAGCATATGTATCATAGTGCATCAGGAATATAATAAACCTAACACCAAGTTTAGCTTATTTTGAAGTGGCATTTTTTGCAGAGTTGTTTATGGGTGGGCCTAGTTACTATCCATGTATTTTTTTCATCACTTCAATGTTCGTTAAGTACTAACTAAAAGTAAGGCATTGGGCATGGTAGAATTGAGAAAGATGGAATAGATGAGGTCCCTGCCTTTAAGAGACCTCACAGAGTGGTGTAAAATGCACTTAAAAACAATCGAAGAATGTAACATTGTTCCTACCCATTGACATCTTATTGTTTTAACTCCAGCTGCTGTTTATTTATACACTCCGCTTTAAAGTGGGCCCCATTTAAGACTGTTAGCATAGACCCAGATGTAAGAGGAGCGTAGAGCTTGACTCGCTGAGAAGGACCATCAACCGGTTTCAGTTCCCGCATAGCTAGTGGATGTGAGCGATGCTTACACTTTCTGTCACATGTAGTCCAGCCCTGTAACGGCATCTTTATGTTACCCTGACTTGGTGGCAGGGGTGGGGGGGAGGGGGGGAGGTGTCCTAGAAAGGCATCAGAAATGATCCTAAATTTCAAACATGAAACCAAAACAGAGCAATGTCTTCTTCCACTGACTTCTTGTATGCCAAATATCCCTACCCATGACATTCCACTTCCAAACTCCATCCAGTTCCCTCCCTGCAATAAGTAGTGGAAGGCTTTATTAAAAATAAGCGATGCATCCTAAGATGGACAAGATCTGGACCCGTTTCTAAAATGACAGTCCCGAGCCTAGCAGAGGAGCTCTGAGTCATATTTGTCAGCGGGCAAATTTCACTCCATGAAAGGAGAAACAATACACAAGGGCTGTCATCCCTGTGCCACAGACGTAGACGCATTGTTTTCTCCCCTCCATCCATACATCACAACAGGTAGTTCTCAGCTGTTCCCTTGGTGTCAGACATACATTTTATCTAAAGAGACAGCAGACAGAACTACCTGCTGCTTCCTGTGCGGCTCTCCCTGTGTTTCTCTCCTTTTTCCTACTTCACTTGGGCTTTTTAAAATCAGCTGGCAGGGAGCCAGGAGCTCATCATTTTAATGCAGTGCAAAATGGAATATGCATAATTATATGCAAGCCATATGTGAGGGAGACAGCTCAGCTGTGAATTTCAGGAGGCCAGGAAAGGGAGAGCAGTTAGGGCTAAGATGAGATGAGAGCAGAGTGGGGGGCAAGTGTCACCCAAATGAATGGTTTAATGAGTGTGCTGCAGACACGCCTCCTCTCACCTACCTCTCCCTCTCTCAACGCCAAACCAGAAACCGATGGAGATTAGAAAAGAGAAGACTGTATGCAAGCGGTATTGCTAATGGGTTCTGTTAATGTCTCCATTTAAACTTCAGCTTTCTTAATTAACAGTGTAGATCAAAATAACCAGTAACTTTTAACGCAGCTTCTTAATTAAAGCTATTTTTTTACTGCATTCGATTGAAGAATCATTGTTCTTACTAGATCATTGCTCCTTTTAGATCTTTATCTAAAAATCAAGGGGAATCAGTTTATCTCTAATAGTATTACGATGCAAAATATAACGATGCAAATTGCTTTTCTTATGGCCTTGCTATTAGAATTTTTCTTAAAGTGCATTATCTAGAGATTGCTTAAGCATGCCAAAAAGTTTAAACACGTACGTATGTCATATAATCCTAAATGTGCAATGAAAAGTCACCGGAAGCCCAAAGTGGTGGTAATTCCCAACAAAATTACTTGATTTGGGTTTGCTTCATATCATTTGAACTATTACACCACGATGAATTTGCGTGTTCAAACCAAACTACGTAAGAAAAATAAATCCCAAATTTTGATATCTGAAAGGCGTACTGCGTATTTAAACAAACTTCATGAGAATGTTGTTATTTCTGGATTCCCGTTTGTTTAATGATCTGAGCTGTTATGCTTTTAGCTTTTTTTTTCTTCCATTATTTGTAAGTCCCTAAATAGGCCATTATATTTCCCTTCAGGCTAGAGATGAAGATGGACATGCTGAAAATTTTCCCCAGCAGCACTATGCTAAGGAAACTCCAAGGCTTGCCTTCAAGAATAACTGCGAACTACTTGTAAGAATAACATACTTACAACAAGTCTAGAATGTTACTTTAGCCCAGTGAAAAGAGTTTTTGAAAGGGTTTGTTCATTATTACATAATTTATGAAGTATTATAGTTTTTCTGTATAAGAGTTCTAAATGCTAATTCTGATATCACTGAATATTAATTATAAGATCTCAAGTTGTTTGCAAATCTTTTATATCTGATTCTTTAGCTTGGATGGCCCTGTCTTTATTAGCTTGTTTTGTATAGTAGTTTATCACCAGCCTTTTGGAGAATGGCTAGTAAAGTTAAAAATACAGAGAAAGACAGTTGATATATGTAGCTTGGAAAAAAAAAATCCCACCTCCACTCCTCCTCCTACTTCCTAATTGTACACTATTTTAGGCGACAACATGGTAATATTGTGTTCTACTAGGAAAGATAGAGTTGACATGCAGTACTCCCTTTAGAAGTCAAGTGTTCCTACACTCTCTTGCCAAACTCAATCAGGCACTTTCGTCTTTCCTACGTAGGAGAAGTCAAAGCAGCAAGGATGCAAGGGTATTTACAAGTCGTGAGAGAGAGGATATCAGCTGTGACAGGGACTCTGTTCCAAGGCAGGGTTAATTTGCTGTTCATTTTAGCATTTACAGCAAGACAAGATGAAAAGCAAGCAGGAATGCCTATTATATTTCTATTAAATTAATCTGTTGGGACCTAATGTTCTTGATTAGCTTTGAAAATGAGTGCTCCGCAATGCATTTTCTGTTTACCTAAAGTAAACAGAGAATGAATTGTCATTTATTCAGAGATTTAAACACTGCTTTTGACAATGAAGTTTTATGAGGGATCTAGCTATGTTGTCCCTAAATGTTCCTTTCTCTTCAGTTGCATTAAAGCAAAACAGTTGCTCCAGCTAAATGAAAACACTGAACGAGATTGAGGGTACTCAGTGTTACATTCTGAGGTCGTCTTATTTCTATTTAGTTTTTTGGCACAATGCAGTTTGGCTCTGCCAGTTCCCCACATTAGGAAATCGCACATGTAGTGGTCTTGGGACTTAGCTCTCAAGGTGTCCAAGGAGCAGGAGAAGAGAGAAAAATACTGTTCTTCTTCTTCTTTTTTTTTTTTTTGAAGAGTAGAGTTTTCTTTTTTTAATTTTTTAAATATTTTATTTATTTATTCAACAGAGAGAAACACAGCTAGAAAGGGAACACAATCAGGGGGAGTGAGAGAGGGAGAAACAGGCTCCCTGTTGAGTAGGGAGTCTGATGCAGGGCTTGATCCTGGGACTCCAGGATCATGACCCGAGCCACCAAGGTGCCCCGAAAAATAGGATTTTTACCCATCCTAGCTGGCAGCTGGGTGTTGCCAGTGAGAAGCTCCTTTCCCTGCTCTGTAAGCTGCGTGATTACAATAATACCACTCACTCTGTGTGTCCTGTTCCTTCGACCCACCAGTTCGCTGCTTAGAAATACAATTTTTTTGTTTCTAAAAATTCAACTCACCTTATATTTTATATTAGGGCTCTTAAACTTCCAGGCCTGCTAGCGTGACCTATTTTGAGGGGAAACCTTTTTCATTTATTTCCGTTTTAATATTTCGCTCTATAACTGTGGTTATCCAGCAGAAGACCGTAGGCTACGGGCCACTTATGCTGTGTTTTGGTATCAAAATGCTTTGGGGAATATCTTATTTCTTCTTAGAAAAATTGTTAAAAGTAATATGCCGTATTTGATTTATTAAAAAAATATTTATTTATAAAATGAATGTGCTTGGGTCCCGGTTGTGGTTAGTTTATATAGGAGGAAGTAAGACATACATGTGAACATCTTTTCCGTCAGTCTTTAGAGAAATATATGTTTAATCATTGCTATGCTTAAACACAATACTGTGTTAGCAGTAGTTTTGAAAGATTGGTATAATCTTTGTCTTTCTCGTCACTGTTAGAAATGCTTTATTTTCATCAGCATACTTTTCTGTGATAAGGGAAAAAGGAGAATAAAGAGAAAAAACAAGTAAGCTTATTTCTCCAAGGAGAAATTTTGTTTTCTCAGTGGCAAGAGAGGCAGTGGTTGTTTGGCTGGTTATGAAGCCTGGAGAAGTTATGTTTCTGTATGAAAGAGACTTGCACATTCTTAAGAGAGAAACAGGAAGTCCTTGGAGTTTTCTTAGTACAGCTTCGAGCAAATTTTTAAAGACTTCACCAAAAAAGACTGCAAGTCCCCCTCCAAAGTGCTTTCTTAGCTTAAGGGCCATCCTGCATAATTCCCTGTAGCAGGAGCAGTGGTGGGTTTAGAAAGCGGAGGAACTTGATGGGGGCTGCCGGTGGCCCTTGGGAGAAAGCCCTGGGACCACAGGCTGCTTCTAGGTTCCCAGGCGATTAGGACACAGGGCCACACGGCTAAGCCTCTGGGCCACAGCAGCTGACAGAAGGTGCCCTGGCCAGCTAGCTGGAACACTGCCTCAGACTTTAATAGTGACTGTTTATTGTCTCCGCCCTCTCCCCTACACCCCCAGCCTCTGCTTCTTGGAAGAGGGTTAAGTAACCTAAACAGAATCAAAGCAAAATCCGCGTGTGGAATGCATAAGGATGCGTAATCAGAAGGTCCTGGCAAACAAAGCATTGGCTGATAGAAAAATCCGCTGTGCGATTGGAGACTCCTGTAGGGTATTGATTTTTCCATTTAAATCCCAAACTGTGATTCGTGTCTTCACGCTTAATGTACAACTCAGATGACTAGATATTTAGCTTGGTGGCCAAGATTCTTTGGTTGGTGATTGTGCAGCAGCTTCCTTATACTTTTTATTAATTTGCAAAAATGCAAGGCTGTCAAGATGAGTGACATTAGATAAAGCTTCAGGACTGTTCGATATAACACAATTCAGTGTGGTTCCATCTACCTTTTTGTGGATAGGTGTACACACACACACATGCACACACACACACAGCCCAGGATATTTTGTTGGCATAGCTGAATTTATGACCAAGGCAAATAACTTTCAAGAAAAGAAGCTGTAGAAATTCACATCACATTAACACTCCGGCACATGGCTTGTGGGAGTCCAGGAGAGAGAACATTTAGAGCTAGCCATAAGTGACTAGCATCTGCCCCTAGCCCACCTTTGGTCCCTTTACCATTATTGCCTCATTCTTTTGGGACTAGAAGGCCTTCTCTCCTCTTCTTTTCCTCTATTACAATTCTTATGTCGATGGCGGGAGTCTGATTAAGAGCTGTAGTGTGAGGAGGACCTTTATCATATTACGAGCTCGCATCTCACCACCGAGGACTTTCTCAGCTCTTAAAAGCCAGCCAGGAGTAAGGCCTTGCAGAAATACAGCAGAAGCTGGGTCCTTGGAGGAAGAAGACCTATAGCTAAAAGACGAGGAATGTTGAGAGGGTTTGGGGGAAGGAACCCCCCAAAGTGCTCTCAAGGCCAGTGCAGAGAACATCGCTGCATTCAGGAAGGAGGTCAAATAGAGTCAAAGGACAGCAGTAACAACCTCATGTAATTGGGTTGGGAAGAAAGCAGCTTTAGGAAGACTGAAAGGAGAAATAAGAGAAAGAAAACTCAGAGGGGAAATCAGACTGTTTTCCTTAGTTCCAGATTCCCAAATCCTCACCGAGACAAAGTCTGACTCCCTTTGACTTTTCCTAAGGCTGTTAGGGGTGGGAGTTTTGCAGAGGGTGGGGGATGGAGTCCACAGCTGGGAGACTACATAAAAATAGCATCAGGGAAGAATTCTTTTTGGTCACTTAGAATGCCAGTGTAAGGAGAAGATGAAAAGCATTTTAGTTTTGTGGTCTGTGAGCAGAGGTGGTGGGGAGGTGAGACGGGTAGGCAGATCTTCTATGGGCTGATTTGTCCATCTCTTTCATTGGGAAAGTAGACAGAAGTTCGACATTGTGCTTAGGAAGAACTACTTTGGATTAATACGTTGTTCAACTAGCAAGACATAATTGAGCATCTTCTGTATACATGGAATTATACCACACAGTGCTTTTGGGGGATGCAAAATAGAAAAAGGTACAGTCCCTTCCTGAAGGAGCTTACAATTCAGTAGGAAGAATAGACGTATACAGTATTGTAGTCATCAGGAATGTGGGCTGTCAGGCCTTCCCAAAAGTCAGAATTTTGCCCCAGCCAGACTTTAACTTACGCTGTATTACTCAGGTGGTATCACTAAGGATCATAAGCACAAAGGCTTAAAGTTTATGGTGACACATCTGGCATTACATCAGAGTGGATCTTCTCGGACCTCTCTGAACCTCAGATCTTCATCTATAGAGTGTGATAACACAAGGTAATAATCTCAGGAGATGCTGTAAAGCTTGAAAGTGATGACATATTTAAAATGCCTGGTACCTAGTAACATTCAGTAAGTGTCAGCTGCCATTATTATGACTCTTCTTATTGCCATGATTGTTATCATTATGTAGTTGGCTGTGCCCAGGAGAGCACCAGCAAAGTTCCGGAGGACAGAGGAGGAGGAGGAGATTATTTCCGAATGTAGTAATTAGAGACTTAACAAAGGAGGAGGGTACCTTTGATCTAGGCCTTATGTGGGTTGGGTTTCCATAGGGAAGGGGACATTCTAAGCAGAGGGAAAATGCGTGGCAAAGACAAGGAGGTGGGAGAGTAGAGACCAGGTGAGCCACCGGTAGGTGGCAGCCAAGTTGACTGGGGATAGAGTACCTTAAGGAAAAGGGGGTGAGCTGGCAGGCTGGTTCAGCCTGCCAGCTCACCCCCTTTTGCACAGGTCTTAATAATTGACAGTATGCTATCAGATTTGGATGTCAGTAGCTTTACTTACTGGAAATTCCTAGTGTTTCTGTGGATTTAAAAAAATTACTATGGAAAATCACTAACATGCGCAAGAGTGCAGAGAGTGATATCATTGACTCCCCTGTACCTATCACCTAGCTTCAACAATGACCAAACTACTAATCTTGCTTCATCTATCGCTTTATCCTGTACCCATCCCATCCCCCTTTTATTCTGCTGAGGGGTTGTAAGCAAAGAAGCTTTTTTGCTTCTTTTTTTGGCAAAGGCTTTAGCTCCCCCACTTTTCTGGCTAGAAAGAACCCGTTGCCACCAGTTAAATTGGAAATTGGAGCTTTGGGACTAAGTATACATAAAACAAATGTTTTGACTCTTGGTTATAGCAGTGTGCTCTTCCCTCCCTGCTCAGTACAACCTTGCAAATTTTGGACAATCAGATCTAGTTCAGAAAGCCCTGAAGGTAAAAATACACCACAATGCCAGTGGTGACTTGAATTCTCCCTTGGTTTTAGCAGAAAGCCAGATTCATGCCCCGGCTCAATTTGAAGTTGCTTAGTTGCTTTGATGTTACATGCTTAGTTGCTGTGAGCAGTACAAGGCACTGAGAATGTAAATTCGTGGTGACACACTTGGATTCCCATCACATCAAATAAAATATCATACGACATTTGTGTATGTAGTATGCTGTATACCAGTTTCCTGAAACAGTAATTATAAGAGCTCCAAACATGTAAGGTGACCCAGAAAACCCCAGGGACCAGTTGCTGTCAAGAGAGAGTTGGTCTCTTCCAACATTTTCACACCCACCCTCTGGATCCCCTTAGTCTGGGGCTATTTGGCCCCAGACTGTGCCCCTACAGTGTTTTAAATGTGTTTTAGAAAAATAGAACCTTTTAGAAAGAGAAGGACCAGCGTTAGGCTAAGCAAGGGGTGGTTCCAATAGAGATGGCACAACGACCGCCAGCAGCAAGACCTTTCTTCTTGGGCAGAGGTGGAAGCGTGCTGCTGGGGATGTTGGGTTCCACCTGCACAGCCCTCTGTTTCTATAGGTGCTGTTGTTTCACCTTCTCTGGTTTGCTGCTGCCCTTTCTTCCCAGCCTCTTGGCTCCCTTCTGCTATGCAATCATGGTGGAGAACCTTCCTCTTCTCCTGTACAAAGACCCTCTGTACCACCATAGACCATCTCCCTTCACTCCCCAATGAGGCAAACTTATTTCAATTCTCTCTGTTTAGTTTCTTTATTTGAGGGGAGAAGTCATTTGGGTAAAGGCTAGAGTACCCCAGCTTCTGCACTCGTATAAGGACATTTCTTAGGGTCAGGGACCCTCGATTGGATTGGTGATCCTCAGTCCTCAGCCAGCTCACTTTTCCAAGACATGGAGATCTTTGCCTTTCTAGTTTCAGGGCTGTGACACAAAAGGTGAGAGGCATGATGGTTTGGTTTCCATGCTGACTTCTCACACAGTTCCTTGCAGTGGTTCTTAGAGCCAGAGAGATGTGCAGAGGACCCTGTGTTCATGGTGTGGCAGATAAGAGTGGGTGTCCCAATGCCCACTCTGCACACATGCCGGTTGCACAGCCTGGGGAAGTAGTCCCTGTCTGCCCTGAACTTCAGTGTTGTTATCAACATGGGAATCAGCACAGTCCATACCTGATAGGGTTGTTTTGAGGAGTTAATGGGATCATGTATAAAAGTATGCATCTTACAGTAAAAATTCAGTAAGTGTTAGTCTTATGACTAGTAAAATGGAACTAGAAGGTGGCAAAATCTTAAGGTAGATGCTGGGAGCACCTGCTTTATTCTCTAAATAGAGTCTCTTCCCAGTTGGTTAGGATGGAATCCCGTGAGTAATACGCTAACTTCAGAGAAACCCTTGACCATCTACCATTTGCCTGTTTATGCTGAAGGCTACCATAGCAACATATTGCTGATTTGTGAGTTACTGTAATATAGGAATACTTTTTTGAAGAAGAATATAAAACTTTCAAGATGTAGTATGGAGTCGTACTGAAGAGGCTTGGACTCTCGAGCAAGACTGTTTCATTCAGATTTAGGAATCTCCACCACTCTATCCATTGGCTGTGTGACCTTGGGCAAGTCATAGAAGGTCTGTGTCCTCGTTTATAAAATGGGGACAATATCTGTGCAGCAGGGTAGGTGTGAGGTCCAAATGAATGAACACCCATAAGGTTCTGAGGACAGTATTTGGAAAACAGTTGGTACTCAATCAATGCTGTTGTGTTTATGATTATTTCTTCCAAGGCTGCTTCTTTTCAAATACGTCATAGGGTACCACTTGGCCACATCTTCTAACAATAGATTATCTAAAAGTCTTGGGTGTGCACATTTGCATGCAAAAACAGCAAAATTTCCTTGTGAACACCGAGAAAGACAAGATACATTAGGCAGACAATTATTAGAGCTAAGGTTTTTGTTTTTGTTTTAATATGACTCTCAGGGAAGACTCTTCTACATGCTCCAAGACCCCTTCAATCTTGCCCTGCCATTTAATAGTAAAATTGTGAATCTTGGCAGTATGCAACTAAGAAATTAAGTGCAAAAGCAAAGGAAAAAATCTAATTTACACCTGGGGATATCTGCAATAGCAAATGGATAGGCCTGTTAAGGAAAGGAGACAAGAAATCATCCTTTGTGGGGAGCCTCCCATATGCCAGCACTGTGCTCGATCTTTATTTTTTTATTTTTTTTTCTTTATTTTATTTTTTCCATAACCCAGCCACCCTATACCCCCCGCTGTACCCCCCAGCAATCCTCAGTTTGAGCTCGGTCTTTATACGCTTTCCTTTAGGTCCTTCATTCTCCATAACTTTGCTAAACAGCAATTGTTATTTCCACTTTACAGATGGGGAAGTTAAAATTCAGAAATGTTATGTTCCTTGCACTGGGGGTGGCAAGGGGATCCAATAAGCAGGTGCAGGCCAAGGTTGGAGCCATTTTTCAGTATGATGTAAGCATTTTGAGTGTATTTTTTTTTTTAAGATTTTATTTATTTGACAGTGAGAAACACAGCTAGAGAGGGAACACAAGCAGGGGGAGTGAGAAAGGGAGAAGCAGGCTTCACACCGAGCAGGGAGCGCGATGTGAGGCTCGATTCCAGGTCTCCAGGATCATGACCTGAGCCGAAGGCAGTCGCTTAACCAACTGAGCCACCCAGGCGCCCCTTGACTGTATTATTTTTAATGAAAATCTGACAGCAATCAATATGTATGATAAGTGCTAAGTCTTCTTTTGAAGATTTGGATTTTTCTTGTGGTCAGTAAAGCCATTTAAAAACGAGCTGACCTTAAAAAAAAAATAAAAAAGGTTGACCTCTTTTGATTTAGTACTGTCGTATTCCTCAGAGTGAGCTGATCTATATCCTTCAATATTTCTGGCCATTACCCAGAGTGAGGTGCCAGTCATATTCTCCCTCATTGCTTTAATTGCAAGAACTGAACAATTACCCAAAATACCCAAAAGATATGTCACCTCTGGTGACATCACAAAAGCTCTAGGTCATATATCAAGCAAACCCAGAAAATCAGATAGGATATCAATTATCAATATAAAAGCGCACAAGTAATCAGCCAGAACTAAAATTCATCATATCCAGTCATGTGTTTGGTTTATGGCTAGAAGAACAAGCTAATCGAAGTCTCTTGGGAGAAAAAGGGAAAGGGTATGAAAAATATTTGGAGGTAATAACAATGACATATGTGTGTAATAAGGGGGGCAAGAAATTGGAGATGGTGGTGTGAGGGTGATAGGGGACTGGTGAGGGGGAATTTTGAAAGGGAAGAAGGAAGGTAAAGGCCCATGTTTAAGCTGCAAATGAACAGATTCGGGCAAACAAGAATCTTTAAAATAATGTATTTTCTCATGGCATTTGGCTTGAAGTCTCTTTCATGATCACGTATTTTGTATGTTTCCCAGTCTTCTGACCAGTCTGAGGAGTCAGGCTCCCTTCTCCTACTGCATGACCACATACAACCAGGAGGTGAGCCTCTGTTTAAGCCCAGATGAGGCTCCCTTTGGCCGAGAGCTCTGTGGCGGGAGCTCTGTGTTCCTCGACTATGCCCGAGCAGTGCGCCTGCCCACAGCACATGTCATGGATTGTAGAATGTGCTTTTCCCCCTAATCGTTTAACATTTCAGAAATGGATTGCAGATGTCATCTGATGACCTGTTGTTTTTTAATTGTCAGTGTTTTTCCCTAGTAGTGGTATAAAATAATGGCATCTTATCAACAGTAATGATGTAGATTCCGGGAACTGTGGAGGTCAGTGTTCAGCAATTATTTGTTGAATGAATGCATGCATTAACATATCCCCCGGGCTCTAGTTCAGGTTGAAGTGAAATTCTTACGGTTGGCTTTGGACGGTACAATGGCCACTGACTAGTTCAAGTGGGGAGTTGGCCTGTGGCTGTCCTGGCTGAGCACGTCACTGCCATGTACTTTCCCTTCAGTGGAGCTGACAGATGGCTTTGTTCGTTTTCTCAAGCAAAATGTTGAACCAGTAAAGACAGACCCAGGATAAGCCAGGTTTAAAATAACAAGCACAACATTTTCCTTAATTATCCAGAAAATTGCTTAATGTTCTACCATGGATTGCACACCCACCAATATTTCTCTTGAAAATTCCTGAAGATACATTGGTGGAAGAGCGACGATTTCTTTCTTTTTCCTAATGAAACACACTGTAGGTTACATGAGGGTGAAGTAGGTTTTTTATAGATTAGAAGGCCTTTCTTCGTCATCAGCACCATCACCAACATCTCCTAAAGAAATTCCCAACCTACTGAAGAGAGGTACACATGAGTGCATTTCCAGCACTTCAAGGTTCCTAATCCACATCCAGGTTATCAACTTGTGTAAGTGAAGTTACACCCTTAACTTCATTATGTGAAATACTCTGCTGTTTTATAGCAATCAGATCTCAGTATGGTTTGGTTTCTTTTCATGGAAATTTTGAATCTGATTTTTAGAGGGCGACAGGCTCTGTTACACACTTCTTTGTGGGGACAAGGAGGGGAAACCCATATAAACATTTTGAAGTGTCAAAGCCTGAGGAAGGAAGAGGGCAGTATTTAAATATTGCTCACTGTGCTAGGATAAAGCCTTTACGTGAAAAGTATCCAGATTATTGCAACATATGAAATACTGGGAGGGCCTCCATTACACCCCATTTCAGTCAGTGGTACTGTTAACTTCTAAATCATCTGATAAATGCAAGGAACTAAATATCATTTTTGGCTTAGAGAAGATATTTCTGTATTTGCCAGAGAGCTTGAATTTTGAAAATACGTGACATTATTGCATATATATGTGTGAAATACACTATATGGACCCAGATTGTTATATCCTATGTGGAAATGTGGATACATATATAAAGGGAAATGAAAA
The DNA here is from genome assembly GCA_004023965.1 of Spilogale gracilis. Lineage (NCBI taxonomy): Eukaryota > Metazoa > Chordata > Mammalia > Carnivora > Mephitidae > Spilogale > Spilogale gracilis. Next base: position 91,083 of record PITA01000568.1, read on the forward strand.
TAAATTGGAGCATTACAAAAGTGCTTATCAGCCTGTGGCATTCATCACATCTCATTTATGCAGTATTTTTTTCCTATAATAATTTGATGTTTACATATGAATACATAAAAATAAATAGCATGGTAAAATAAAGTTGTAATGAAATATTTATTTTCATTTTCCTTTAGCATTTTGATTTTTAGACAGTGCTCTGACTGTCATCCAATCAGCCAGGTTGGAAATTGAGCGGCATTGGTGGTGACAGCCGGTCCTCATAATTCAAACCCAAAAGACCTTTTCTCAAGGGATATATTCTTCCTGGTTAATTTGGCTCGAATAGTTTCTCATATCTCTAATTTATTCTTCTGTATACACTGTGTAAAGACAATGTGGATAATGTGGTGCAATGTAAAGATTTAAAACCTTTTTTAAAAATCTGGGTATTTAGTGTCATGGGCACACATCTGAAAAGAGGGCATGAGTATGAGAGTAGGAGGTTATGAAAGACAGGCATCTTTCAGTTTCTCCAGTGCTGTGCTTAAAAGTCGTGTGTTGCAGGGCAAACAACGTATAAGATGTGGTTCCTTCTCATAAGGAGTTTATAAACAAATGTCCTTATATGAACAATGAACTTCCAGTGAATAGCAAAGTGTCAGATGGGTGGTATGCTGATTAAAAAATAGAAATACATATTAAAGTCTGTATGCAATACGGAAGTGAAGGGATGGGAAGAGATGGTGGGACACAGTTATCAAGTGTAGATGCTCAGTGGAGGCAGGGGCTGGGCTAGGCCTTGGAGGCTGAGTGTGCAATAGAAGGGTACCCCAGAGAAATGGAACATTATGTGGGAAATGATGATGAGGGAGAAGTAGCGAGCACGTGGGCAGGGCGAGGGGAGTACTAGAGAGGCTGCCGGATATACTGGTGAGAGGAGTTAACTTGGTAGGTTGTGGTCAGATAATAAAAACAGTGAGAAACAGGAAGCTAATTCAACATTTGGTGTTTTAGGGCATAGGGCTCTGTCGTAAGTACCTGAGCCAGGAAGTTCTATTATGAAAGCAGTGCTTGTACAGGTTGGTGATGGGAATGGGGAGACTTGTAGAAGGTGGTTAGTAGGATCCAGGCACACGGTGATGAGCGCAAAGGCTTCTCACAGCTGGAAAGGCAAGAGACGACAAATGGCTGGCCAAAAATATTTGTCACCGAGTTCTTATGACCACGCTAATATAAAAAACAGGCAAAGATTTCATCTCAAGCCACTTTTCTTGTAAATTTAGATTTTGGATAACAGTCTTAATTGAGTAAATAGCTAGTTGTGGTCAGTGGCAAAAACAAGATCAAAGTAGAAGCAAGACCCTGATCTTTCAAATATTTGTGATCCAGGGTGATTCAGGATCAGTGTGATTGGAACTGTAAAAATACAAACTAGGGGGGAAAGGGTTCTTAAATTTGGATTATTTAAAGAAGGGTAGACCCTCCATTAACAATGTAATAATCCCTTCCCTCAGAGAACAGAGTCTGTGCCCCAGACTCACATTGACTTGGTACGCTTCCTGGCTACTTGGTTACTAGCTTTGTAGGCTTGGGGAAGTCAGTTTCTACATCTTTAAAACAGAGATAATAGCTGTTTAGGATTGATGTCAAATCTAAAGGAGATAATACATATAAAATGTCTGGCATATAAGAAGCAGTCAATAAAAGGTAACTAATAAAGGGAATAAAATTCCTCTTTGATATTCAACTTTTAAGAGAAGGAAGGAAATGCCAATAAATAAAATGTGCATGACTCTTCAGAATCCTTTTATTTATTTATTTATTTATTTATTTATTTATTTATTTATTTGAGTGTAGTTGACACAATGTTACATTAGTTTCAGGTATACAACATGGTGTGGTTGGACAACTCCGTACATATGCTATGCTCAACCACAAGTGTAGAATCCTTTTTTTTGTTTTGTTTTGTTTTTCAATGAAGACAAGAATCTCATCATACGTAGCTTTTGATTGTATGGACCTAGCTTATTTTTCATACCTTGCATGTCCAGGATTCTAGAAGGAGAACTAGTGTTTATTCAGTAGCGACCCTAAAAAATTTAAAGATCTTCATTAAATAAAAAACATTTTATTAAATATATTGAGTTTACTAAGATTCAACATTAAATGTATCCATTGGCTTTGGGGAGAAAAGTCTCATACAGAAAGTGTATGTTATTTAATCCCTCAAATTAAAAAATTTTTTTAAAGATTTTATTTATTTATTTGACTGAGAGAGATTATGAATGGGCAGAGAGGCAAGCAGAGAAAGATGGGGAAGCAGGCTCCCTGCTGAGCAGAGAGCCTGATGTGGGATTCGATCCTAGGACCCTGAGATCATGACCTGAGCCAAAGGCAGAGGCTTAACCCTCTGAGCCACCCAGGTGCCCCCTAAAGTTTTTTATAATCCTACATTCCTAGTTATTCTAATTACCTGACCATTTAAAACTACTTTTCTTTTGGAAATGAACCCTATCACCCACTTCTTTGGCTATCTTCTTTCTTCATATGCTTATAAGTTCCAGAACATATCAAATTAGGCACATGATTATTGATTGGATGAATCAGTTTTCCTTTGGTCTGATTTAGTTGCCTGGAATATATTTGGAACCTGTTACAGTTGTAAAAATGAAAAGCAAAGAAACAAAGTTCCAAAACAGTGTGAGCAAACCTCCTTTAGTGAACATCAGAAAAGCTTGTGAGCGTGTTCCCTGGGTTAGAACTTCTCTTTGAAATAGTTGGGCTGCTCCTACACAGATTATCAAGGTCACAGTCAAGATTAAAATGGGTTGTGGGACTGTAAATTGCCCGTTACAACAGAAAAACATGCAAACAGAAATGAGACCTAATGTCTTTCTTTGTGCGCTGATTTTTTTTTTTCTTTCTGAGCCTAATATACCTAGTTAGGCTGATTTAGTTTTAGCTTTAGTTATGCTTTCTAAAATTACATTGTGTGTGAGGATTGGAATTTTTTTCTTCTAACAGGAATGAGGGTATACATAAAATGCTTTTCTCCCTCCCTCTGGGAATGGTGAGTCATATCTCCCTGCTCTCTCTCTTTGTCTAGTCTGTCTGCTGTGGGGTTGCCCCTCACAGGTTCCATGATGGGGACCAGCAGCCTTGCAGCCTTGTATCTAGGAGACTGGATCTCAACATCCCTAAAGTGTTAGCCCCAGCAAACAATAAGCGTACAATCCTTTCTTTTTAAATTGTGCAACTAACCACACACAGTTAGATTTGGAAGTACAAGTTTAAAAAAAAAATGGGGTTGAATCTACTGCTTTTTAAAAAAATGACCACAATACGTGGATTTACATTTTCAGTTTTCTATTGCAAGAAAGAATTGACAGGACTAATAAGCATGCTGATGGTTAGAGCAGAAGCCTGGGAGTAGATAAAGGTTCTGGAATCAGTTCTCCTTCGCTCTCAACAGCCATCATCACCATCTCTTTGGCTTATTCTGGCCAAGCGTTAACATGTCTGATGTTAACTGTTTCCAAAACCTAAATAGAGAATTGTATGCAAGTGCCACACGCTATCATGTTTTCTTGATGGCCCACATCATCGATTCCTTCCATCGTTTGGTCAGCAAGCTTTTACTGAGTACCTACTATGTGCGGAACACCAGATCAGCCTGGATGGGTAAGAAATGGACTGTGTTTTTACAGAATTCCATCCCTCACTTTATAAGTTCTTTCTATGTTTATATTATATATATACTAAATAGATAGATATGGCTATAAAGTCATCTTTAAAAAGCTTTGAATAGGTGCTCAAGAAATACTGTAGGAATGAATGAACAAGCCATGCCGGTGTGGCTCCCAGTTGGCACTTCTCCACAGCCAGTCCAGACGCCAACGTCTCCCCTGTGTCTAGGGAGTTGTCAGGAATGTCTGGAATGCGGCACATTGGCTGAGTTGAGTTCCTTTCTGACACATTTCTGAGTTGTCCCATTGCCTGGGCAGAAGGATCCGTGGCAGAAGATGTGGGAGCCACGTATAGGCTCTGAGGACTATCTGTGGCCACTCCCTGAGCTGTGGCACACCTCCACCTCTCCCCCGGCACCCCGACCCCAAAAGCTCAGGTATGTTCCCCAAGTGAGAGAATAGAGCCTGGAAAGAATTTTCTACAAATCACATTTAACTCCATGTAATTCATATTTATGTTTGAGTTTAACTACTAGAGAAGGTATCAAAAGTAGTACTCAAGGCATTAGAGTGAAAACCAGTATTTTTTTTTATTCCTTTTAAACTCTGTACATTAAGATTTTAAGTGAAAGAAGGACTTCAGAAACACCACCACATTCCTATGTTTAAGGATAGCCAGCAGAGCTTCCAGAATGCCTTCCACCACCCCCAACTTCTATTTCTGTCTCCTTTTCTCTCAGGTGATTTTTACACAAAATATCAGTGGGTCCAAGGTGTAATTTTCTCTGGAACCCTCATTCTGCTGCATTTGCCCCACAGAATTGTCATACTTCTTTTTGAAATAGAACTACACAAAGTCTTGGATTTTATTACAGAATTGAATACCAATAATTGCTTAAAATTTAATGAATTTCACTACTGACTTAATTGCTTTTGAGTAGTTCCACTTAACTTATTAAATAGAAGCAAGGACATATTCATTTAATGAGCAGCAAAAGTCTTGCCCTCACATCTGCCTACATTCTCTTTTCAATTAATCAATTATAGTCTGATGGTGTGTAATTACACATTAAGAAAGTTATTGGATATCTCAGCATGCCCGTCCCAGAGGGCTCATGAATACACTAATATAACACACCTGTAATGACCTGCACTCAGATCTGCAAATTATACTCATTTCTCTCTCGCCTTTTCTTGCTCTTTGCTAAATTAAGGCGAGCGCAGTTACCATTAACTTTTGAGTCACATCTAGTCAACGTGACATGGAGAGAGAAAGAGAAAGACTGAATGAAAAGTAAAAACAGAAGAAAGAGACTTTATCTCAAGTGTAAATAATCTGCATTTTGAAATGAGCTCCCCGAGCACTGGCAGCGTTTCGGAGGCGCAGTGCTTGTCCTTCTCAACTGTGTCCACTGAATCACACCAAATACTTGTGAAAAATCGGACCAGCATCATTTGAACTCAAATAGTGACTTGATTTTCACCTTTCTTCAATCTCCAGATGAGAGAAATAGGAAAACAGGAAAACCTTTTGAAATCACATTCAGGCAAATTTGCTAGGCTTGTTTCAAATCAAACCAAGGTCTGGAACTGATCCCCCTGCAGGAGCGCTAAGCCTCCGCATAGCAACTAAGCTGCATTTAAAAAAAAAAAAAGAAAGGAAGGAAGGAAGGAAGGAAGGAAGAGAGAAAGAAAAAAGACCCCATTAAAAATTCACCACAAACAAAAGCAAATTTTACTACATGAATGGCCTAAAGGCTCCGGTTGTGTGAAGAGTATATTCCAGTGTGTCCTTCTGATTTATGCTAAATCAGTCAAACTCAAGAAGAACTTCTTGATCCAAATTATATACTAAGAGGCATTCTAAATGCCTAAACTAACCAAGTGATTTTAAGCAAAATGCCCTGTTAAAATAAGCTTTAGATGTCTGCACAACTCCAACTCAAGAAGCAATCTGTTGACATTTTGAGCAAATGCTATCTTAGTCGGAGACAGAGACAGCATGGCTTCTTCAGAGGATTCTGCCGAGTGAAGTGCTTCCTCTCTCCTCTCCTCTCCTCCCCCCCCCCCAACACTGCTTTTATTGTTCAGTCATTGAGATGCTGACAAGGTCACATCTCCTGTGATTAGTGGCTGTCCATCACATGCTCACAGACATGCAAATGATTGTGGCCAGCCTTCTTGGTACGGAAGGATTTGCTTTGTTGATGCTTTTAACTCTACAGCCACTTTTGGGCATTTTGTGTGTGTATCGGCCGAGCGCACCCCCGCAGTCACTTGGGCCAAGTCTGTGTCTCTCTGTGCCTCCGGGGATGCCCAGGACCCCACCGCGGGCTGTGAACGGAGAAAGTATGTTAGTGGCTGAGGCTGCCTGTGTACTTTCAGGGTGTGTCCCTTCCTGGCCCGTCGGGACAAATGTCCCTGCTCAAGGGGCTGTCTTCCTGTGTGGGCTCCATTTGTGGCATCTCATGGGCCTCCGTGGGGTTGAATTGTAAATAGTGGCCACCACATAAAACATCCATCTGTACCCCTGTGGGTAGTAGGACGGAACACAAAAAAGATTTATTCCAGGAATATGAACTGATGTTTATAGACATGCCGGGGCTGGCTTTTAAAACACAGTGGAAAACTGTCTCAAAAGCAATTTGAGTACCATGTAATAGCAGCCTGAAAAAAGTCCTTTGGGAGCATGAAGGAAACCTCTGTGCCCGGGGAGATGTCCCAAGCTGGCGTGTCCACCCCAGTCCCCTTCACCCAGACCTGTGAGATACCGTGAGGTTTCATTGCAAGTTTCTAGGAAAGCAGGGCTAAAGGACGAGGAGGTCTGCTTTCATGCTTTGGGGGCCTGTAGTCCCCCCAATGCCTGTAATAATTTCTTGAAAACCAGAAGAGAAGGAGATAAGTTTTGGATTGAGCAAACTGAATTGCCACAGACAAGTTTCCTTATTTGCTGGGCTGGGATTCAGGACTGTATTTGGGGATGTCCTTTGTTGGGGAAATCATATGCATAGGCAGGCATGGGCGCCCTAACCATCAGAGTGACGACCGCATGTCCCAGTTGCAGCACCTTCCCAATCTCACACTTACTGTTGGTTTTCATCAGTCGTTGGTCTACAAATGGATTCCGGTGCCCAGCCTCGGAAATATTGTCACTCGTTTTAAAACACTACGAATTATTGGCCTCTTTAATCCCCATTGTGTGAACTAGGAGTAGTTTTTGCTATCTATAATACACATGTGAAATATAAAGTCGTGAATAGGTTCACAAACAATCAAGCTGTCTAAGCGGGATTGGCAGTTTCTGGTGTTTCGTAAGTAGCCCTTTGCCGTTTGTTTGCTGAGTTTGTTGTCATTGAATGCTTGTTAGCAGATACAGCAGCCTTGGCCTGTGAACTGAGTCCTTTCCTACTGAATGTGGGTAATTCTTGTTTATGTATGCTGCAGTGATTGTCTTTGTGATGTGTTTATTTCCTTGCTCATATTTCCCTGGTCTGGAGACCTGGCCACTCCATTTATGAAGAAAGTGACATCTAAACTCAACCCCACATCTTCACCCCCCACTCAAACCCAAATCCCTGTTGCCACCTATCTCCCCTCCCTACCTCCTTTCCTCCAGAATCCAAGAAGGGTGTGGGCAGCGGGTAGGCTTCTTGTCTCTGCTTTCCCCATGGTGTGCCTAGGAGGGCGACACCCAGCGATGTGTGGTCTAATAACTCCCCGGAGTTGACCTTGAAGTTGGGTCCTGCGTCTGGACCCAGGCCTGCAGATTGTGCCAACATTTTGGGATTTGATGTTGTAGATTCTTGAGCCAGACTCCAGTGTGTGTGTGTGTGTGTGTGTGTGTGTGTGTGTGTGTGTGCGTGCGCGTGCAAATGGGTGAATATAGCAACTTTTACTGAAGGTTCAAGTTAGTAAAGGGCTTTTAAATCAAAGTACAGTGAAGAGCTTAAATATGACATTCCAGTTCATAAAAGTTCTTGGGTCACCAGGAATTTCTCTCTGGCCAAATTTCCATGCAGGTTCTACTCATCTGTCAGCCTGCTCAGAGACATCCTCCCCTTCTCCCACTTCCTTCTCTCACCTCTCTGTCGGCTCACGCCCCCCTGCTCAGTTTCCCTCAACTTCTTCTCCTGAATAGTCCAGCCATCCACCAGACAAGCTTTAGGCTCCCTGTATTCTCTGGGTACATTTCTCTTTCGATCTCACATGTTATATACCATAATAACTTTTCTGAAGTCCCAGTGGGAATACAGCAAGTCAAAGGAGGGCTGATGCTTGTCCTTCCCACCACGTGCATGGATCCAGCATATTGACAGTGTGTCCTGAGAAGACGAGTTTGAGAACTACTAGCCCCAATGTTGGAGAATATTCCAAGAAGTGCAAAGCTTCAGCATCCTGGTACGGTTCCCAGACTGCCCCTGGTGTCAGGAAGCAAATCTGAATCTTTCCTCAGACCATGTGCCTAGTTTGGGTTCAGAAAATATGGTCCCCTTGACTTTAGCCTGACCCTCTAACCCCAACTCAGCTATGGTGCCTCGATACCCAAAATGTGGTCCACCCTGCAGCCATGGGCACCCCACCTGGGTCCCTGGTGGGAATGCAGCCATACTGAATCAAAACCTGCATTTAAAAAAAGATCCCCAGGGGATTCGTGTGCACACTGGAATTGGAGAAGCCCTGGGCTAGGGTATGATGATTGATTTTTATTCTGTAAATTTGGGTCTGCTTCAGTAGGCCCCTTGTCATTATAGGGCACGTGCCTGTGACACACTGAGTCATGCACACCCCAGGCTCCTCCCCCATGCCGCCAGAATCTCTGTCACAGCCATCGAGAAATTTACTGTGTATGACAGGTGGAACACTTACCCACAGTTAAGAGAGAACATTGCTGGGAGTGCCCAGGAGCAGGCTGGGGGTGAGTGAAGGCGGGTGCGCTGTGGAGATGGGGGCACAGCTACAAGTGAATGCAGCTCCGCAGGAAGTTGGGCCGGCTTTTTCACATCTGCATATATGAAGTCTGAGCCTTAGAGCTCCAATTTAGAAAGAAAAGGTGAGACAGCTAAAGAGTCACTAAATCCCACATTGCCTTGGTGCCTGGAATTTGGGCTTCATTGTGCAAGCCCTAGAACAAGAAGAGAGTTGCCTTAAGCGAAGTGGTGGGATTGGGTCCACAGGCTAGGTCAGGTAAAGGATGGGGGCAGACCTTTGCACCAGGATCCACCCCCCTTGTTTTCTGCCTGGAAGACCAGGAAGGGCTAGACTTGGCTGGCCTCTTTTCACTCAGGCAGAGGGCCACGCACAATGGGAAGGGTGGCCAGGGCCGTCCCAGCACCATGACTTCAAAGGAGCTGCCTACAGTAGTGCCCAACTCAGGGCTTCTCCCCACTCTCATCCCTCCCGCCCCGCTCCCACCATGTGCATTGAACAGGCAAGGGGGCTTAGCACAAGGCAGATGGGAAGGCCTTGGGTTTCTCACCGTCTGGGCACAGAGTCTGTTGTCTACACCAAGAGAGGGGACTAGGGAGAAGTCCCTACATATGTCAAGGGATTGGGGCCAGCGAGCATTTGACCTTAAGTCCAGTGCCAGGGAAATGCTCTGGATGATTTTATTAACATGGCTACTGTACATTCTCCAGGGTACCCATTTTCAGATGTTCTGCTCGCTGCCACTGTAAGTCATCAAGATGACTTGGGGCTCTAGCTGTATTTCCCAGTCTATTCTACACATGGCAGAATAAATATTGGTCAGATTGAGTGTCCTGATCTTTTTCAGGCAATTGGTGACCATTTATTGCACAATAGGAAATGGACAGTTCATTTAAAAGATCATGTCTGCGGCCACCTGGAATTTCTGGGACAAACCCAATGCAGACTCGTCTGGCCTGTTATCATTAGGCTCCCAAGGAACACTGACGTACCTCCAGCTGGACCGTCATGTTCTGTTGCTCATGTCAAACACTGGCATTATTGTAGAACAAAATTAATGAATATAATTTTTTTCCATTTTAGAGTTTCTCGCCTAATTTTTTTAAAAAATTATTTTATTTATTTGACAGAGCAAGAGAGACAGGAGAGGGAACACAAACAGGGGAGTGGGAGAGGGAGAAGCAGGCTTCTGGCTAAGCAGGGAGCCTGATGCGAGACTCGATCCCAGGACCCGGGGACCATGACCTGAGCTGAAGGCAGATGTTTAATGACTGAGCCACCCCAGCGCCCCTCTCCTGATAATTGTTAAGCCGTTGCTGTTTTGTGTCTATTGTAGCCGCAGGTGCTAGCCCTCAACAAACCGAAGAAACAATAGGAAAAAAAAAAACAACAACACCCAAATAAGTACTGAAGGATTCAGGAAGAGATGATCACTTCTAGTTCAAGGCCTTTTGTGTGTGTGGGCAGTATGTGGCTGGTGGTGGGGTTTTCTTGATGACCTATATGTAGGACCGTCGACATAGTCATTTTCTGGGTATGCATTGATTTTAGTCCAAGTGATAGCCCTAACTGTATCAGCATTTCATGGAGGATCTATAGGGAGCTTTGCCCTCTGATCAGGTGTAAGAGACTCTGTGTCAGTCCAGGGTCCTAATGGCTGCTGGGGCTTTGGACCTCTTTTATATAGGACCAGCTCTAGAGAGAGGTGGGTTGGTCTGTAGTCAGGACTATGCTGTGACTTGAGGGGCTACTCAAGTAGAAAGGCTAGGCCACCTACTCACTAGAAATTCCACCATTAGTTGTTATTTTCTTTGGGTTTTGATGTTATCTGAGGGTAAAAGCCTTGGACTGACATGTGGGGTTTTGTTTGCTGGAGATCAGGGCCCTGAAAGGATATAACCTATGGGCAGACAGACTGATGGACACGAGGTGGCACAGACATCTTACTCCCTACACATCATAGTTCTATTCAGACAAGGGGCTTGTCTTTCCCTTGACCACCTGGGTAGGGGAGCAAAATGCCATCAGTGATTTGATTGGAGTTTTTGTGTTGTTGCCTCCCTTCACCTCAGAGGTTCCTAAGTGGTGAACTGTGGCCTAGGATATGATGAGTGAGGGCGTTATAAAGATATTTTATGTAGCAGCATAAGGTCCCAGAGTCCGTTCTTGGGAAGGATGATCTTTTCTTTCTGAGACTATATCATTTCTAGCTGTGTGGTATTAAAATGTCCTTTTTCTTTTCTTTTTTTTTATAAACGAAATGGCAGTGACAATAAATAGTAATTTTTAAAAAGCCTTTAGGCAAAAATAATTCAGGAGACTGACAGAGGGTGGCAAGCCTAAAATCTGTTTTTGAGCTCTTACTGACTATAGAATCCAAAGCCAGGAAAACACTGACTAGTGCCCAGTGACCTCACTGTAGACAAAGTCATCTTTTTTCTTTCTTTTTTTTTTAAGATTTTATTTATTTATTTGACAGAGAGAAACACAGCCAGAGAGGGAACACAAGCAGGGGGAGTGAGAGAGGGAGAAGCAGGCTTCCTGATGAGCAGGGAGCCCAATGCTGGGCTTGATCCAGGGACTCCCAAGATCGTGATCTGAGCTGAAGGCAGACGCTCAATGAGGGAGCCACCCAGGTGGGAGAGGGATTCAGATGGGTCTTTGAGGTTTGACGTCAGAAAGTTCTTTAGGCAGACAGAGGACAGAGAAAAGAGGGCGCATCCATCATCTTTGATCAGGTCTTCATCTCCCTTTCTAAAGAAGAACCCGGGGAGTACCCTCAAACACTTTCCTTCCCACTCCCTCGCCCCCTGCCCCCAGCTATTCAGTTCCATGAAGTGAAGGACTCCTGTTTACTTAGACCTGTGATCTCAGCAGGTTATTAATAACACATCTCACCAGCAAAAAACAACAACACAACTAAAAAACGAGAAAACCCTAGATGTTCTACTATTTTTTCCATGATATCAGTGGATCATGTTTGCACCTGCTGGGGTACTCCCACCCCACACTGAAGATTGCCACTCTAGAGATGTGTGCATAGGCTGTTAAAGGAAACTGGGTTTTATAGTAATTGCTCTTATAGATAGGAAAAGCCCCAAGATGTGTACTTTTAGGACATACATCCTCTTCCTGAGTAAATACTGTAAGTACGTTAGTGTCTAGGGATGGTAGAGAGAAGTGACGGAATAACCACGAAGCACAATGCAGATATTCTTTGTCAGAGATCCACTTGTAGTATGGGATCTGTGTTTAACACAAAGGTAATTGATCTATTCCCCAAGACCTCTCTGCTTGATCCTGAGGAGTTTTCAGGTTGAAGTTGTACATGGCGTTAGTGACCCTGGTGCCATCGGGCTCCATTAGACATTAAGAACCACAGGTAGAAAGAGGAAGACATGGGTTCTGGGAAGGCCTGGTGGGGAAGCCTTGTACCCCACACATCATTACTCTTCCTAGAGAGGATTAAACTGGGAGGGAAGCACTAAGTCAGGACTGGCCAGTGGGGTCATGATCTGAAAATGCTGCCCAGTGCTCCAGGCCTCCATCATCTAGCACTCTTGGAGCCATTTCTGGCCAAGGGCTTCTAGTTCTATGAGGACCCTACCATAGACACACACCTCCAGTTTCCATAAACCAACTTGGGGCTCACAGAGGCTCACTTCATAGGAATTCATTGATAGGTATCTTTTTCTTAGTCACATCTCCTCTCCCAATTGGAGTGCACCTGCACTGCCACATAGGCTGTGAGCTCTGGGGGAAACTGAGAAAGCACTCAGTTCTCCAGCGAACCTCTATCAAGCACCTACCATGTGTCAGGCACCTAGCCAAAGCTGGGAGCAGAAACAGAATGAGGCAGAGGTTTCCCTTCCCACAAAGGGAGGGAAGCTGTCTGGGGCCCTTTGGAGCCTGGCAGCTGGGCCAGGACTGCAGAGCTGGCCCGTCTTCCTTTCTGGGGGAGACGGAGCTGTAACACTCATCTGGACTGTGTCTTGTCAAACATTTCAGCCAGAATCCTCACTAGCTCCTGAAGAGGAGGGAGCATCCCAGGGGACAGGCCCTTGGAGGCAGCAGGGAGTGAGGAAGAGAGGCCAGGGGAAGAAGAACACAGCCCATGTGAGCAGCAGGGAGACCCAGGCACCAACCCTCAGCCTCTGCTCAGGAGGCTCCGACAGGTGCCCCATGGCCGCACTGGAGCTCAGGGAGGCTCCGCTCCACTCGCCCTAGATAACCTGATTTCGAAGCCCTGAGAGTGGGGGCCGGTGAGAAAGCTCCTTGAGTGATTCCAGGCTTTCAGGTTCTGTTCCAAACAAGATCTTCCGACTGATTCTGAGAACACCTAAAGCTCCTATGCATTTGTTCTAATCCCTCCCCCCCCCATCTCCTTCTTTCTTTCCGTCTCGGCCCCCTGACTCCTGACCCCTCCCCCCAGCCCACCACTCACTCACTCACACCTTGGGCAGGAGGAAGGAAGAGAGAATAATAAAGGCAATTAAATACTTGCCTTAAGAAGAGCTGAACGTGTGCTCAGAATGCAGGATCACTGTGGTTACTGCGTACTGGCTGTGCATTTCATACCTGGAAAACAAAATTATTCAGCCCGGGAGAGAGCAGGCTCTCTGCTTGGCTGCTTCCAAGTGTGTCCCAAACACAGAAGGCTCGCCTTCAGGTTCTGCTTCTCAGCCTGCCCAGCTAATCCCACTGGGCTTGTCTTTCCCTTCTGGTCCAATGATTCTGCCCCTCGTAGCTGCCCCAGTTCCTTCTTCACTGAAGACTTAGGAGGCAGGGGCCTGTGATAATAACTGAGAACCCTTTAATAACTGAGATGCCTTTGTGGGACTGTCTGAGCCCAGTGTGTTTATTATTGTTCAGAATGCCGGTCTCCCAGGAAGGGGAGAGGGGAGGGGTCGCTGCTGGAGCCAAAGAACCGTAATCTTCTTTGAGAAAGAAAGAAAGGGCCAGCAAAAGCAACAAAAACTTCCTGCAGATGTGGAGTTTGAAGGAATCCAGGGAAAGCAAGCTTATTTTTAGCAGGAGTAAGAGAGCAAATTGTGATCGGCGCCACGGGCTGCTGTCACTAACGTTAGGCCATAAGCAACATTTTCATATTTAAACATGACAGCCCTGCAAATTGAAAGAACCCAACATTCTGTCTGCTTGCTGAGGAAAAGCTGTGGGCCTCGTTCAGCCCCGTGGGAGGACCCTCTGCCTATGTGCACTAGCCCCGCCAGGTGTCAGGTTCACCTGTGTCGCTGTGGATATTTACATGTCCCTCACTGACGGCAGGCCACTCCACAGCAGTGACGGGGACGCTGTTCTTTCCAGGTGAAAAAGTCGTGCAGTGTTACCTCTGTAGGGAAAAGGCCTAGCACACTTTGCTCAATTAAGCATGCCTGCATGGAAACACAACACTCAAATGAGCAGGAATAAAAATATATTAAATTTGGAGAAGTTAAGTAATACCATCGGGAAAGCCAGTGAACTCCAGGTGAACCCAAGAATGTCAAAAAAGAGAATCCCAGAAATGTGAGCTCTTCAGCAATTTACTCGACCCCAAATAAGATGTATGCATTACACCCTCCAAGCCCCATATGAGTATCTTGCCCAGATCAATATCACAGAGCCTGGCACTCAAGCTCTTTTTGAAACTTTAAGCAGCAAGCACTTTCCCAAGTCCTATCTGAAAACACTTCACTGCCAATTTGGCGAGTTCGGATTGCAGGGTGGGGCAGGGTTCCCGAGGACAAGGCCCAGAAGATACACTTTGTCACTCACCCGCTGGCCCCTTCGGACTTGCACCTGCCTCTATCCTGCTGAAGTTGGTGTTAATTATTGGCATCCCTGCCAGTCGGTGGTGGCTCAAAACTAAGGAGAGGAGAAAGAGGTTTGAAAAAAACCACAGGGCAGAACTGACAGCCTCAAGTCAGCCTGGGTGCGGCAGGTCTTAGGATTTCTAGCCTGTGCTGACATTGCTATGCATGCACAGAAATTTCAGTTTCTCTAGACAATCCACAAGGCAAAGCAGGATGATAACAGAGTTTGAAGCGTTTGCTTATTAGCCTCTCGGGGCTTAGAGTAGTGGTTTCAAAATGTGGTCCCCAGACCAGGAACATCAGCACCCCCTGGGAACTTGTTAGAAACACAATTCCAGGACCCCGTCCCAGACCTACTGAAACAGAAACTCTGGGGGTTCACCCCCGGGAATTTGGGGGCTTAATTTTTTTTCTATACTGTGGTAAAATGTCCGTAACATAACATTTGCCATTTTAACCATTTCAGGTGTATGATTCCGTGTCACTCCCAATGTTGTGCAGCCCATCACCATATTGTTTCGGAAACTTTTCATCACCTCAAACAGAAACTTCAGCATCGTTGAGCTATAACCCCTCACTCCCCTCTCCCACCAACTCCTGATAGCTTCTAACCTACTTTTCGTCTTTATGGATTTGCCTAGTCTAGGTATTTTATACAAGAGAAAATGCACAGTATGTGGCCTTTTGTGTCTGGTTTCTTTCAATCTCTATGACGTTTCCGAGGTTCATCTGTGTTGTAGCATGGATCAGTACTTCATTCCCTTTTATGGCCAATTAATTTTTCATTGTATGCCCGTGCCACATTTTATTTATCTACTTGTCTGTTGATGGACACTTGGGTTGTTTCTACTCTTCGGCTATTGTGAATAATGCTGCAATGAACATTAATGTACAAATATCTGGAGTCTGTGTTATAATAAGGTGATTCTGATGTCTCTTTAAGTTGGAGAAGCCCTGGCCCGGAGCTCCAGAGCGGTCTGCATGCAGGGACGGTGGGGGTGGGGTAGGGGTGGGGGGTGCCTTCCCCAGGCTTCATTTGTCCCATGCTGTTTCTGCTGCACAGATCAGTATTTAGAGCTTCTCAAGGGTCCTTCTGGGACTGACCCCAGAAGAAAAATACCTGTCCAGGTTATGGAGTCTCCTTGACTTTGCTTCAGGGGTGATACCTCAAAATATTTCAGGGGATGGCAGAAAAACATTTATTAAAAATCCATAACCATTAGGTTGTTGCTGATCAGAGTTTCACGCAGGTATCTTATGTTACTCCTTCACCTCCTTGATAGGAGTGACGACCAGGACCCACTGTACTCCTATCTGTAGAAATCGGGTCTTTTTTTCCTGACAGTTGCAGAGGTAGTAAATGGGAAGGAAAGAGAGAAGAAAGAATGTGTTTGCTCTAAGTTCACAGATATTTGGCTAATGTTTGCTGACTGTTGTCTTAAGAATTTATAGGCCTGGGGTGCCTGGTGGCCCAGTCGGTTAAGCGTCTGCCTTCAGCTTGGGTCATGATCCCAGGGTCTTGGAATCGAGCCCTGTGTTGGGCTCCTTGCTCAGCGGGGAGTCTGCTTCTCCCCCTTCTGCTCCCTTCTACTCCCCTTGCTTGTGCTCTCTCTGTCAAATGAGCAAATAAAATCCTTAAAAAAGAAATGAATTTACAGGTCCCAATACCTCTTACTCAGAGAGGTTATGTGACTTGCTTGTGGTTTTGCAGCCAGAAAATGACAAAGTGGGAGTTAGAATCCAGGTCTCAGTCTAAATATGCTGAATAAATCAATTCTTACTGGCTGATGGTGACTTAAAATATTATCCCTTTGGGGGCATTTGGATTTTTAGCAGAGGAGTCCTAGATATGTAATATTTTAACTGAAAGAAAGAAATCTTTAAAGGTAGACTGTCATGGCTGAGGACGAGAAAGGCAGATCTTTCCAGCAACCACAAAAAATCACATCATATAGTCTCCAGAAGCTCAGCTCTGCCCATCCTGGAGGGCGGCTTTAGAAGGTGTTGTGTTTCCCCTGGGTGTCACATATTGAGAATGAAATGGAGGTGAGATGAAGGCATTCTGGGCTATGATGGCCTGGAAGTTGTGATGCCTTAAGGACAATAGAAGTGACTGAGGACGTCCCTGCTGGGGACACATACCCCCATTGCCGGGTACATGAAGGGCAGTCGGACAAGGAGGCAGCTATGCTGAGTGGATGGGCAGGGGGATGGCCAGGCCTATGGGGAGGGGTTGCAGAAGGCAGACCTCATCTCAGGATTAGGAAGAGTTTGCTTACATGAGTAGGATGGGCACCCTTGGGAAGTAGTGAGCTCCCCACTGGCAGAAGCATCCCCGTTGAGTCAGACGACGAGCGGAGCATGTTGTAGCAGGGCTCTCTGAACTGCTTGGGAGGTGGAATGAAATGACTTTCTGGTGCCAGTTCAACTCCTAGGCCCTATGACCTTGAACTTCCAAAAGTTGCTGAATTGTGAAATGCTGAATGCAACACCAGCACCAAAAGGGGAATTTGAGAGTGAGCTCTCATTTTCATGGTTTAAAGTATGCTCCCCCCTTTTTCAAAAAAGGTCACTCAACATCACTGATGGAAAATTCTGAAATATTTAGACTTCACTCTTTGGGGATTTTGTCTCCTGTTTACAAACTCAGTGGGAGTATTAGTTTGAATATCTTCTGATAACTGTGTACTACTCTGACCTTTTGGCATTTCCCCTTTTGGCTGATAATTCGGAAACTCAAAATGGAGCCGTGCCATTTCCATAACAAAGCAGGAAAGATTCAGCCAGAGTCTGAGGCACATGTAGGAACTGTTATCATTCTTTCTGTTGCATTCGGCTCTCCATAGTGAGGTCTGAGGATTTGGGTGGTTGGCTTGATGGTGGTCTTCAGGGATCTGAAGGATGTTGGCACCAAAGAAGGAAGGCATTCATTTATTAATAGAGACAAGGGGTATAATTATGGTAGGAATCATAGAATGAAATTAAGCAAAGAAAGATTTAGAGCAAATATTAATGGGGTACTTGCAAGCAATGGATTTAGGAAGCTTTTAGATATTTTCCAGGGAATGCTATGCTTTGTTTTCCAAGTCACTCAAAAATCAGAGGAACAGAGACTGAGATAATCTAGAGGACATCATGGCCTCTGGGGATCAGGCAAATGGAGAAAGCTTCACTTCCTCTGTTTTCCTCTGGTCTTACAACACAAAAAGCTCAGTGGGCCATCAATCCCCTTCTGAACGACTCTGTCCACCTGTAACAAGCATTTGCTGCTCTTAAAACCAGTAGTTATTCAGGGGAGTTCAGGGGAACTCCCAAAGGAGAAATCTGCCTTCGAGAATCAGAGGACAGCTCCAGAGAGAATGCAGGGTTGGGTAGGTGGCCGAACTCTGCCATTTCTCCCCTTGCTTGTTAGTCCTGCCTCTAGAGAAAAGGAAGAGGAGGCGACATCCATTCCTGTGACTGGTGGGAATGGATCTTGAAACTCTGGGTGAAAAGGAGCCACTGCGCCAGGGAGAATTGGACACTGCTGGTTGAGGAGGAAGGCGGCCTCAGCCACGGCAGAACCCTCGCTAAGCCCGGAGCTTTTCTTTTCCTCTAGAGCATTTCCCCAGCACACTGGGAACCTACATGTCCTCCGCACTCTAGCATGGACAGCTCTCCCAGAGTGGTCCCAACTTCCGGAGCCCCCAGTCACTGTGCAGATGTGGCCGCCTTCCCAGACCAGCCGGGCTGGCACCGCGCATTGTCTAGAAGGGTGTCCAGGAGCCCAGGCTTCCTTGTGAGACTAATTAGGGACATTTGCATTTAGGCATTTTGCATGAGCCATTCAATAGTCCTGACAGGTGAAACAATATACTGACATTTGGTAGAGATTTTTATGTTTAATCTCCTGGGAGTGTCTGTGCTGCCTTCTTCCTCTATGGTCATGGAGGTGGACAGCTGGGAGGGTCCTTTTTCTGTAATAAAGGTAGCTCCTGTGTAATTTTCTACTTTGAGTCCTACATCTTTTTGTATTAAGTGAAACAGTGTTTTACTCTTTAAAACAGTCCATGGTGGCTCGGTGCTGCTAGCTTTGTCTTAAAAGGGAATCCATTTCTCAAAACCAAATTGGAGACTGTTCTAGGCATGCTCTGCAAGGTACAGATACGGGTCTGACGATTACCTTGACTGCAGAATTAGTGGGGTCCACAGTCCCCAGAGCAGGGGACACTTGCTGTGTTGGTTCTTCCATCCTTGGACTTAGATGGTCCTTAATTGTCCTGCCTGGCTTAGAATCCGAGTTCCATTGAAGTCTGACCTCCGGCCGTCCACCGTTGCAATCAGGCAGTTCAGAAGGCCCCATCTCTGTGCTCAGGGGGTTCCGTCTTTGAGCTGAAAGAGGACGGCCAAGCAGCAAAACCCGAGCCAGAGACCCCCAGCAGCAGAGAGGGGGACCCCTGGGGAGTTGCTGACAGGGATGATGAAATGGGAGGAGGGGAGGACACAGCCAAAGCCCCAGGAGTGCTGGCCCAGGAGAGGGGCTGTGGGGCACCTGAGGAGAAGCTTGTCGCCTTGAGGGCACTGTGTATGGCAAGGTTAGCCCTTAATGAGGTTTTTATGCGCTCTCCTCTTCTTGCATTTTTATGTTGGAGTCTCATCACAGTGTGGGGTAACATCCAAGGAAATGCTCACATGCCTTCTGCATCCATATCCCGACCCAGGTTTTGAGCAGGGCAGGACCCCTCCCTCCAGAGAGCTTGAGGGGTGTTATAAAACCCTTCAAAGAAGATTAATTTGGATTCTTGCTAGTTTAAAAAGTCATTGCAATGCTGAGGAAAGTGCGAGTGCGCTGAAAGGCAGAGGGAGCCACCTTCTAAAAGGCGGAAAAATTACGGTATGAGATGGGCCCAGTGCCGTGTTTACTGTTACTGAGCGGCAAAGATCGTTTAAGCTAGGAACGCAGTAGTCTGTCTCAGGGTGACTCCCGCGTACCGCGTGTCAAGCTGCAGGAAGTCCAGCTGATGTAAATCGATTAATATTTAAAAAGTAATACAGAAGAATGAGGTTCCAAACATGTAATGTTTAATTATTAAAAACTCATAATGGAATTCCAGTCCAAACGTACGTCTCACGTCTCCCTGGTGCTCAGCAAAAAGCTCAATTAGCCAGGGAGCCTGTTCGCCCCATGGCGGACTGTGACTCTCACAGGTCCAGGCTGGCATTCTATCCAAGTCTCTAGCAACAGGGACATGGAGGCTTAGGGAGTGGTATGCTCTCTCATTATATCGTTGTTGCAGCCCTTTTTAGTCACATGGATGGCTAACATGACTGTATGTGTTAGAGGACTTAGAAAAGAACTCGCCTTGCTTCCAACCGGTGGGGCTTGAGAGAGCCTGGTTACCTGTTAGGAACCATGGTACCCGGCCGTCCACGCTGGGTTTACGGGGCCAGGAAGTGTGTGTTCTAGGAGGCTTACGGCCTGTCCGATTAGAAGAATTTATTTAGGCCAGCAATAGTTCATCACCCATTTTCCCTTGGAGACCATAGTTCTTCTGGCCCTTTGGGACACTTGTGTCCTTCACTCGTGATAAGGGTGACTTTGCCGGGAGGCCTATGGCAAAGAATGGCCCAAGGAAGAGAGAAAATGCTGGATGGGACTCGGAGCAGAATAAATTCTCACAGACCCATCGAATTTACTTCAGAGTCGGTGTGCCACCCAGGCTGGGTGAGGGAGTATCTCTTGATTTTTTATTCTTATTCCGCATGCCCGGTCAGACCCTCCTCTCTCTATGTATCTGAAGATACCGACGTGCCATTTGTTGCTGTGCTGGACGGGTCGGCCGCCTCGGCTGTGGGGGCTTGTTCGAGAGATGCTCCTGCATTTGCCTGTCCCGCAGAAAAGGCGGTGGTGTGACCCAAAACGCTGCTGGGTGGAGCCTCAGGGTTTGGAAGGCTCCTGTGGCAGGTCATGGGATTCCTGACGGCCTGCCGGGCCTGTGGGCTGTGTGGGGTGGCTGGAACCGAGACGATAGAAATTGAGTTTGTAGTGACTGCACAGCTGAAACCACAGGCTGAAATGTAATAGCATCTAGGCCTCGGGGAGCACAGGAAGCTGAGGAGGGCTGAGAAAAGTGCGACAAGGGGCCGCATACCCTTGACTCCTGGCAGGATGGAGCCTGCTGACAGGCAGAAGGGTGCAGGCGTGGGAAATCACCTTTCCCTTCTACAGTTTGGGTGACAACCAACAGTTGAATAGGGGACCCTCCCCATTTGCGGGACAGTACACTGGGGCGTGGCAAGTTCTACGAAACTCAGACCCAGCCCCTCAGAGACATTAGTGGTAAGGCTGGGTTTCCCGCTTCTGTCTAACAGGCAGCCAAGTCATTAAAGTAGCATTTCCCAAAGTGCTTCTCTATAGGATTCTACTAGGGAAAAAAAAAAAAGAGTTCTAGTTTTGTAAAGTTAAGGAAACTCTGGATTAATGAAGTTAAACATGTTTCTTCTCTGCAGAACTTCTCAGAGGAAGCTTAAATATGGCAATGAGCATTAAGAATCTCCAAAAGGAGCCTAGGCTATGCAGCATTTCACAGACTCACTTGAACATAGAATCCTTTTGCAGGAGCCCAACATGGGTGGGACAAAAGTTTCCCAGAAGAGGCAATAGAAAGTTGGGGTAGGAATGGTCAGTGAGAAGGCGGCAGTTGCTGTGGGCTCAGGAACAAGCAATGGACCTGATGTGACAGTCCTATTTCCTTTTTGTGGTGACCACCGAAATTGTGCTGGCGTATGTGAGAGGCACGCCCTGATGTCAGCTTCCTGCTTCCGTCCGTACAGGGTACCCTGTGGTAATGTGCCGCAGAGAGCTTCTTCATCAATGGGGCAAGGATCGTGAGGATCATTCAAAGACTTTGTAGTCACTACCCCTTCCTAGATTTTTGTCATCCTTCCATAGAGAGTGATACTTGACAGAGTTGTAGTAAGGATTAAATTGGAGAAAGTATATAAAGTTGGGTTAGATTCTTGGTCTTCCTAAAGTCATAGAGCCTCACTATAAAGAAGCCCAAGGAAATAAGCAAGATGGGAGCAGCTACTGCTTCTTATGCTCATGGAGCATGGGGAGTTGTTCTGGAAGCAAAGATGGTTCCACAGTACTAAGAGGTGGGCAGCTGGGCTGCTTTCCTATCCCCCGGGTGCAAGTATCATTGCTTCCTGCTTTAGCACTTGACCCTTAAGGACTTGCAGCTCCCTACACTTGACTTCTGCCACTTCAGTCCTCTTTTCTCCACTCCACCTTGTGACCTCTCCAGCCCCTTGGCTCCTGCTTACTGTCTGTCCTCGGTGGTCCTCTGACTTTATTCCCATAAAACTCTCTCCCCACCACTGCTTCATCTCTTGAAGAGTCGGCCGTCTTCCCAAGGAGGGAATATCTAATTGGTTTGTTGGATTACTCTATCCCTATTAGGCAGAGCCAGACCAAGGTCTTGAGGTGTCACGGGGTCAGGGCTGTGGCCATAGCAGGCACTTGGGTGTCTAGTGTTCCATTTTGATACAAAGCTAGTTAATACATATTCTTTTACTCCTCTTCCTTCTTTTTTTTTTTTTAAGATTTTTATTTATTTATTTGACGGAGAGAGATTACAAGTAGGCAGAGAGGCAGGCAGAGAGAGCAGAGGAAACAGGCTCCCTGCTGAGCAGAGAGCCTGATGCGGGCCTCGATCCCAGGACCCTGAGATCATGACCTGAGCTGAAGGCAGAGGCTTTAACCCACTGAGCCACCCAGGCACCCATCCTCCTCTTCCTTCTTTCCTTTCATGTCCTTCCCAACTTCTATATGGGCTAGTCTATACTGCATGCATGCCTTGATGTACCAGAATATACTGAGCACTGCCCTTTATTTCACTCTGAGATACTAAGTACTAGAAGAGAGGCCTGGCCTCACATATTTAGATTACTCCCCAAATATGCCTGTCTTTTGTATCTTACCGCATCTGAGGCCCATTGCCCAGGCTGTTGGCATTAGGTAGCTCTATCATGCTCCATGCTCATTTCTCTTCACCCAGGAGACAAGAGTCCAGTTGTACAATGGCTCAAATGGAAGTATTTCTCCCTATTTCATTCCCTTCATCAGACTAAACCAAAGAATGATGTAGTTAGCTATACGGGATTATGAGATGGGGGCTCTTACCCAAACACTGACAATTGATACATAATTGTTGCTAGTCTTAATTTACTTATCTCTAAAATAAAACATATTATCTGGATGCTTATCTCTCTCTGTTTCTCTTTCTTTAAGATTTACTTATTTGTTTGAGAGAGAGAATCCCAAGCAGGCTCCATGTTGAGCACAGAGCCCAGTGTGGGGCTCGATCTCACAACCCTGAGATGAGGACCTGAGCTGAAACCAAGAGTCGGATGCTTAACAAGCTGCACTAGGCGCCCCTGGCTGCTTGTCTCTTTACAGACTTCTTGTGAATGATATTGTGATAGTGTCTATTGAGTCAGTTGAATTTACTGAGAGAAAGGACTTATATGAATAACATGTTTCAACATGTAGGAACACATGTCTTTGTCCCAGCTGTCCTGCTTCATACCATTTAGCACTTCAGATATTAAACCTGGATGAGGAGATTGGGTTGGGCTAACCCAGGAGTTGCTTATAGGAACAGAGTTGTAAGAGGGATGGGCAGTGGAGAATTGAGCTTTGGTGGAGTTTTGGCTTTCAACCAGGTGGTTGCCAAAGCAGGATGGCTAAATTTGTGGAACAAAGATGGATGAGAACCAGGCAAAACAATAGTCCACAAACATCCAGGAAGCTTTTTAGAGACAAAGCAACCAATGTGTAGATCCAGAATCAGAAGCAGCCTAGTGTGTGCCTATTAGATACTAAAGAAACTGCCACCAAGTGGGTGTTTGCACAGGCTTTAATTAAAAAGACAAGACAATAAGCAACCTAAATTATTTCTTTTCCCCAAGTTTGTAAGCCCAGCATCCCAGGCTTTTTGAATTTGCGGCATTATGCACCAGATGCCATAAATGTCACATTTGTGTGTGACTAAGCATAAGGGATTCCATTGGTGACTCTGGCCCAGGCGACTGGTGCTGGCCTGAAGCTGAGCCTAGGGCTAAAACATCCGCAGTGAGCCTAAGACCACAACCTGGCCCACAGACCTCCTCATTATTGCAATTACGTTGCTGTCAAACACTCCACAAGCCATTGGAAAGAGTGAGAATTTGGGGGTCAAATTTTTTTGATTTCGGTTTCTGGGTTTTATTTTTGTGGTGTGTTTCTTACTTTGAAGTACACATCACAGGAAAATTCATAGTGGTGAATTTTTCTCTCTGTTTTTATAACTAAGATTTAATAGAAGAATGTGGATAAATAAGAGTAGAGTGTAGGTAGACCAGTTGATTCTTTACTTTGTTTTATACATCTAAAGGTGGTTCTTATACATTTATAATCAAAAAATTAAAATATCTATATTTATATGACACCTTATCTTTTTCAAAGTGCTTCCATTTGCACTATTTGTTTTGCTCCTCACAGCAGAACTTGAAGGGAAACAGAGGACCCAAGGGCACAGAAATTCCACCCAAAGTTACAGGGTAGGCAGGACATGGGTCTTCTGATTCCTAGCTCACCACTTTCCTTGCCAAACCATGCTGTTTCCCAAGTGAAGAGTAAAAGCCTGGGGCATTGATTGAAGGTAAGAATGTATTTAGAGATTTAAGGTTCTCATGAAAAAAAGTTTAAATCTTGAGGTAGGGAAGAGAGGAAAACTATTCAATAAACTTTGTAAAACTGGCCATACTGAAGTCAGCAGGTATGACACAGGAAGAGATAGGATAGGGAAGGAATCCTTCTCAAGAGTAAACAAAGTCATGAGCAGGAATAAACAAATGGCTTCTGACATTTCTCTACCAAGGCAGAGAGTGGGAAGGACCAAGTTACCCTAGGTTATGGGCACAAAAAGATAAAAATAATCCCAGAGATACCACTGAGATTTTTTTTGTGTGCCTAGACTAGAGCTAACACGAAAAACTAAACTATAAAACAACACGTGTCCCCCCCCCAACATATCTAATAGATGGGTAAAATACAAGAAGGTATATCCTTACATGGCAATCTGTGCACTTCGGAGGAAATATAAGGTGGGAATTTTAGGAAAACAAAAAGAAATACCAAAAGAATTGTTTTGGAGCATTGAGTACAAAATCTGAAGTGGACATTAAAAACAGGTTATTTTGCAAAGAAGCCAGAAATGGGACAGCTTACCTAGATATCTAAGAATTTCATTCTCATAAAAATGGACTGATTGACCTCTCTGCCCATGTCTTGTTGATAGCTCTGAGAAGGCAGAGAAACAGTGAAGAGAACCTTAATTTGACTACCACTTGGTTAACATAGAGGAGAGCTGCTTTGTATGTGGATGGAGAGGGGAGGCAACCCAACTGTCTTGGACTGTGCCGTGGAGAGGGAGAGAATGTGGATATGACCAACCCCGTCCCTACAATTTAGAAAAGCAGATTTTGTTTACGTTCCAAGGAAAGGTGGATTTAGTACCACTACCAGAGGCTCAGTGTAGTCTGAGGGGTAGAGAAGCAACATGAAGTGTGGGAAATTCCAAAAATGAATTCTTTGTCAAAAAATCCTACTTGCATGAGGGTTTGAACCCTTGGGGAACCCCCAGGGTAATAAAGGGAGCTCTTAGGGCTATGTTCATGAAAGGAACCAGAAGGAGAGTGGATAGGTCAATGTTTAGAGCAAATGGTTAATATTTAGCAAGAGCAGGTGAGAAAGCAGAGCTGGGAAACTTTTTACTTGGTTTCTTTCCATTGTCTCCATAAAGGTAATGTTCTTGAGACTGGGTAGGACAGATACCATAAAGAAGGCTATGAATTCCACATTGTGAGCAAAGAGCGAGGCAAGAGAGCACCTGCTATGCTAAGCAAATTTAGATCTCTGAGCCCCTATGAGGGAATTTGTAGATAATTTCATATCTACTTTTATGTAATCTTTGGTCTATCATGATAAACGGGAGAGGCTTTTAAAACACAGGAAAAGGACAAATGTTAACAAAATTTTCAAAACTGGGAAAGAGTTTCTCATTTCTGAAACTCTAGACCCAGTAGGCTGGATGGCTTACCCTCAGAAGTCCTTGACTATATCATTAAACAAATGATTGATGAGCACTTGGGAGAAAAAGGTTTTGGTTGACCAGAAGCTCAGAATGAAGCAAGCAGTGTGGCAGAGAGAGAGGATGGGTTCCAAGTTCTGGATCTGGATGCCAGCTCCACCATTTGTAGGTTGTGAGAGCTTTGAGAAACCACCTAATCTCTTTGAACCTTTGTTTCCCCATTTTCAAGTGAAATGGCAAAAACAGTAACTCCTTTACAAGTTTGTTGCCAGAATTAAAGGAGATGAGTGAAAGCTTCAAGCTTGGTACATAACAGTTACTCCGTAAATGTTTGTTTTTAAAAAGCAAAAACCTTACAGCAGGATATGGCTGTTAAAAAAAAAGCAAAGCATATGCATTCTTGGGTGGTATTAATGGAGGTATAGTGTTCTGTAAGAGGGAGAGGAGAGTTCTCTAGACTCTGTTCCAGACAGGCTGCTGCATTCCATTCTGCATTCCACCCTGTAAGAGGGGCATTACCAAGGTGAAGTGTATGCCTGCGTACAAGGCACAGGAGGACGGACAGGACAAGAGGGCTCTGGGAACTTGTCCTCCTGGAGAATGGACCCAGGAACTGGGGTGTTTAAAAATAACAATCCAGGGGCACCTGGGTGGCTCAGTTGGTTAAGCGACTGCCTTCAGCTCAGGTCATGATCCCGGAGAGCTGGGATCGAGTCCCACATCGGGCTCCCTGTTCCGCGGGAAGCCTGCTTCTCCCTCTTTCACTCCCCCTGCTTGTGTTCCCTCTCTGGCTGTGTTTCTCTCTGTCAAATAAATAAAATCTTAAAAAAAATAAAAATAAAAATAAAAATCCAGGGAAAACATGATGGCTTTTTTTACGTATTTGACAGGCTGAGATTGAGAAGAGGAGTTGACCGTGCTAGGAGACCTGGGGAACAGAACTGCTCTCAGGGGGTGGAAGTGAAAGAGATGTGAAGTGGTTAAGAACTGTCCACCGACAGACTAGGCTGCCTGAAATTAGGCTGCACAGGGCTCTGCAGTTGGATTGCAATCGTCTTTCGAAGCCCACCAGAAAACTCAATGCAGAGAAGACGGATCGCTATGATGTGAATCACTCTTTGGCTGTGTGGGTGTATCTGGATGGTTCTCCCTGTCACAGGAAGTCAGAGTCCTGCCTGGAAGACTGTGTGTGTGGGGAAGGGAACCCAAGCTCGCTGGGGCAGTCAGATTGAGCTTGACCTGTGAAGTTCCTTGGAGGACTAAATTCTGGAGTTTCCAAATGAGGTTATTATCAAATACCAGTCAACTATCTTCAGCCTGTAGCTTTAAAAGAAAATGCAAAAATCCTTGAGATGGGGGTGTAATATGAAGCCTTTGAAGTCAGACAGATCTAAGCTAGAATCTGGATCTGCCATTTATTACCTGTACAGATCATCTTGGTCTTGTTATTTAACCCCCCTAAACCCTAGTTATCCAGGTGATAAGGCACTTGAGGAGATTAAGGAAGGTAATCCGTGTAACAGGGTTAGCATGGTTGCTAATGCTTAGATAATGGTAGCTATCGTTAGTCCTGAATTCTTATTACATCAAATTGGGGCTTCCAGCAGGCACTAAAATAAAAGTCATAACTTTTGGTGGGGTGTCCTGGAGGGATTTGAGGACTGGGCAGAGGTGGCCTCCAGGGGCTTGAGCAGGAGCAATCCTGATCACCCATAGGTAGGATCTGGTTCAGTTTGTAACCCAGGGAGCCGAGAAATGTGCAGGGGACTGTTAAAAGAGGATTGAATGAGGCTCTGCAAGTAAAGCTCTTAGCTGGGTGTCTGACAGGTTCCAAGTAATCAGTATAGGGCTGGTAAGTGAATGAGAGTTTACCAGGAGCAGCTACAAACCTTCAAGAAGCACCCAGAGAATGGGCCAGTTCTTTCTCCCTGGCATGTGTCTCGGGGAGCGCTGTCACTATCGATGAGCTCATCTCACAGCTGAGCACCTAAGGCTCAGAGTGATTGGGTGCCTGGCCCCACCTGGAGCTGGAGGCTGGAGGAGTGGACCCACTGATCTCTTTTCAGGGAAAAGATTCTTTTCAGGGCTAACTTTCATTGCTCTGAGATCTCCTGCACTATTTCTGTGGCCTCTCGGGGCAATAACTGGAAAACAGAGAGGCAGACATTTGGCACCAGGTAGACCAGATTTTCCAGCATTTGAATTTTTTTTAGTTTCCATCCGGATGACTTGTGTTAGGAAGATGTAAGTTGCGTTTATTCAGCGAAACTGAAGCAGAGAGTTTTGTGATGATATGCTAATGCTCTTAGGCAAGCTCACACATCAGACCAAGGGAAAAATCACCTTCTTCTCAATCATGTGTTTGCCTGTGAGGAGGACCCACAGTCACTGAATACGGGCCAGGATTCCATCTCTTGCTTTGGCTGTAGAAACAGACTTGGGGCAGTAATGAGCCATTTGTCAATGGTCATTGAGGTCCTGCAAACCAAGCCCATCTTTTCTCTGCTTGACAGAGTTCAAGGCACATGTGCAAAAGAGGGATCTTGCCCTGGTCACCTGGGCCAAGACTTCTGAAATCCAGCTTAACCTGTATTCGAAGAATGTGAGTCATGGTATAAAGTTCCTACAGGCTGGTTTTCTAATTTTGAATTCTAACAAAGATGCTCGTTGGCCTCTGCTTGAGTTCCAGATCCTATTAGAGAAACCAAAGAGCAGAGGAGAGAGAGAGCCCAAATTACAAAGCAAAACACAAAACCGAATAAGATCCATAAATAAAAAGAACTACGTAGCAAACATTATCATGTTGAAATCCAAACCTGCAGAAAGTTTATTTTGAAAATGAACTTCTCCATGAATTTGCTTTAAAAAAAAAAAAAAAAGCTCTTGCTGGTTCTAAAGCCCTCTCCTGATTTCTGGGTAGCATTGCAAAAATCTAGGCCATCTTTTTCCTTCCTTCACTCTCTAATCCACCTTTGCAAGGAAACTTGTGATGGCGAGCTGGGTCCCTGAATCAGGTTTTGGTGCACCCCTTCCTGCTCCATGGGGGCTCATTCTCACATGCATTCTCCCATGCAGGGCTTGGGTCATCTTGTCTGAAAGGCCTGCATTACTGCGCCTTTGGACCCTCCACGTGACGAGTCAAGCAGATCGTTCCTCAGCTCTGTTTTTTAATAAAACATGAATGAGCCCAGCTTATGGCTTCCACTGTTCAAACAGCAGTTGAACTGGAGAGGAATTCTTCCTTTTAATGGTCTGAACACTCATTTCCAAGCAGCCTTGCTACTTAGTTCAAGCTTTTGCCTGGATTAGAGAATGACTGGCCTTGGAAAAAGAAGGCTCGGCAGGAGTTGACTAGAGTCTTCTCAGGATGGTGGTCAGCTGGGGTGCGTATGGAACCATGGGCTTGGTTTCCTGCAGACTACCCCTTTGTCACCCTGGGACAGTCTCCCAGGAAGCTGGGCCAGGGGCTGGTGTCTGTTAGGTACAGCAGGCATTGCCCTGAGAGATGCACCCTCTATTCTCTCTCAAAGACAAACAGGCTCATAGGGAAGCTATGTGTGGCAATTACCCATTCCTTACTAACATTGCCACAGGAACATCCTCCCATTAGTTAAAATGAACCTAAACATATGGGATGTTCCTGGGACATCCGCAACCATGAGGGAGGCAGGCTAGGGACTGAAAAAAATGAAAAACATGCAAACCGGGTGATCTGCTGGGCACATGCCGGCATGGCTCATTACTGCTGTTAGTTCCATTTCACAGAGGAAAAAACTGAAGCTGATATTTTTCCTAAGTTGCGCTGCTAGTAAACAACGGAGGCCAGAATCAAATCCACATCTTCTGTTTCCAAATCCCAGGTGATTTCCGTAGCATCCTTTGCTGCCTGAGGGCAAGGAATTAGGGCCCTGATGGAGGCAGTGCCTCACTCCAGAGAACAGTTGCTGGGACCATGTGATCTCCAGGTCAGGCTGGAGGCAGTTTTCTAGGTGGGGCCAGTCTGAGGCCAGGGAGGTGACTATAGGTAGGGCCAGCCCCAGACTCTAAAAACACTGATTGCGCCCACCCATGTCTATCTGTCCTCCTTTGCTTCACTCCTGGATGAGCTCATGATTTTTTTTTTTTTTTTTAGCTAATGTGAACTGTAAGATCAGGGCCACATTTGACAGGCCAAGACCTAGAGAACCAGCCTCTTAGGGCAAGCTACAATTTCTTCAAGGAGCTTTAACCTCTGAGCTTTTACCTGGGTGCTGTATTTGTGGGAAGTCAGGAGCACATGAGGATTTTGTTTTGTTTTTCAAATTGTTGATGGCATTCAGGGGATTGCTAATATCCTTTTATTGGCCTGATGCTATAATTGTCTTTGCCCAGATAAGAAAGATTTCAGCGAAAGGGTTTCTTAATTAAATATTGGCTCATGCCAGATTACCACTTAGAAGGCGGTGATGGGTTCCATTAAAGGGTGAACTTCACTCCCACCATCGACGGCTGATTAACGTGTTAATTAGGAACCCTGACTCCCTCCCCAGTCACCCAAATCTTCTCTTAAGCCCAGCAGAATGTATATATGATGCCCATGTGGGTAACCTCATGGCATACTTTGGCTTTGACTTTGGACATTTATGTAAAAATAAAGGCTCAGTTGCCAACATGAATAGCTTTCTTTCTTTCCAGAGGAAATACAAGATGGAAAGAGTTATAGGAACCAGAAGTCCTGCCTTCCAGTTTTCTTCTATCAAGAGCAAGTGATATTTCTGCTGAGGCAGTGTCTTTTGAGCAGTTTAGCGGTATAGGTTGCCACACATTTCTATCACAGGAAAGGAGTGAATCCATCAGGCCACTGAGCTTACAAGTACGGCCCTGGCAGTCAGCCACCAAAATATAAATACTCTAAATGGACTAAAGGAAATGTTCATTCTGTTGTTTAGAATTGGACACATCCCAGGAAGGTAAATTTAATCTTTTTGAGGACTGCTGTTATAGGGTTGAATGGAATACACATTTTTTTAATCTCCTTTGTGATCTTTCTGTCTTCCTGGTGATACATTATGTATTTGTGATACGAAGCATTTCAGCTGTCTTGCTCAATGGCATTGCATTAGCCAATTGTTCAGCCCCCAGATTGCCATCGTTAAACGGCTTCGGCTTCAGCTCTGTCCAATCTGGGACCTGTTAGGGAGAGAAGTGGAACCAAAGAGGCCAGATTCCAACAGAAACAAAGCTGGGGTGGAATTGGGGGAACTCATTCCAGAGCCCAGTGAGTTGAGCTCTGCAGTTCTTAATCTTTATCTTTTAAAATATCTGAAGGAATTCTGTACTTCATGGCATAATAAGAAAAAAAACTAATGCCTCAAAAAGTTTAAAAAAAAAAATTAGAGCCGCCTGTGGAAAAAGAAAGGAAGACTACCCCATAACTGGCAATTCAGAAAACCATAGTTTATGAGACACATGCTGTGTATTTCATGGATATGCAAATGTTATTTTATTAAAGAGAGAGATCTATAGTATATATTTTCACCTAACTATCACATCTTAAGTAATCAGCTCAGGCTCCTATGATGAAATCTTTAATTACCAGAAGTGTGTCATTAGTTAGATGTGGAATGAATGATGGTACTGTGTTTTATTGCCTCACATGATATAGCCATTTGTGCCATAAATTCATTGACCTCATCTTAAATGATGTGTCCTGTAAGACAGATTTGATTCATTATTTCTTAAGTGACAGGTTTTTTTTTCCTCTCATAATTTTTTTGCTTCATCAGAAAGATTGCTTTTCTGTGTTTTTAACTCAGTGTTCTGAACTGAAATATAATAAGGCAAGAAATCACACACATCCACACTCACGTTACCCCAAATGAGACAGTTATGATGATTCACAGTATTACCTGAACGCTTTAGGATGTTGCAGAAAACGAAGTTGCAAACATTAGGCCTTTGCTTTAACCAGAAATTTGACACAATAGAATTTTACTTTAAAACTTTTAAGTCTGAGATTCTTTTTATGTAGAAATAGATAAAATGTGGTAGAGAGTTCTCATTTAATAGTTGGGATAGATCTATGAGCATTCCTTATTCATCACTGAATTATTAAAAGTGAAGGAAGGGAGAAGGTTTAAGTTATATTTAGATTATTTTTGTGACTCCACTTGAAAATATTTATTTAGCTTGAAGAAACAGAGGAATACTCTGGAGGCAAATAATTCAATCTGGCAATTTAAAAACCAATTAAAGATTTCAGAAAACTCTTTCCCCTTATGGTTAAAAAATAAGATCCAAAAGAAATATGCCAGAAAATTTGGCATATTATTTTAATTAGTTTAGTTCATTGATAATATTTTTTAGTTCATGATTAAAGAAGTTATACTTGATCCTTTCCTTCAAGCTTACAAATTTACATTTTAGGCTTTCTGTCGGTCTCTAATATTGAAACAATCGGGTGGCTTTATTTCATACAGGGATCTAAATGTCACGTCATTACATATTAACTTTATAAAAATGATCAGGTTTTAAATATAACTTACTTGCCTCAAGGTTTACTAGCTTATTTAACCTTTATTTAGATAAGAATTTTGAGGGTCTGCTGGATTTTGTGTGTTTCTTTTCATCAGAGGCCATTCTGCATTTATTTGTAAACTTGTAGACCTCTCAACTGTAGTTAAAAAAAATTCCTTGAATCCTAGAGAAACCTGAAAACACTGTGCCAAAATGCACAAGTATATTAGCATTGAAACTATTCTTCCTACAACAAGGATTTTTGAAAGGGTGACTTGATATGAGACTACACAAAAAAACAAATGTGTGCCAATAAGTGTCTGTGATTCAGTCTCACACTTTACAGTATATATTACCTGCAAATATCAGTGGGAAAAAAAAAAAGAGAAGGAAGAGAGTGGATTTACACATACAGACCCACATCTGCCACAAGTGTGTGTACCCCCCGTCATACTAGCATGCCACCACTGTTTACAGTCAAGGAAAGCTGAGAGTTAAATGAGATGAGTAATCAAATGTCCAGCATATGTTGTTTTTGCATTGTTGATGTGACCAATAGTGTTTAAAAGTTATCATCTTTTAATGCTATCAGTTTACCATAGTTTAAAAAAAAAAAAAAAAACATGCACCAGCAACAGAAAAACAGACATCCTCTTCAACAAAAACAAGGTTCCATTTAGAGCAACATTGGAACCAGTGCTTCATGGAGGAGAGGCTTGAATTCAGTGAACTCACCATTGCACTGCGTCTCAGAATTCTTCCTCCGCCGCTGTATGGATTGAGTGCTAAGAAAAGGATTTAAAAAAGAAAGAAAGATAGATAAAAAAGAAAGAAGAAAAAGAAAAAAAAATTGTGTGTGTAATATCCAGTCAAAAAGTAAGACACTGAAAGAACTCCTGAAAATTTTGACATCTGTTTATCTGTTTATAGCTATGGCAAGATTACTCATATTAATTCTTGTTTAAAATGCCATATGAAGGAAAGACATTTGTGCAAACAAGAGTCATATTTGAATTGTAGATCATGTCTTCACCATCTGTGAGAGCTGATGGTGTTGCAAAATTAATGTGTTAATGAAATCACAATAATTTCTCCAAAGTAATGGGTTCTGAAGCCGAGAATGACTATTTTTTGAACTTTGATGTCTAGTGATTTCCAATTGGGAAAAGCTCTCAGCCTTTAATTAGTTCTGCAGCCCAACTTTAAAATAAATTTGGTGATATCTTTCTTTTGCCAGGATTAGATTTGAAGGGGGAAGAAGCCATAACAACTTTTGGAAAACGTTCTCTGGTGTTTGAAAAGTTGTTAAATAAGACTGCCTGCCAAGAAATGTCACCAAAAATTCTGACTACTGAGAGAGAGTGGGCAAACAGCTCAAAAAATAATTCTAGCTTGCTGCAACATCACAGGTTGGGAATAGCTAAACCTCACACAGACTTCATGACTAATTCCAAGTTTCCCTTTGGGAGCCAGATATAATGATGTTCTGCGCTTTGTGTTATTGGCTAACACAGCACAACCTTTCCAACCAAATTATTGAACACAGTCAATAGTATAAAGTACTTTGCATGAGGAGAATTTTATGGGGCTCTATTTCAAAGGCCACTGAACTTCCTGGAGAATCCTCCTCTCCAGAACTATTCACACTTAAATTTACAACTAGCCTCTTTGACAGGTGAAACTATGTGTGCAGGGAGACGTGGGCCTTTCTGTCAGATGTTACGCTTAACCCATGCAACACGGTTTGGGGTTGTTGTTGAACTGTTTTTAATGGTGGATGGTGTAATTGCTATTCCCAAAAGTTACTATTTAAAAAGCAAGTCTGACTTCGAGGAGAAATCATTTGACAAACATTTAAGAATGTTACCTTTCAGAAAAAACCACTTCAGTCTGTTTGAAAAATTGTGATAAAGTTTGAAAGAACCTCTATGTGAAACATGAAAGGCGATCTACCAGAGTAAATTGCTTATCTTGTTTTCTTTTTATTGCTGTGTTGTAGGTATGTGACTGGTGTAAGCACATAAGACACACAAAAGAATACCTGGATTTTGGGGACGGGGAAAGAAGGCTTCAGTTCTGCAGTGCAAAATGTCTCAATCAGTACAAAATGGACATTTTCTACAAAGAGACACAGGCCAATCTTCCAGCTGGGCTGTGCAGCACATTACACCCTCCCATGGAAAATAAAGCAGAAGGCACCGGGGTGCAGCTGCTCACTCCAGACTCTTGGAATATCCCTCTAACAGATGCTCGGAGGAAGGCCCCCTCCCCGGTGGCTGCAGCTGGCCAAAGCCAGGGCCCTGGCCCATCGTCGTCCACCACCGTCTCTCCATCTGACACTGCCAACTGCTCTGTCACTAAAATCCCCACGCCAGTGCCCAAGTCCATGCCCATCAGCGAGACTCCAAACATCCCTCCTGTCTCTGTCCAGCCACCTGCTAGCATCGGGCCTCCACTCGGTGTCCCACCTCGCAGCCCTCCTATGGTGATGACCAACCGCGGTCCGGTGCCGCTGCCCATCTTCATGGAACAACAGATCATGCAGCAGATCCGCCCGCCCTTTATTCGCGGGCCGCCGCATCACGCCTCCAACCCCAACAGCCCCCTCTCCAACCCCATGCTCCCTGGCATCGGGCCCCCGCCCGGCGGCCCCAGGAACCTGGGCCCCACTTCCAGTCCCATGCACCGGCCCATGCTGTCGCCCCACATCCACCCCCCCAGCACCCCGACCATGCCTGGGAACCCCCCGGGCCTGCTGCCCCCACCTCCCCCGGGCGCGCCCTTGCCCAGTCTCCCCTTCCCGCCGGTGAGCATGATGCCAAATGGCCCAATGCCCGTGCCCCAGATGATGAATTTCGGGCTGCCGTCGCTCGCCCCGTTGGTGCCGCCCCCCACCTTGCTCGTGCCATACCCCGTGATCGTGCCCCTGCCCGTGCCCATCCCCATCCCCATCCCCATCCCTCACGTCAATGATTCCAAACCCCCCAACGGATTCTCCAGCAACGGGGAGAACTTCATTCCGAGCGCCCCTGGCGACTCCTCAGCGTCTGGAGGCAAGGCAGGCGGACACTCCCTGTCCCCCAGGGACTCCAAGCAGGGCTCCTCCAAGTCGGCGGACTCGCCGCCGGGCTGCTCCGGCCAAGCACTGAGCCTAGCGCCCGCGCCCGCGGAGCACGGCCGGAGCGAGGTGGTGGACCTGACGCGGCGCGCCGGCAGCCCCCCGGGCGCGGGCGGCCAGCTCGGCTTTCCGGGCGTGCTGCAGGGCCCTCAGGACGGCGTCATCGACCTGACGGTGGGCCACCGGGCCCGGCTGCACAACGTGATCCACCGCGCGCTACACGCGCACGTCAAGGCGGAGCGCGAGCCGGGCGCCGCGGAGCGCAGGACCTGCGGCGGCTGCAGGGACGGCCACTGCAGCCCGCCCGCCGCGGGAGACCCGGGTCCGGGCGCCCCCGCGGGCCCCGAGGCCGCCGCTGCCTGCAACGTCATCGTGAACGGCACGCGCAGCGCCACCGCCGCCGCGGAAGGCGCCAAGGGCGCCAAGGGCGCGGAGCCGCCGCCGGAGCAACCCCCGCCGCCGCCCCCGCCGCCAGCGCCCCCCAAGAAGCTGCTGTCGCCGGAGGAGCCGGCGGTGAGCGAGCTGGAGTCGGTCAAGGAGAACAACTGTGCTTCCAACTGTCACCTGGACGGGGAGGCGGCCAAAAAGCTGATGGGGGAGGAAGCCCTGGCGGGGGGCGACAAGTCAGACCCGAACCTTAATAACCCCGCGGACGAGGACCACGCGTATGCTCTGCGAATGCTGCCCAAGACGGGCTGCGTGATCCAGCCTGTGCCAAAACCCGCTGAGAAGACTGCCATGGCGCCGTGCATCATCTCCTCGCCCATGCTCAGCGCCGGCCCGGAGGACCTGGAGCCTCCGCTCAAAAGGAGGTGCCTCCGAATTAGAAATCAGAATAAGTAAAAGGTTTGTATGTCCACCGGGGCTCTCCTCCGCACGAGCCGGTGCACCTCTTCCTACTCCTTACAAGGCAGAGGCGCAAGAGCGTTATGGTGATAATCATTTTACCGTACATGTTTTAGAGTTCACCTAGTGTGGTCACACGCTGTCATCATTTTGATCCAACATCATTCCCATTTTACAGCTGACGAAACTGAATCACAGCATGTGGATGCCGTGCTCAAGGTGACTTATTTAATGGTGAAGCCCAGTCTTGCACCTGACTTGAAACACCATCTACTTAATTAGACTCTTATTCTTACATTCATCTCGGTAATTGACCCTGTTGAAGAAGAGGACGGTGTGGGGAGGAAGGAGAGTTTCCTTGGGACCCCTAAATGTTCAGTCGTGAGGTTACAGAGCTGTGGTGAAAGGCGAGTGGGGCCACTTCCTGGAGGCTGGTAGGCTTATTGGCAGAATGTCTCGACTCACCAAATTTTCTGAAAAACCACGGGTTCGGTTTGCAAGATGAGAATACAAACTAACTTTCTCACATGCTTATGCCAACAGAACCCAGGCCACTAAGCTCCATTTCCCCGGTGCAGTGTTGGAGAAGTGGCCCATAGGCCCTGTTGAAGGAGTCTCTTCCTTGGTGTTGGCCTAAAGCATTCCCTAGGGCAAGCCTCCAGCATTGTTGACCAGCCTTGCGTTCTCTCCTTTTTGGGGTTCAGTGAATCAGCCAGTGGGTTGCTCACCTCTGCAGACAGTGGGAGGCTTTGACAGGAGAGAGGACCTCGCTATCCAAGTGGCTGAGGGTAGGTATATCTGACCTCACGAAGGGAATCCTGCTAAATGCCGAATGAGCTATTGATAATGGGCCCAGAATTTCAGCAAGGGGAAGAGGAACTAGCATGCATAGCATGCCCACCAGAGCCAGCTGTGGCCTCCTTCCAGCCTCCTGCCAGCTGGCAGAATCGACATCATCTCTACCTTAGCAAGGAAGAAGATAAGGCATGGAGGTGTTGTCCAAATGAGAGCTAGCAAGTGGGGGAACCAGTATTAAACTCAGGCCTGCCAGGCCAGCTATCCTAGAGGACAGCAAGTAGGCTAACGTTCAGTTGTGCCTTAGCAACAGTTTGTGGAGAGAAAAGGAAGAAAAACGAACATTTGTTGAGCACCTAACTTGTATACAGCTCCTTGCAGGAGCTGGGGAGATACTAAGGTGAATATGACTCATTGCCTGTCCATCACTTACAGTCTGATGGGGGATATAAACCTAGGGAGGAAGGAAGCGTGGGTAGATGTGGACTTATAGGAAGAAGAGTTGCTCAAGTGTGTATGTGCAGGCCTCTTCTGAGTGTTTTTCAGTACTATTTATTTGGATCTGGATCGATGCAATAATTATTGTTGTCTTCATTTTACTGATAAAGAAACTGAGACATAGAAGTTAAGTAAGTGGCCCAAGATGACCAAGTTAATAAGCAGTTAAGATTCAAATCCAGTTAAGTTTGACTCCAGAGCTGCATTTTCTTGAAACCACGTTAGGAGAATGGGCTAAATGGTCCCTTTATTACCCTACCTGATGAGATTCTTTTATTCACCTTAGTTGTCTTCGGGAAGGTTCCTAGACAAAAACCAAGCATACCTACCAACTTCTCTAAGTGCTGAGACAGCATTCAATTTTTGGGGAGGGGAGACAGTGTTCAATTCTTGTTTTTCCAGCAACAACAACAAACCTAGAATACCAGCTCTGTTACTCCACAGTGGGGAATGTAAATGTGGTCCATAGCCCTTGATGTGGTGTCTACAGACCATTGTCTCTAAGTTGACATATTTATGTGGGCACCTACCTACCCAAGAGCCAGAGGCTTGTTTGGGAAGCATAGAGCCAGTGCTAGGGGGCTCGTAGGATGCTGCAAAAAAGCTTTCTCAGTCACCATAGTTTGAGGTTTCCTTTTCCATTGCTGGTTTTGCCAGTAGGAGCAGAACACTAAGAAACAGCTCAGCATCCTTTCTTGGTGCTACATCTCCAAGTTCTGCCATCTGGAGACAGATGGACCCTGCCTTCTCGTAGTCAACCTCAACTGAAAATGCCCTTCATGTCTCCACCAGAGTAATTTAATCTGGTTAAGAAAGCAATGAGCAACAGGAAAGTGTGGGGCAAAGAAGTGATGGCGTTTAGAAAGCCTAAAAGCATTGGGAATTGGAATTTTAAATATATTCTGATATCACTCGTTCCAGTGATGTTACGGAGGAACAGGAGGGTGAACGATTTTACTACCAATACTGGAGGGAGAAGTGACCAGGCCAAGAATAGTGCTGCCAGTCCATGAGTAGCATGGGTCCCAAAGAACATAAAAGCATGAAATATATGACAGCTATTTGGATGATATATGTTGCTGAATACAGAATCAGGCTAGGGTCTTGTATGCGGACCAGAGTCGTTACTAAAAATATTAACCTGGCTTCAGCCAGTTTCAGAAGAGGCAGTGACAAAATTGCCCATTGCCCCTTGTGATTGGAGAGTTCTTTCTATGATGGGTCCCCCAAGAAATTACAGCTTTTCTCTAAAGTCAGAGACACTCAGGCTTGGCCAGCTCTAGCAAGGTGACAAGGCAAGTGATTTACTATAGAGGAAGAACTGCCTCTCCTTCACTAAATCACATTTCCTCTTGCCCTCTGGAGTTGCAAGTCACCTCAAAGCACAGTCTCAACCCGCCGTAATTCACTCACATTCTCTGACCCTTCCTGATTCTCTGTGCACTTGTGGTGCTGTTTTTCTTCAGTGCTTTCAGAAACCCAGCCCATTTGTATGGTCGTGGAAATTGGAAACACATCCGTTAAATAAAGGGCAGCATGGCCTTTGTGCCCTGACAGTGAACACTGTTGGTGACGAGTTAAAGCCAGAGTGGAAAGCATTAAACTGGACTGAGTTGTGGGGGATGAGGTGCAGCTGAGCGATTTCTCCATGTGCTTGTTGGTGACTCACACACTATTTCTCTTGGAAAGTCTGTTGGTAACTTGTCAGGGGCTCTTCGTACTTTTCCCCTGTGCCTGCCATTCTCCTACTCTATTACTGGTTTATTTGTTTATCATCTTCAGCATATGCAAAGCAGGTTGTATCTTGACATCAGTAATCCAGGAAGCTACAGTTTTCTTCAAAGAAGTCATCACATTTGCTAGTTCTTGGCCGGTACTAGGTTTGGTGGGGATTTTAGTTTTCGTTTTTTTGTGTTTTATTTTTTGTTTTCCTCATTTTGAAGTGATTCTGTTCTTGGTTACCTGACTTTATGCATTCTTCTTTGTTGATATGAATACAGATGATTTCAATGGGGAGATATTGTCTGAGATGCAGAGCGAATGAAGTTTTAGTCGAAGACTTTGAAAGATTGTTATCTTCCTTCAATCTTCAACTTTCAAGGCTTCAAGAATCAGTGCTGCAGCTTCTGTAGGCTGGAAAAAATATTCCCCCAAATAATAAGAAAAGCAGTGTATAAACATTTTCCAAACTATTCTATCCACAAAGAATTCCATTTGTAAATGGAATACTCCCTTCTTTGTCTGCCTGGGAGCTTGGGGGATCACTGTTTGTATTTGTACATTTTCTGAATTTCTACAGTTTACACTTGTTTATGGTACATTGGGGAGTTCAGAGTAACCATTTGCAAATGTTTGAAGATATTCAAAAGAAAATATACCCCCCTCCTTGATTTTCCAGGGAAATGACATATTCTAAGCAAAATAATCAATGGAAAAAATGTGTACCATGAATAACCTTTCTGCCCTCACTTTTTCCATCCCCCTGGAGCAACAAGTCCATACAACTTCCCACCTTTGTGGCTTCCAGATTTCATATGTTTCTAAAACAGGAAGAAAATCTGGGACTCTTTTCCCTGGCCCCAGTTCCATGCTGCTCCCTCAGCCTCAGCAGTAGGGGTGCCTCCCACTTTTTGCTTTCTCTGGGAGAGCTGGAGAAGGCAGCCCTAGTTGTGGCTTCTCGGAGTTTAATTATTTGTCTGGTTATGGAGCCACAGTCCTAGAAAAGATGCTCTCAAGGTGGGGGGAGGGGTGTTGACCTCTTCAGGGAAGCCTGAAGGGTGGAGGTGACGGGTAGCTCTTTGCCAGTGTAGTTTCTCCAGCTGAGAAACTGGAGAGAGTCAGCAGCCTGGGAAGTCAGGTCTTTACACTGGAAATACTACTATGGGCACCTCCTATGAAGGCAAGGAAAAAGAAGAAAACCTGAGAGTGAGGAGAGGAAATCGATTCCAATGGGATGTGCTCAGATCCTCTGCCAGACTGGAGATTCTTAATGTCCCAGTACTTTGTTATGGGATATGTGAATTGGCCACATAATCCCTGATGTTCAAGTTTTGACTGTCTTTCAGGATGCAGAGGGCTGTCCAGTTCTAGGTAGGGGTAATTCATAGAGCCAGAGAGAAACCACCAGGTCTTCATCATGGACATGTGTGAGAGGGGAGGAGCTACAGAGCTTTCTGTGATCGTTTCAGACATGTAGTGTAGAGGAGACTTTTTGGATTGCACAGAGTCAAGGTCAGCCTTAGCCCACATCTCGTTCAATGCCGCTGACTCAGCTCTATTTTAACCCTTGCAGCAAAGGGTGGGAGGAGGGTTTTTATGTGCAAGCGTCTGGTTTTGGATGTTATTTCAGTCAGATTCTGGTGGAATAGGAAATGACATGTGTAACCGGCTATTTACTTCTTTCAGAGGTAGCCATATCCCTCTGTCTTTAGCAGGGCAGGGACTACGGTGAGGTGAGAGAGTGCTTGGTGCAAACTTTAATGAGCTCAGTCTCAGGTGCTATGCTAGTCCCGGCCTGGCTTCCAGGCCTTCCGGCTGATGTGGCCACTCTTTCAAGCTGGTCTCCTGCTCCCTGGGCTAGTCCACCGATGGCCTTTAGCAGCTCCCCCTGGAATTCCAGGCAAGTGTTACATACCTGTGCATGAAGGCATTTTCTTGGGAGGAGAGGTCCATAGATCTTGGGTTCCGAAGAAGTATGCTTGACATCTCTAAAGAATTATTTTATAGCATCATGAAGCCATATCTGAGCCAGAATTTTTCTTGTCACTCTGAGGAAGCTGATTTAATGGTAAAGTTTCCCTTAAAACAGAATTATTTGTAGCAGCTTTTGCCGTGGATGGACCTAATATCGCAGAACCGCTGTTGCAGTGACGTAACGTAACACTTGCTTCCAGAAGATGGCCTTATGGCAAAAGGCAAAAGACTGTAGACCCTTCATGTCCCATGAGCGCAAGAAAAGGTAAGCAAGAAAAGAAACAAACTGGATACTTCCCCTGCTCCTAGACTTTTGAGGTTTCTACTCTAGAGGGAGACGCTGTCCTTCAGAGACAAGCTTCTGCCCTGCTTTTGAGACCGAGGGAGCTGAATGGCTAGTGCCTGGGAAGTGGATTGCTCAATAAATACCAAGGCATTGATGGAGCTGTGTCTGGAAGCACTACCCATTTTCCCTGGCTCCCCTAACATGCTTCTTCACTTGGAGAGAGCGGGCCTGGAGAGGGGTAAGCTTTTGATCACCTCTTAACAAGCCCTGTTTCAGAAAGGCACTAGAAATAAACTCCCTGTCTGATTTCCAATGAATCACCCCCTTGCCAGCCTAAGCGGCTGCCTGAGCATCATGGTTCAATCATTTATGCCTACCTTCGTGCCGGCAAGCCCTGGGGAAGACCAGAGGTGTTTGAGGACCAAAATACACTCCAGCACACTTACCTAATATAGTGAAACACCTCTATCCCCAGCACACTGCCTTTTCCAGATTCTCTT
The DNA here is from genome assembly GCA_004023965.1 of Spilogale gracilis. Classification (NCBI taxonomy): domain Eukaryota; kingdom Metazoa; phylum Chordata; class Mammalia; order Carnivora; family Mephitidae; genus Spilogale; species Spilogale gracilis. The sequence continues at coordinate 132,826 of PITA01000568.1, forward strand.
GTCAAAGAGATTGTGCCAAAGGGACAGAAGTGGCCATTCTGTTTCCCTTCACCCCATCCTGCACAGAATTCTTGTGTGTTCTTTAGTTGCCTGTCTAAATGGGTAGCAGTTCATACATGAATGCACGTTAATATAATGTATTCGGCATGCGTACACTTTTTTTGTGTGTTTAATGCCTCAAAAGCCTAAAAGGACTCCATCTCAGAGAAACAAATAAATTAGCTTTAAAAAATAAATGACGTAGTGCTGAACATCCTTTAACAGGGTCCTATTCTCATGGAAAAGGGGTAAATGCCATCCCCAGTGCCAGCTCTAAATGTAAACCACGTAGAGCTCTTCTCCAAATTTGTGGATTTCCACAACATTCTGCCTGACAACCAAGTGGGGTGGGGTCCAGACTGAGATGTGAGGCCACCCACAAAGAGGGAGAACACACACACGCGCACACACACACACACACACACACACACACACAGATGATTTCAAGGGTCATTGAAAAGATGCTTAGTGACAATGACCAGAGCAGAAGCAGATAACAAGAACAAGCAAAACTTGAAATCAGCCTCCCACGCTTTAGAATGGCCCCTGAGAGCACGACACATTCTTAGATTGGAAACCAGTCAGGTTGCCCCCAAGATCTTCTAACTTTTCGCTCCTCATACTGAGTTATGGGCATAAACAACGACCTGCATGTGCAGTTTACCGTTTTCCTAGCACCTTCTCTGAATAGGGAGAAGGGAACTGCCTCTCCACAGGGCCACGGGGTCCAGACTGTGGCAAATGAAAGCTGCATAGCACTCCCCAGCCTCATTCCACTCCACCCTTTGGCTGTGCTTCTGGGTGTCTCATCATTTCCCCATTTGAGCCTCTGGTGCGTTGTCTGCCTTTGATAGCAAGCTGTGTTTTGTTGTGGGTGAAAAGGAAGTAAGAATATGACTGAGAGCATGTATGGAACAGGAGGGAGAGACACACTTTATATACTCATTTGATATGAACCATTGACCTAACATCCCCAAAATGCAATTAAAAAGTATATATCTCTCTCATTTGCATGGCTTATTTCCTCAGACATGTTTTTGGTATTGAAAATGAATGGTATTCCCATACAACATGTGTCTCGATTTGTAATGATATCCTCCTTGCAGCTGGCTGAGTTCTCGAAGTGTTTCTAAAATGTTGCTGTCTTAAATTTGAGCCAACCTACACTAACAAATTATCTAGAAGCAAAGTGGCTAAGCTGCATTTGGTGAGAGAAAGGGAAACCCTATATTTCATCCTTCAACTCTTGTTTTGGAAATTCGGGCTGTAAAGTGATCTTTTTCTAAGGAACTCTACACACGCACACTTCAAAAATTGTGCAGCTTGGGTGTTGTGGGAACAAGAATGATCAGGTTTAAGTTTCTCTGCAAAGTTCTGCATCCCATCAACAAGCCCTTTTGATATTTTAAACCCATATTTAGAGTAATTTCAAGATATTTGGAGCACATGTGGTTAAATGTAAAACTTTGTCATTATGATTTGCTAGATGCTTATACTTTAAATATTTATAAGCCATTTTTAAGTACTTTATCCAAAAGCTTTGTCCCCCTGGAATACTATAATTGAGTGGTATCCAAGCGTCATTATATAGAGAAGATACGCAGTGAAGTCACTGCAGCATGTGTGCACGTTCTTCCTGCTTTTCTGGTTTTAATTCAGATGCTATTTTTAGTAGATTCCGCTTATTTAAAAAATGTCTAAAAAGTCATAAACAGGGTTGGTTGTCTGTGAGTTTAAAAAAGGTACCCAGTTCTCCCAAAGGTAAAATGTTCAACTCGAATCTTGTTTTGTCTCACCTCTTTGTCTTATCCTGGGAGTAATTAGTAAGAATTTCCGGGACAAGGTTGGCTCTGGATCTGTGGCCACATGAGTTTAAAGTGTCATATCGTTCCTCTAAAATGTTTTAGGGGCAATTTATTGGTGGTTATATTGAACTCTTTATTATTCACGTTTTGCCGTTTTGGAAACTAAGACCTAGGATCCCATCTTTATCAGAGGTCATCTGTTTGTGCACTTTGTATGAAAAAGAGGAGGGGGGAACCCAGACTTTTTCCACACTCAGAATCCATTTAAGCTTCAGAGGTTATAAATTTCAAACTGACCACAGGCCTCTGCGGCTCACACTCTTTTATGGCTGGCAAAATACAACTTTCTGGTAAGAACGGGGAAAAGAAGGCTTAAAAAAGGCTCATAAACTTGCTTGGACATCTAATAGCTCTTACCAAACAGCATTTTCATGAGTTAAGTGTAAATGAGTCAGAAACATATAGATTGAATTTCTTCTAAAATACACATGGGTTTAAAAATTAAGGCCAAAATGCTTGGCAAAATAAGTTTTCATTTTAGCCAAACCCCAAATGTTTAAAAAAAATATTTCTACAATTTGCCAAACCAAAAATGCATCCAGGTCCCTCTATTCCTCTCAATATGATGGCATCATAAACATGGGCCTTAAAGTCTATTTTCATATCCACCAAGGTTTGAGCAACACGAGTCCTAAATGTTAATTGAAACACTATGAAAAATTTTAGAAAAACGTTATGGCTCTGCAAATGAAGATGGGGGGCCACTGGTTCAGAGTTCTGATTTTGTCAGCACTCCTCACTGTCTGATCATCTATCAACTTGCTCTTTGTCTCAGCTGTGTATGTGTGTGTGTGTGCATGTGCATGTGTGTGTGCATGCGCACGCGCGCGCGTGTGTGTGTGTGGCCTATGCAGAAGAATAGGCCTTCTATTTTTTCAAAAAATTATAGCTTTCAAAAAACTGTGTATTGGAGTTCTTAATTTATACTTAATTCATATTTCACAGTCCACAAACTTAAAAAACTCCCAATCATATCCAAACAGAGGGAGGCAGACTCCTTTCATTTATTGATAGTTAAAGATGGTCTTCATGTATTTCCCTAGAAATAAAACATATCCATTTTTTAAAAAGTATCCATTTTTAACTAATGATATCTAATGCTGACTTTGTGCAGGGACACTGTTGTCAAGAGACACAGGGAAGGGAGGGAGGTAGAAAGGAAAAAAAGAAGGGAGGGAAAGGAGGAGGGAAGGGAAGAGAAGGGAAGGAGGGAGGGAAGGACGGTATAAAGGAAGGGAGGAAGGAAAGGGAAGGAGGGAAGAAGGAAGAGGAAGGAAAGGAGAGAAGGGAGGAAGGGAGGGAGGAAGTAAGTAAGGAAGAGGAAGGGAAGGAGAGAAGGGAGGGAGGAAGGGAAGGGAAGGAGGAAAGGAAAGGAGAAAGGAGAGGAGAGGAGAGGAAAGGGAGGAAAAGGGGGAGGAGAGGGAGTGGCAGGTGTCCTTGACTATTTTGAGGAGCTAATAAGCTACTGAGAGAGACAAGAAATAACCAAAGCAGCTTCTCCAAGTGGCAGGCAGAGCTGCAAACGGCTGTGGTCCCATAGTGTGCTTCATCGAGGACACAGGTGGGCAGTTTGGTTGCAGCTGTAACAGTTTTTAGCTCAGGGCTGGCGGAGAGGGCATGCAGGTATTTGGTGAATAGATGAAGGAAAAGAGTCCCAGGAGAGCAATGGCAAATGGATTTACCCTGGGAGGGTTCTAGAAAGCAGGAGAGTTCAGACTTAGGCCCTAAGTCTGGGGGGCGGCTCGGACTGGCAGTCAGGAATGTCAGGCTAAGGAGGGCAATGGGGTGTGAAAAGCCACAGAGGCAGACAGGGGTGAGCCCAGTTAGGGGTGACCCCTGCCTCCCTTTGCCCGGCTGGAGCAGGGCAGTGGGTGCGCGAGCAGGAGGCTGTGGGCCGGGTACTCCATGCCTTAGGCCACGTCACCCTGACCTCGAGCGGAGGGGTGACAGCATGAAATCTGCGCTGGGGGAAAATTACTTTAGCAGCTGTTCCTAGACTGAAAGGAAGCAAGAGAAAGACCAGCATCGCTGAGGCTGATCGCTGCATTCTGATGACAGGCTAATTACCAGGGCGGAGGCTAAACATTGCGGGATGTTATAGCCACCGTGTGGGAGGGCGGGGGCTGCCCCATTGGTACCGGAAGCGGGTACAGCCTGGCCACCAGGTTGGCCGTGCCGCCGGAGGAGGAACGTCGTGCCCGGCCTGGGCCCAGAGAGGCTTTCTGGCACGCGGTGGAAGGACCCACCCCACTGACAGACCGTGTCCGAGACCAGCCCGGGGACGCAGGGCTGGGCCGGGCCACCTGCCACCTGCCAGGCCCGTGTGCGCTGTGGGCTGCGGCTCTTGGGCACACGGAGGCGGGTTGTGCGCTCCCCGCAGAGGACCGCCCTGCTGATGAGCACAGAGCCCAGACATTGGCCACGGGGACACCAGACCAAGACGCCCTGGTCTGGGACGGAGGAGCAGCCTTCACGCTTGGGTGGCCAGCGCTACTTGGGACAGCTTCTGACATGTCCCCTGCAGCTGAATCTCACTCCCCCCACCCCCCAAGGGTCTGCAGGTCCTGTCAGGGGAGGCGGACAGCTTTTGGAGATGTCCTCTTATCTTTCTTAACCTCCCATGCCATAGACCTTCTTCTGAAGCGGCCACACGTGGCGACAGTGGGCTTTCGGTGGTTAAGGCAGGCAGTGGTAGTTTGGCACAGGACCTCTGCTTTGGAGCTGGGCCAGCCTGGGTCCAGATCACTGCGGAGCCATTTCCTAAGTAAGGAAGGAAGCTCCTTGTCTCCTCTAGCCATGAGTAGCCATTCCATTGCTGTGAGGGATAGGTAAGAAAACCCGGACAGCAGCACGCATCCCAGGGGCCCAAGAGCCGGCAGCTCCTGTCCCTAGGAGAAAGGCTGCAAGGTCTGGGAGAAGACCACGGGGCTGGGGTGAGACCTGCTTGGACTTGGAAACTGGCCGTTTGGACACGCTTTATAACCTCTTAGTGCCTACACTCTGGTTAAGTAACAGCGTCTGCTAACATTTGTCGAGCACATTCTGTATGTAGGCAGTTGTCAAATGTTATATGCCCACAACAACCCTATGGGCTACCATTAGTCAAGCCATTTTACAGATGAAGCAACTGAGGTACAGAGAGGCTAAGTCTCCTACCCAGTGTCTTGGTCAGTCAGCGTTGGGATCTGACTGGAAGCCTCGCCCCAGAGTCCCCATGCAGAATCGCTGAGCACCTCTCATAGACAAGGAAAATGAAAATAATAGTCCCTACCTCACCGAGTCATCAGGCTCCAGTGTAGATAACCCAGGTGAAAACGTCCAGGTATTGCCTGGCATACAGTAGGTGCTTGCTGAAAGAATCGTTGTGGTGGGGCTGCAGCCCAGAACGTGCCCTTGGACATACAATGGAAACTAAGGAAACACTTCTATGCTGTCAGCCTTGGAAGTTAGGGAGAACATTCCAGAAATTCTAAGATGTCTGGTTCAACTTCTACAAGTAGAGACTGGGACAAAGAGAGCGGATGCTCAAGGTCAGAGTGGCATAGCCAGGTTTAGAACCTGAGTCCTCATCTGCCTTTCCTCTCAGTGGGACACAAGATATGACCAAAGCTGCTTGAGTTACACACCCTGTGCCAAGAACCAGAGGCATATTTTTGCCACCCGTGGTATCACTTCCTCACATTGGGCAGCTGATCTCCGAGAGGAAATAAGTTGTACCTCAACATCTGGGGTTGGGAGGGTGAAGGGTTGCTGGGAAGCAATTATCAACTACACTCTCCATGTCCTTGGCTGTGTGCTTGCTCTCATTCTATACAGCAAAGTTAGTTTCCATGAATATGAAGCCTCTCCCTCTCTCTCTCAGTCTCTCCCGCGCTCCTTCCCACCCTCCTCTACTCATGGACTGGTGGTAAAGAAGAGATAAAGTGCTGGAAAGATCACCTCTCCAGATCCTGCCCAGCATCCTAGAATTTACTGTTGCTCCATAAACGATAGCTACTTGCATCAGAAAGCTGCTTTTTGCTCTAGGATCTTTTTTTTTCTTCCTTTTTTAACCAAGAATGCCTATGTCCAGATATAGATATAGAGAAACAACAAACACAATCTTAATACAATAAACACCTTTTTGTTGTTGTTGTTCAAGGCAGACTTTTTAGAAGGCACATGAACCAGCATTAGCCAGTTTGTATATTGGATGGAACTTAAATGAAAATGCAATTATAACTTCTTATCAAATAATGTCTCAAGAGTTCTTGTTTGTAAAGCAAAGGAGCTGGACTGTGTATGTCTCTAGGGTTCCTTACATCCTTGACACTGTGACCCCCATCTTGTCAGGAAAGAAGGGGAGAGATGAAACCCCAGATGAGGGGAAGCACTCCCTGGGCAGGACTGTGGAGCTTGGGGTCTTAGTAACTGAACTCAACCTGCTCTGCCCCTCTCTAACTAGTGACCTTGACCAAGTAAGCTCCTTAACCTTCCTGGAAAAAGTTTCCTCATCTGCAAAATGGGGACAATAATAAATACTTGAGTAGATTGTTTCAATGAAATAAGTACAAACAATATGTTTGTTTTCAAGTAAAATAAGTATATAAACGTGCTTAGTGCTGTCTTTGATATAAAGTAGGCGATCATTAAAATTTGAGGGGGAAAAAAATGCAGCTTTCCCAAACTATCATGGAAGTGCTCAGTCCTAAAATCCAGGGGCATAGAGCTCTTGGCTCATCAGTAAAATTTCCTGTAGAACATTGACTATATTATGTAATTCTTCTTTTTAAAAATTTTTCTCTTTTATGAATGGATTAGCCACCAGCTCCAGGACATTAATGAATCCCCACCTGCTTTTAGGAAAGGGCCTGACAGGGTCATTTGGTTTGCTTAAACTCTCAGGTTCCAGAAAGGATTTGAGGTATTTCAAGATCAGTTGTCCAGGATGAAGAAAAGGACTTGTACGAGTGCACAAGATGGAGTTCCATGGCTGAGGGCTCTTTGTCCTCTAGGAACTTTTAGAGGTCAGCAAGGAATAGCAGTGACTGCTTATGACAATAAACAGGCCTCACTAACCATTTAACTTATAGAACCAGCCAGGCAAAGAAAACCAAAATTTTAATTTGTCAAACAAAGAAAGGCGAAGTTAATCCCAGTAGGTGGTCTTATATGGTTGTGATTTTTATGGATTAAAGAGCAAAATATGAGATATTGCTAAAGGAGAAAATTATTTTAAAAAAGGACAGCAAGGTCTGATGTTTGGCTTAATTTTTTTTTTTTCTGTTAAACATGCATGAGCCTTAACTTATCAGAGCCATGGGGAGGACAGCACCATGGTGATGAGGTTGTAATTCAGACCAGGGCTCAGCCTTGAGCTAACTGAAGCTCACCTTTGGGCTCCCACACTGGTTATGGCCACCACTGGTTATGGCCCTTAACAATCACATCAGGAAGGAGAAGGGATGATTCTCAGTGACTTCACCAACTAACAAGCCGTAAGAAAAGAGGTGCCATCCACTTCATAAATGAAAAACCCTTTCCGTCTTGGTAAAAGCCATTTTGAAACTTCACGAAGCAATGGTTGATGAGGGAGAGAAGGAACCATTTTTTTTTTTGGCAAAACCTCAGCACGCTGCAGCCTTTTCTGGGAAGGGCGGTAGAGACCACTATCTGGCATCACACTAGGATTTATCAGCTAACGCAGGTGACTCTATTCATTGACCGCAGGGCTCTACTCTTGTGAGTGTCCCAGAATAGCCGCAGCTACCTAAGAGCAGTTCAGTCCTCAGGGACTCATTATTGTCCCAGATAAACAGCGTGGCCGAAGCCAGCACGTAATGGCTGTATTTAACTGTGATAAGTGATGGGCCGACGTGCCCGAATGAGCCGCCTCTCTGCAGGGCTTGGGTCAATGGGCAAAGGCCAGCGGCTCAACAGTGGGCATTTCTTGCACATCATAGAGTTGATGCCACAGGGTTGCACACTCCGGGAGTAAATATGACAGACGTGGGGAGCTTGCCTTCTAAGCAGGTAAGACATGACAGATATCTAGGATTTTGATTATGCTAATGACAAAGGTATTTGAGGAAGGAAAGAAGAATTAAAGTTTGGAAAATGGATTAGATAAATCAAGGCAGGCTTCCTGGCAGAGGTGGACTGTTGTACCATGGAGGGATCAGCTTGCAAATGTTGGGATGTAGGATAAGACAAACATTTTGCTCTGGGCACATGTTTACTTTTGGGGGTGGTTGCGTAGAAGCTATAAAATTTCCTTTTCAATGCAATCAGTGTAAGTCTTTCGCTGTAAAGGCCAAAGAAGGAAAGGTGAGAATGGTCGTGTTTTGACAGTATCGCCTTGGAAAAAATTTATTAGTACTCAGGCACATTTTTTGTTCTCTGTAGTTCTCTGAAAATTCTTGTGTGGTAAAGGAGCCTTAGTAACTCGATCACATTCCTAGCAATGCTTTCCTGATATAAAAAAGGAAAAGGGGGTGGCTGGGTGGCTAAGTTGATTAAGCATCCTACTCTTGATTGCAGCTCAGGTCTTGATCGCAGGGTTGTGAGTTCAAGCCCTTGTGTGGAGCCTACTTAAAAAAAAAAAAAAAGAATGAAAGTGCTAGGCAGACAGAGGCTCTCTCAGTGCACTTAGTTATGTATCCCTAAGGAAGCTATTTCATTATTCTGGCCTGAAGGGACAGGGAGCCTGGAATTCTGAAGGCACTTAGCCATATGAGCTTGCTGGAGACCATGCATTGTGGACCTGGTCTTCAAATATGGTCCACGCATGGTATGAGGGATGGGCTGTGTGTGTGTGATAGGCCATGTAATAGGACCCTGGGTTGTCCTGCCTGGAGATGAACCCCCCACTCACAGGAAAATCCAAATGGGAGGCACTAGTATAGCCACTTCCCCAGAATTCCTTGCATTAAGGAATACTCCAAAATTCTCTGCCAGAAAGCGTGTGTGTGTGTGTGTGTGTGTGTGTGTGTGTGTGTGTGTGTGTGAGATTGATAGAAAGGAGTCTCTGGAACTTTGGGCTGGAGTTCAGAAATTTATTAATAGTCTTCCTTATGTTATGCTCAAGTTTATAATCCTGCATAGTTGACTATTGGCTTTGGTCCAAAAATCCTAGTCAGAGGTGGAAGATACAATGGAAAATCTCACCTGGCACCCATTTCACAGAAGAAGAACCTAGACTTGGGGAGGTTAAGGAAGAAGACATGCTGGCCTGTACCTTGTGACTCTGTTTCACTTATCATAGTAATTTCCCCTTCGTTCAGATCAAAAAACTTAAACTGGATGGATTTTCTGTAAGATCCCTCTGCTTGGCAAGGGCAACATAGGAACTGGCTGGGGCTCTGAAACTTCCTCATGATCACTTTCTAAAACTACAGGTTTGCTTCCTCCCCACTCTTGAGTTTCATACTTTGCATACCAATCACTTCAGGAAGATGAGGCCCAAGCTTGGCTCTTTATTGTCATTGATGCCAGAATCTATTCCCCTGTCCCCAACAATGGCGGGGGGGGGGGGGGGGGGGGGGGGGGGGGGGGGGGGGGGGGGGGGGGGGCACTGGGCAGGGAGGGGGGCTCAGTCCCACCCCTCCTCAAATGTTACTGCAGACAGGGCCTGTGCTGCCACCCTCTGGCCTTTGTGGGTGTCCCAGGCATGGCGAGTGTGTGGCGAAAGGCAAGGAAACAGCACAAATTGTCTATTTTGCCATTCTCTTAAAATAAGCTCGGTATGAGGAGGCTTTCAGAGCAGCAGGAATGGGGCTGCAAAAAATAGAGAGTGGTGCAGCTGCACCCTTTAGAACTCAGGGGGAAAACACATATTATTTACCAGACAATAATAGATACCAGAGAATAATAATGATTATTATAGTGTTTGGGGTGGCAAACGCTGTAGTTAAGATTCCAGAATGGCTCTCATTATAATCCCGTTTTCCCAGTCCCTTATGAAAGCCTTGAAATTTTCTCCAAGTGGGCTGATGCTGTCCATGTTTGGCCTTTGTCCAAAGGTGATTTGAATATAAAGAAACTCGTTTGAGAAATATTCCTCTTTTTGAGGTCACAATTACATTAAAGGGGAAAAAACCGCACGTCCTTGAAAAAGCCATCATGGCATTCTTAAGTAAGTCACTCAAAATGGCGGTGTTTCCCAGTCACTGGAAGGAGGCATTAAATATTGTTTTTTTTCCTTTTCCTTTTGAAAGAAAGGATTCAGAGGTCCCCTCTGACTACAAGATTCGGTCATTCTTGGTCCCAAGCCCAGGGGTGGGGACGGTTTTCCTCCCTCCACAGCAAGTTCCAGACTATGCTCCCTAAGTGGAAAAAACTATCCCAGAGAAGCTACACTTGCATCTTTAGATCCATTATGATATTTGAGTCTCCTTTCCAATTCCTTATGCCCTCTCATTTGATAGTGGCTCTTGGCATTTTTACTTCTGTATCCCTTCTTGCCATTGTTTCTTTGGGAAAGAGAAGGAAGGAAGGAAGGAAGGAAGGAAGGAAGGAAGGAAGGAAGGAAGGAAGGAAGGAAGGGAAAGGAGGGGGGGAGGGAGGGAGGAAGGAGAGAAGAAAGAAAGAATGAAAGGAAGGAAGGAAGGAAAGAGGAAGGAAAAGGAAAGGAAGGAAAAGAGAGAGACAAGAAAGAAATAAAAAATGAGCTCTTTATTCAGAGATAAATATCCACATTTCCAAATCTGATCATGCCAAATGAAAAGGTTTCCATGGCCTTGTAATTCTACCCCCACTGCATATTTGTGGTGTTTTGCATTTTCACTTTGGTTCTTTAATATACATATTAAATATACGCAGATCTGGTGATTTAATGTGATTTGGGGACCTCAGGCATTTCCTGTCATGCACATTCAGATTTGTTTTTGGCTGATCATTATTATCATTACCATTAACACCAGGACTGGGAGAGCAAGCACAAGTTCGTACTCACTCCTCCCAAGGAGCCTTTGGATCTCCTCATAGTTGTGCCAAATTCATGCTAAGACACCCTGAGCAAATTTGCACATCTCCTTGTGGCCTCTTTTTCTTCATCTATGAAGTGCAGGAATTATATTATCTCTGGGGTCCCTTCAACTTTTCAATTCTATCACCTCTCTGAGGTTATTTGTTCATTGTTCTTGGAATAATCTCAACCCTCGTAAAGGTGTTTACGAGTGCTCTGTCACCACCTCATGTTCAGTCAGATTTTACCCAGTCACATTTCTGTCCTCCTCACAGATCAGCGGGAGAGAAAAGGAATTGTTTTGAGGGGATGAGGGTCGGGATTTGCTTGATCCTCCCTCACTTGACAGAAGTGTGTCTAGCTCAGCGGAGGGCTGAGTGTGGAGATGTGGGCTGAACAGATACGAGCCCAGACCTCGGCCACTTTACAGTTTGCTTGGCAGACTTCTAAGTGACTGTTAGCTAGGAGTCCCTGAGTGTCCTCAGGAGGTTATGTTTCCAATCAGGGGACCGGTGGCCAACACAATGAGCCAGTAGGGACGGAGAGGCAGAGCCTAACATCCGTGGTAAAAACCGGGCTGGGCAATCTCCAGCAATGGACTTTCCGGGTAAACAGTCCCATTCAGAGCCTCTGCCCTAGGATTCCGAGGCCCTGTTGGTTTATTGTCTTCCAGTCCCGTGCTACCGTTAGGTTTGGATAGCAAGAGATAGGACTGGCTCACCTTTGTCAGGCAAGACCCACGGAGAGGGGCACTCTTTCCAGCTCGGCTGCCTCTGCGGGAAACCTCTGAAGCAAGGTGTGCGTGTCCGCAGTCACCGTTGATGGGCTCAAAAGCACAACTCTCGACTTTCCTCCTTTGTACCAGAGCTGTGACCCGGTATACAGCGGTGAGGCCCTGAGCTCCAGTGCCCCTGGGTGACCTTGCCTTGCTTTGGGGTGACCTTGGGCCATTCAAAAGAGCTGCTAGTTAAGCATGCTGTATGGGGGAGGGCGAAGGTTGCCTGGTGGCGAAGGGATGATGTTGTGGTCGTCGGGGGAGGGCGTGGTGCCCCATACTCATCATGGCATTCCCAGAAGCGACTTGTGTTTCGTTTCCTCAGCCTAAGCTAGCAGGGCTGACCCTGAGCAGAAATGGGAATTAAAGACACGTCAAAATCACGCTGTGCTCACTGGTCCTGAGGCTTCGTTGTATGTGGGCCTGCAGGGGCCGGAGCGTGCGGCCCTGACTCCTGCCTGGGTTCTCCCCACTTGGGGTAGGGGTGTGGTTGGATCTCGTAGATTCTGACCGGCCCCTTCTTCTCTTTTCCCAGGAACGCTCACTAACAGGGTCCCTTGCGTGGAGAGAGGGCGCAGAGCAAACATGTCACGCCACCCGATGACACCAGCTGGTCAGCTCACCACCCCCTCTGGCTAAAACTCAAACAAATAAAGCCGCTTCCTGTCATTAAGCATCTCGGAGGAAGCAGCCCTCCCTCGGTGGCCTCAAGCCCAGAGAAGCCAGCACAACTTGGACCTACCAAGCGGCCCAGCCTTCTTGCGGCCACCGTCTCTGCTTCTCCCCAGAGGAACTTAGGGATTTCGCCCCTGGTTTGAGAACAACAAAACATCGACAAGCCAAAAGGACCAACGTAGGTATTCTCCCTGCTCCATCTTCGAGGCTCAGAGGGCAAGGCTGGAAGATGATATGAATTTGAAAACAAACATCTTTTTTTAGTCATTTTAAAAACTGCTGTGGTTTTGCTGCTACACTAAGAATTGTGATTTGCATTGTGCGGTTTGGGACCTGTACTGTCCACGGTTTGAAAGCAGAGAGGGATCGTCCTGGGGTCCCAACACTTCAGCGCATCTCTGTCCTGCCCAGGATGCACTTTTAAATGAAGAGTTAGAATATTTTATTGGCTAATATACTTTTCTTGTTATTTTTACAAAGGCCACCTTTATCCTTTTTAATGCCATATTTTCAGTGTTACACTTTTATGGCTTTTAATTTTCGATTTGACAGATGTAAGAAGCAGCATGAATAGTTTATACTGTGGTTTTTCAGAGACTGAATGCCAAGAAACTCGGTAAATGTTTATTCTTCTCAGCTTTCTCTTTAAATTCTCCTAAATAGCGCCCCATTTGGGAACAGAGCAAGAGTGTTGAACTGAAGACCAAAATGCCCTCAAGGTGTAAAACAATCTGAGGGGGATGGTTTGCTGGGCGTCACGAAAGACTTGGATGAAATTTCAACCCTGATGGTTTTCGGTGATCCAGGAAGTCAGTGAAGCAATCTCTCTATACGCAGAGTCCTTTCATGATAATTGGAATGGTATGGACGAACCAGCGAAAACAAGAGGGAAAGTGAGAAAGATCACCCATGATTCTGTTTCACTGTTTGCTTTCTCCTGTCATGGTTAAGAGAAATGTGCAATCCGATCCTCAGTCAGTGGGTGGAGGGTAACAGGGTAGATTTTGTGTGCACTTGTACAGTCGTAGCTGCGAGTCCAGAAGTCCTCGAGAGCATGTGTACTGACACTGAGTTGGTGAGACAGTCGTGGAGTATCCCATTCTGATGAGTACAGAAAAAAAGAAAAAAAAAAAAAAAGAAAAGAAAAAAAAGAGGAAAAAAATCCAAAAAAAGAAGAAAACTAAAAAAAAAAAAATCAAATCACCTTGTGATTCAGTGTATCTGTTTACTAACTCAGATAAAACAATTGTTCCCTCTTGAGGGGTCCAGGTGTGCTCCCCCGCCCCCCAGGGCCTTCCAATAGGACGCAGGAGGGGTGGCAGGTGGTGGTGGGCGGGTGAGGCCAGGACAGAGTTGCGCTGGCCTTGAAGCACCGCGGGCCCACGGATGCCGTGTACATACTGTATTTCTATATTCTCCTTTGTACAGAGTCACTTAACAAGTCAAGCTACTGTTTTACAGGTGCTCCTTATTTATTAGAGCTGTGAGAGCTTGGGGGACACACCTGGCGAGCGAGCTCGCTTTTTAAAAATGAAATTGGGGGGCAGGGGAGGGGAGGTGGGAGGGAGGGGAAGCTTGAAAGCCCAGGGAGAGATTTATAAAAGAGAACAAAAGGAAAACTTCCAGCAACAAATTAAACAAACAAACCCCAATACCAAGCCCATCCCCCACGCCCACCCCGCAGGAAGCAGCAGCCCTTCTTTCCGGGTGCTCACTTCCCTGCGGGCCTCCCAACATTCTCCTCTCTCCCTGGCTGGTGTCAGCTTCATCAAACAAAAATAAATCTCTAAGAAAAAAAAAAACAACGCACTTACATGTGCTTATTTTTGCTTTTCTCATTATTATGACTATTATTATTTTCCTTGTTACAGAAGGGGCTCATTTCTTTCCCCTGGGGAAAAATTTTCTAAAAAAATAAAGTGAGTACGTTTTAAAGGATGCTGAGATTTAGGGGAGACGCTGGCCTTCGTGACCTGCGGTGTATCATGCTTGTGTCCAAACAAGAGCCCGCTGGCCTGTGTGAGGGTCTGTTTCCCCTGCGTGTCCTTTGCTGACAACACGAGAGAGGACACGTGTAGTGAGGTCCTGGGCCTGTAGACTGGGTGTCCCTCCCCAGTGCCCTCCCAGTCCAGATCAGGGTTGGGTTTTTTGGCTCCAAGGAGCACCATCCACTTGTTGCCAACCTCCCAGCGGGCTTCATTCCCACCAGGACGCCGTCTCAACAGCCCCCCACTCTGGGCTGGGACATGTTTTTGTGTTCACTTTATAAGAATGGGTAGGTCAGTCTGGTTTCTCCTTGGTACTTGAATTAAACATCAGAAGATTTCCGAGGTGGGTAGTACATCAGTACCTAGTTCTAGTCAGTGTCAACCCATCTCATCCTCTTGTTCTGCCTGTGAAAAAAACTGAAGCCGAGAAAGGTGAATTGATTTACTGAGTCCCACATGGGCGTGGCTTAATTTATCAAAAAAAAAAAAAATGTAGGCGCTGTCAGCAGTTTCTCCTAAGAGACCTTCCTAGGCTTGGATTCTGGGGACTGGAAACAGGGACTCTCGCAGCTTCCCAGTGTGGGGTTGTGTTTATGACGATGACTCTGTCAGAGCATCATGGGCCCAGCTGAGGACTTGCCAGGGGCCCAGACACCTAGCTGTGCTTGTCTAGTGCAGAATCCCAGGAAGGATTATTCATCTGGAATTGGTCGTAAAGGTAATCATCCAGGGTGCTGATTTTGCTGTTGTCGTAGTCCAAGATTGCTGGGCAAACATTTTGACCCTTCTAGAAACAAAAGATACCTTTGTTCCAACATGAGAGGACTTCATGGCATCTCAGTAGACATAAGTATGTCTTTCCCCTGCCTTTCCTTCTCCTAATCTCAGTGTCCCCTAAATACAAAATTCTCCTGGGCTATCAAAACTGTCCATAAAGAGAAATAGAATTCAGAATGTCAACATTTACTGGCATGTGTTAAGTGCTACGTATATCAGCATTGCTCTTGTTTGATCCTCAGGGTAACCCTATGAGAAAGCTCTTGTTATTTCCCATTTATTATAAAAGAACCAAAAGCTCAATGAGTTTAATAATTGCCCAAGATCACACAGTCGCAGGATGGGATTCAAATCTATGATGTTTGGGGCCAGAGCCCAGGTCGCACATTCAATCTGGAGAAAAACAGATGACATCTCCACGAAGAATCATTATGATTTCCTGTAGGTTTGTCAGTGATTGGTTTTGTTCCAAAGTGGCCCTCAATTTTAAACTAAACCACTGGGTTGAACACTCATGGTTACTGGCCACTGCATCTTATTGGGTATGGGAAAGTGCTGAGGCCACTCCACTTTCTGAGAAACGAGTCAGGCAGGGTCTTCCTTGTTGGTTATCCAACCCCCACTGGACCCAGGACCCTGTGTCTGATGCTAAGGGGAGACAGGAAGAAGAATAAAGTCCACAGCCCTTGCCCTCATAGCTCACAGGTAATGGGAAGATGGGACTGTAGAAAAGATGGACCACTTCTTGGTCTCACTAGGAATCCCCTTGGATTTTTCCCAAGCTTTATGGAATTGCACGTGAGGAGCCTAGATTTACAGCTTTGTGAAGTCACCTTCCCTTGGCACTGTAGGTGTTCCCTTGACAATGGGAGGGCCGCTTGAGCCATAAGCAGGCCTAGTGGTGTCCCCTCATGCTGCCTATATGATGTGGCCGAAGGCCAGAGGCAGGCCTAGGTACAAAGGCACTCAAGACGGATACCCCTTGGCTTCTCTACCCCAGGAGCCAGAGTCCTGGCTTCCTTGACCAGCTACAACAGGGCCTCACCCTGGGACATGTCACACCCTGCTCACAAGCTTAGTGGTTCCCTGCAGAACCAAAGCCCAGAGCCCGATAGGACAAGCGGAGCCCTCCGGGGTTGGTCCCTGCTGGCCTTGCTGGAGTCATCCGCTCTCTGCCAGTGCGGCAGGCACTCTTTCCAGATCCCCTGCTTTTTGCCCGTCCTTGGTCTTTGCACATCGAGGTGCCTCTGCCTCGAATGTCTTTCCTCCATCTTCCCTGGGCAATTTCTACAACTCATCAGGACTCAACCAACCACTTGGGTGATGCTCTCTGGGGAGTCTGAGGGAAACACTGGCTCCCCTCCCTTGCTGGGCCAAGAGCCCCTCCACGCCCCCCTCTATCCCGGTGCATCTTATACCCCGCTTGTCCAGCTGCTTGCCTGTCTCTGCCTTTCGCTAGTCTGCAAAGTCCTTGAGGGTACAGATCCTGTCTTATTTGCCTTGGATCTCCAAGGCCCAGCCCAGGGGACACCCTTATGATGATGATGATGATGATTAATCATTAATCAGCAATGAATAAACCACCCCTTCAAAGCTCAGTCTACATGCCTACGATCCGGGAAGCCAAGCCTCATCTCCCTGTGGCACCATTCACGTCTCCTCCCTTGGGCTCTCGGGGTTCTTGATTCAATGGAAGAGGCTGCTTTTCACATTGCTCTTGCCATGTCATCTGGGTTCCTCGCATGTAGGTCTGTGGCCCTCCTAACGGCATAGTTGAAGAACAATTGTCCACCTTTGGAAGAGCAAATGGGGGCTGAATTGGGGCGTCCAGCCTGATGATGGAAGAGGGCGGGATGAGCCTGCCGGCCACAGCCGTTTTGCTGTGAACGCCGGAAGGCGCAGAGCTCCATTTTGTTTCTGGTGCTCATGGGAGGCGGGAGACAGCCTCATCCCTGCTATAGCCCATGGGGCAGCCCATCTCTGGCTTTTTCTGAGTGCAGGGAACCACGCAAGAGAATAAGACCCCGTCCCTGCCCCGGGGTTTCTGTGCCGGGCAGGGGTTCCAGGTGGCAAAACTATGACTGTTTTTACCCAGGAGAGCCTTAAAGAAAAGATGACCTCTAAGTGTGACCCTTGGACACTCTTAGAGGTGGGAAGTGAGACTTCAGTGCCCAGAAAGGGCCTCTTAGTCCATCAAGCTGACTGTGGTTGAAATGAACAGCTGCCACCCGTGTGCGGCATTCTTCTAGTGAAAAGGGCCCTTGGCCGAGACAGTTAATTGTCCCTCTAGACACGGCCCTGGGGCGGGCTTTCCACATATTCACTTGTCCAGTTCTCACAACAGCCTTGTGAGGGAGCACTGCTGTTATCATAACTCCGGTTTCATAGCCGGGGAAGCTGAGGCATAAAAGGTGAGGGGGCTGCCATCCAGGCGCTACACACAGTGAGAGGCAGGGCCCAGCCATGCACTCTGGGGTCCACACCGCCCACCGCGTTGTCTGGCCGCCTCACCGCGAGCCCGATGGCTAAGCCCGCTGGCAGAGTTCAGGACATTGATTTGGTGCCTACGCCATGAGATTGAGACATCGTTGGCCTTTCTGTTAGGAGATGGGGGAAGGGCCTCGTCCTACTTTTCCTCACACCTGGCTTTGAACAATACCAAAAAGACAATTGTCAGTGAATCTGCAGGTAAAGCTTGAGGGAGATAGGGGCAGAGGGCGCTGTTCCAGCAGCTCGGAAACAGGGAGAGAGGAGAGAGGGGAGAGGAGAGAGGAGAAAGGCACTTTGGCAGCCATGTTGAATTTCTGGGGCGGGAACAAAAAGGGGGCACTGGGCCAGGAGCTGTTTTCCATCCCCCCATGGTGCTGATGCTTTGAGCCGCAAGCCTGAGCTTGTCCCCTGCTACTTGTGTAGATGGGCAACAGGGTGGCCCACCAGAGCAGTGGGGGGGCTTCCGGGATCACCCGAGACGGTGTCACTCCGCCCAGACTGTTGGGGGCTGAATCCAAACCCCACAGTCACTTCTGGCCTGGGCCACTGGATCCCTGGTTGACTAAGCCAACCAAGTAAATGGACAGAAACACCAACAGTCTCCGCATGCCAGATGCCATGACAGGGGCTGTCACTCAGATGATCCCAGGCAACTGTCACAAAACCACATGCTCTGTGCGCAAGACCCATTTCTGGGTCAGGAAGGCACCATCCAGGAAGACGAAGTGATGGGCTTGGGTGTCGGAGCTCGTGAGTGCTAAAGCCCACATTTGGACCCTCTGCCCTCTCAGGCGTGCCCTTCTGAGGGCACCACAGCTGCAGAAATATCAGCATTGACTCAGGTCATAACTCAGTCTGAATCTGAATCAGCCAACGGAACACAAGCCTGGTGATGTCACTGCAGCCTGTTTCCAGACCTCTGGGAACATGTCATGCTCTTTCCTCATCCGTTTCTCACATGCAGGGTTGGGTCAAACCAAGCAGGAGTGAAATCCACTGCTAATTTTAATGGAAATATAACCAATGTACACGAAATGCCATTTAGTTGCATCATTTTATTTACGCCTCACAGCAACCCTGTGAGAAGGATACTGATGTTGTTCCCATTTTATAGATGAGGAAACAGAGCACGCAGAGGCTAAATAAGGGCAAAGCCTGAAAGTGCATTTGGTCAGTCTGTTACCAGAGCCCACATTTAATGAGCACATGGCCATGTTAGCCTCCCTCTTGTAGGTGGATAGATGCCTGCATGCATGAATAAAAGAACATTTAATTGATAAACGTGTGGCCCGATTTTACTCCAATAACTTTCACGCATGTCATCTCATCTTTGAGATCAACCCTGGAAGTGACCTAGAGGAGCCCAAAAGTGGCTCCATCTCTCAAGTTACAGAAAAAGTCGACTGCTGCCATCTTCTTTACCCATCTCCAATGGATTCCTGTTCCAAATGAGAACACTCTTCACAAGCACTGCCAGCCTCCTAATCCAACACGTAGGCGTGCTCAAGGGGAGTCTGGCCATAGCTCTTTGCTTCCACTCATCTGCTTTGCTCTACCAGCTGTAGCTTCCTCAGGTGAGGAAGGACTGAAGGTTGGTGTGTAGATCATGGCGGCTGCGCCTTCCATGCTCTGCTGTGGGAGCAGCGTTAGTGACCTCCCTCTGCTCTCCTCACGCCCTCTGTGTCCCCTTTCCTATTTCCCACTCTGGGCTTCCCTCCCCAGCTTCTGCAGGTGAGGCTATTGGGAAACCCTGGTGTTGGAGCAGCAGTGAGGGGGCCCCCGACTCTCCAGCTGTGTGGACGCAGCCGCTGGGGCAGAGGAACGTGACGGCTCAGCTGGAAGGACAACACGGAAAGCCCTCAGTCATTTCCCCTCTGCTACTCCCCATGCATTTCAATGTCCCACAGAAGATAATTTCTGATATGTGGAACACTTGGAAAAAGACTTGTGCCAGAAAGCCTCGTGGGAGGGGTGCCTGGGTGGCACAGTCGGTTGACTGTCTGACTCTTGCTTTTGGCTCAGGTTGGGATCTCAAGGTTGTGAGATCGAGGCCCATGTGAGGCTCTGTGCTCAGCACGGTGGAGTCTGCTTGAGATTCTCTCTCTCTCTCTTTCCCTCTGCCCCTCCCCCACTCTCTCTCTCCCAAATAAATAAATAAATCTTAAAAAAAGAAAATAAAAGAAAAGAAGGCACCTGTGAATGAGTGAGCACTGAAGGCCTGACCTTCGACCTTGGTAATGAAAGAGAGGGCGGCTCCTGAAGCTGTTTAGCCAGAATCTTTAGACTATGTGGTAATTTCCGCCCCTTTCTTTCTAGGTTTATTTACACAAAAGGGAAAGAACATCACAAAATAAAAACAATGGAAACAACTACAGGTAGAAAGAAAAAAGACTTTTATAAAGCACCAGCACCCTTTTTATTTCACATTCCCAGCACCCCCGACCCCCTCCCTATGCCAACACCTTCCTTCCCAGCCTCACATTCGGTTCAGCGTCTCCTTTACATACAGTAGCTGGATTATGGCTCAGGACCAAGGGCCAGGCATGCAAGGGGGTATCTTTATACTTATTGATTCTTTTAAAAAGAGTTTTTCATGAAACTTTAATTCACTTTTTCTTCTTCTTCTTTTTCTTTCTTTCTTTCTTTTTATTAAAAAAAATTTTTTTTTTTAATTTTTAGCCTAACTGCTACACATTTTATCCCTGTTCTTTGTGAAATGCTAATCCAGCGCGGGGTTTTCGTTTTCCGGGTGTAACTTTTCAGAAATTGTATATCTGCATAGCAACCCAGCCAGGGCTGCCTAGGTCACGGTCTCACATGTCAGAAAGATGAAAAGGACTCCAAATCTAAGCTCTCTACAAACTTGGCCCTCCAATCCTACAGCAGAGAGCTCACTGGCCTTACTTAATATAAATGGCAGGAGAGCCATTTCAGGGCCAGAGAGGTGCAAACTTTTATCTTGTTGATGACAGAAAACGACACATGACCTCAGCTCCGCTCAGTGGGGACGATCAAACCAGAAACAAAGGCCGTATTTTCCTCTGCTCTCGTCCCTGCTGTCAGCTTCCAAGTGCAACCTGAGCCCGGATTCCGAACCCAGTGTCCAGATTAGAGATTGTTGACTCAGATTTAGTGGTGAAACGTGAGCCTGACTCTGTTGATGGCAGGCCTTGAAGGAGCAAGTTTCCTGAAGCCAAGAGAGAGATTGTGTGTCAGACGAGAGCCTGGCTTCTCTTTATCACAAACTTCCTGATCTGCCTCTGTTTTAAGAGTTTCCACTGCCACCACCAAAAGGGAGACAGAGAAAGACAGAGACAGAGACACACACACACAGAGGCAAAGAGGAGAGGCAGCAGCACTGCCCCAGCCCCATCTTCTCAGTGTCATAAATCAGGAAATTAACAAGTGTGTAACAGGCCTTCACCACAATCAAAGACAACGAGCTTTTGTATTTCTTACTGGTGGCCAGCACTTAACAAAATCAATGGAGAACTCCACTCAGAATGGATGAAAAATGGGGGCTTGATCTTACCATTTAAAAGATATTTCCCCATACTCAGGCACATGGCTTTTATGAGGCTCAAACATGGCTTAGGAACTCGCCTTCTCAGTCTGAAGGCAGGTCATTAAGAGAAATCATTACATCGCTTTCCCTGTCTCTGTCTCTCTCTCCATTTTACTTTGGCACCCTCCCGGCTTTTCCTTGGCTTCTGATTTCATCCCTCTTTTAGATTCTCTGTGCCTTCAGTAATTTATGTGCAAGATATTTTCCCAAGCTCCAAATGTTTTCCATTTGGCAAACCATGCCTCTAAGCTTCCACACAATGCAACTGCAGAGTCCATTTGTACTAGAAAACGTAAGCTTGGTTAATGGAGAAGCCTACCAAGCCAGTGTCGGTGACCCCGGGCGCCGGGGTCGCCGTGCGGACGGAGCCTCCCAGCCACCCGGGGGATGCAAGGGGGTGAGTGTTGGGGAGGACTGTCTTTTCCAGGTTGCCACAGATGCTTGGCTTCTACCCTCCTTGTCTCCAAAAAGGAAAGAATTCCTTCCAAGCCTCTCTCTGGTATAGTTTTTGGAAGCTTCGGGGCACCATATGGAGAATCATTTCATGATTCTCCTGATGGCTTTTACGTGAGCAGCTATAAATTGGATGGTTTCCTCCAGGTCTGATATCCCTGTAGGATGAACCTGCTAGGGACTGTTGGGAATATGCGCGTCCCATGCTGTCTTGATAGAAAAGAAAACCCAGAACCCCTTTGGGCAGGAGATGCTGTTACTTTGAGAAGTGAAAACAGGGTAAAGGGGTGGGATGGGGTGGGATATGTCTTTCCAGTTGGTCATTCAGGTCCTTTGCCCCAGTGACTTTTTCATTCCCAAGTCATGAATTTAGGACGGAGGCAGAAGTTGAGGCTAGT
Organism: Spilogale gracilis; assembly: GCA_004023965.1. Classification (NCBI taxonomy): domain Eukaryota; kingdom Metazoa; phylum Chordata; class Mammalia; order Carnivora; family Mephitidae; genus Spilogale; species Spilogale gracilis. The sequence goes on from PITA01000568.1 coordinate 154,795, forward strand.
GCCTTCTCCCCAGTGCAGTGCTCCTTGGCTTCTCCCCAGGGCTCTTAATAAGCCAAGCCAGGCTGAGCTGCTCCGTGAGATAGAGTGGGGTTGCGGGGTGAGGCTGGGAAGGGGGACTTACGTGCAGTCACTGGCCGGGCATATCCAGACAGCATTTTGGCCTCTGAAATATGAGCTCTAGTTACTGACACTGGCACCTTTTCTTCCCAAATAGTTGCAGAGCAATGATACAAACACCCTACATCTTACATTTTTAGAAGGTGGCTCGTGAGGTGATTGACCCCATGCTCTGTGGATGTAATAAGCAAATCTAAGGCAAAAAAGAATCGCTCTAATAAGGATCAGACTGTAGGCATGTCTTTTTAGGGCGTTTATTTGGCTTGGATAGCATTTCCTTAACTCATTGAATTTCTTCAGCCAGGAGGGCAGAGGTTGGATAATATGTTCTATTGAACCATCAGCGAGTGAGGAATCAAATCCTTAGTGTTTCCTGAGCACGTCTTTAGAAAAAGAAAGAAAAAAAAAAAGAAAAAGCCATAAAAATCATAGTACAGAAGATTGGCTGGCTCTGGGAACTCATTCACTTGGATGTATTTTTAGGCTTTTGTTTATCTTTCTTGATTGATAAAGTAATTATCAAAATGCGTTAGAAAATAGTAGCCAACTGGTGAGAAAAAGGAACAGTTGGGGGAAGCAAAGCAATGGAGGAGAAGCATCCACAGGCTGTACTTCAGGCTTTCCAGTGAAACCCTGTGAAAATTCATCTTCTCTTTTGCCTTTCTCTTCTTTGGAGGTGGAGCTGGATAAAGCCCCCCATCACACAGTAGCTAATGAACTCCCCTCAGAAAGTCTGCCCTCGGCTTCCCTTCCCTGAGTTCCCTTTGGCTTTGCCCACCTTTCTCTATGTCTCTCCCCTCTGAAGTCTGCCCCAGGCCAACCAGAACCCCAGCAGATGTTTGTGTTCCACATGCCAAATGGGAACCTGAAGGGTCAACCAAATACTAGCCCCGCTGAGAGGTGGAACCAGGCCATCTGACATTAGAAACGCAGAACATCAATCTGTCCAGCAGGCCGGGTCTTCCAGGGAGCAGAAGGAGTGCGAGATAATTAGCTGGCACAGACCACGTGTTGGCCCATTGCTCTGCCTTCGGAAGAGCACACAGAGGTCTTTCACGGAGGCTCAGGGAGGTTGGGCGAGACCTTCCGTGAGTCTATCACCCCAGCTGGCAGTCCTGGACGACGATGGCCTCCCCTCCTGCCAGAGCACCATGTGGCACCCTGACTGTGGCCCTGGCACAGGGAGGAGCAGGAGGGTAAGGACCACTACCCTTGGTGGCTTGGAAGTGCCATGTGGCTCCCTAGACATCCCTGCCCCCCACACCCCTGCAGGACCAAATAAGATAATGGACAGAGTATGGGGGTACAGATGGAAGATCTAAGTTCCTGTTTCATTGCCACCATTTGCCATTGTGTGTTGCTGGCTGCGTTGGTTTCTAAAGTCTCTGAGGCTTGGTTTCTTCATCACTGATATGTCGGTAATAGGTACTTTTGGGATTACTTCCAGGATTGAAGGATAGTGCATATGCTAGCTCAGGCCCAGTCCGTACTTTTCCCTGCTCTATCCTGTCCAGCAAGGGACCCTTCCCTGCTTGAACTCAACCAGTGGGAACATGGGAAGAGGTCTCTCTTTCCCTCTCTCTGTCTGCCTCAGGCAGCTTCTCCAGCAGCAACCTCCTTTCCTCTGTGACTCCAGTCCCCTCTCAAAAGGCCTTGGCCTTGCATCTTCCATTACACCTCCTCCCTTTGTGCCTTCAACCTCAGCGCTACCTCGCTGTCCCCTGTGCAGCCAGTCCCCTTCACTGAGTCGCCTTGCATGAAAATGTCTGCGGTGCTGTCTGCCTAGTAGGACCTTGGCTGATAAGAGTGCGCATGCGCCAACAGCTCACCTGCATGGAAACGGGCCCCCTGAGCATCTCTTTCCACAAAGGGAAGGAGGGGGCAGTGCTCCTCTCCTGGCTCTTCTCACCTGAGGCATCAGATCTGAGACTTGCCCCACAAGGTCAGATCTTCCTGGGCCGGTGGTCAATCTGAAACAATTTCTAGAGTGGTTCCTCAACTTGGGGAATTATGAAGGCAGGAGAAAAAAAAACAGGATAAGAATTATGTTTGTTTTTATCATAGATTAGTTTAAAATATATACTATAATAAAAAAAATATCGTATGCCTCACATTTACTGTCTGCTGAGGAACATAGAGCTGATGGGGTCTGATCCGTCTCAGCTCTTCTAGGTTTGCTGACCTTTCTCTGGGTCTCTCGCTGTTCCATGCCAGCTAGTGTTTTCTCGTTGCCCAGCCTGGTCCGTGGTCTCCCTTTTCCATGGGTGAGTGTTGTTGAGTTGTGTCATTGTATTGCTGAGCTGCCTGCTCCGTCTCTTCCCTAGTTTGTTGCTCTGCCCTCAGGGCTATTTCTCTCAGCCGGCTTCCCCTCCATCCCCTCCATCTTCCCCTCCATCCCCTCCGTCTTCCCCTCCATCCCCTTCGTTTTCTCCTCCATCCCCTCCGTCTTCTGGTGTTCAGGTTCTCTGCAGCCCGTGGATGGAGAAGGTTGTAACTCCTTTTGGCAGGAAGAGTGACTTCCTCATTGGGGTCAGGATTGAAAATGAATTTCCTCATTGGGCAGAAAGAAGGAGGCCCACCCTTCCTGTGTCCGGTTATTAACTGGCCGCCCCTCCCCTGTCTGTGGCCGCTTTGGATCAGGACTGTGCTCTTAACCATTTCCTGCCCAATGTTGGGAAGGCTGCAAAGATGTTGTGAGAGCTATAAAGCACTTTCTGTGTGATTATTAGACTTGTGAGCCACCACTCATTGGGTATTGAGCCATTTGTGCTAGCCCTGCTCCCACCCTGGGGGGAGAAGTCAGTGGCCAAGATGTCCCCTCGGAGCAGGAGAGCCAAATCCAGGAGAGGGGCTGGGCTGAGGAAGATAGGACAGCCGTGTCCTCGCCTGAGGAGGATACTCAGTATATCTTTCTCACCCCTAAGCCCACAGGCAGAATTATGTTATTTCATCTCAAACACACAGGCCTTGAAAGATATTCTTTATAGGTAAGATCTTTCTCCTCTCCTTTTCTAGAATTCGTGTCATTTGCATTAAAGTAACCAAACAACATGGGAACATTTTAAACGTATCTGTGGCTTCACATATGACATTTGGCCCTGAAGTGTAGAGTTGGGGGGCCTTAGGCACGTATATTTGTGCACCCCAAACCTCCCGGATGGCATTGCTGCAAGTTTGGGGTCATCCCTTTCTCACGGATTCCTAAATCATTAACAGTGTAGAGCCGGGATGGCCTTTGCTCTTCCTATGGTCCCATGTACCCACTGCGGCACATGCAGGAGCTGAGGAAGGCTGAGCGGCTTGGCGGATGGCTAGCGAGTGGCTGAACCAAGATGAGAACCTGGGTCTTCAGGCCTCTCAGTCCATGGGCCACCACGACAATGAAAACTAACTACACGTTCTAAGCCTTGATGGGGGTGAGGTGTCTTCCACAGAAGTGAAGCTCAGAGAAGAATAATAGCACACAGGGAGAAATGTGTGCATATACACACACGTGTAGTATAAATTTTGCTGATATTAAGGATGAGGAGCACACAATTTACAAATCATAGAAAATACGCAACACTCTTTGTTATAAATTCCATAGACCAAATTGGTTCTCTTAGAATTCTTTTGTTGCTTTTTGCTCGTGCCTATACTTGGTTGCAATTGCTGAATGAGTGTTCAGTGGTATTTTCCTGTATGTTTTAACATGAGACAAAAGTGCAACCACAGAGACATAGGTTGGAACTTTGTTCATTCATCAATGACATGAGTGACTTCCTTTCTACATCAGATATTACTTTTCAAATACTGGGAAAATATTTCCCCCAATTTTTCTGTTATTCACAATGTAACAGCCATAGATGTGACAATGCTTTTAAGGTTTATTCCCATTCTTAACATCTTCTATCACTTTCTTAAGTCTAGACAATTAAGAAAATAATAAATCAAGCCCTGATTTCTAGCATATGTTGATTTCCATGGTGTAAATTTCTTTTTTGGGTGCAAAAAAGATGGTTTTATTAAAGCACGGTGACAGGACCCGTGGGCAGAAAGAGCTGCTGTATGGTGTAAATATTTTCACCACAATCAATTGCAAGCTAACAAAGTGATGCCACTGAACTTGGACTTGGCAATATCCCACACAGTGGCACCTCATTATACAATATTTCCAATATTTTGATATAATGGGTATAATTAACCTCAGGAGGATAGGTAATAGTATAATGTGGTGAAATAATCGGAAATTGATGAGTTGGGGACATCTCTTAATTTTGTTTTGAAGAAAACTTATTTAATTGTAGTGTGTATCATTTAATTTTCAATAATGTCTGTATTTAACAAAATATTCCTGAAAATGGAGAATCGGCACCCCCGAGCTGACAGAAGGCCCCAGCCCACCACGGGGCAGGGGTGAGGTGCAGAGGGCATCTGGGTGAGAAGGCTGGGGCAGAACTCAGGCTGATGGATACAAGTGCGGATTTAAGAACATAGACCTGACCGTAAGTAACTCGAGGTGGGGTTTTTTTGGGTACATCTTTCCGAAAGCTACCAAAACAAACAGTTTTAAATATTAGATATTCAAGGAAACCGAAAGGATAAAGGGGGAAAGAGGAGAGAAATAGGAAGGAGAATAAGGACTACTTTTTTAAACGCCCTTGATTAAGAAAGTGATTTGCTGACGGGAACATCCCCAGCCCTGCCACACGTGTGCGGGGAGGGACAGTCCTGGCCCCGCCCATGGGCCCTCCCTCCGTGAGGACCTGACCTCTTACTGCTTTGGAAACAGAGGATGAGATTACCAGAGCTTTGGATCCATTTTTGGATCAAATGAAAACGGCAGGCTAATCCTGAGTGCGCTGCTCTCTTCTTACAGATGCTGGCCTCACTGTCGGGGCGGGGTTTCAGGTCTTTAAGCGCCCAGGCCCCAGGATGGCTGAAAGTCACATGCAGCTCATGGTGTGGGCAGAGGCCCCTCCTAACCTCCGTCAGCGGCTCCGTTTGTGCACGTGGTGAATCCATCTTCCCAGACAACTCCAGCGTCCCTTCCCCTGTGGAGCCTTCAGGGATGATCTTCCCAGGCATTTCCTCCCCTTCTCCTCCATTCTGCCCCAGCATTTGTTGTCACCCACTGTATTTTTTGTTCACTTGTCTATGTTCCCAACGGGACTGAGGGCTCTTGGAGGGAGAGTCTTCTCTTGTCACTGCCAGGTGCATAATAGGTTCCCAGTAACTCTTAGACACTAGATCACCTTGTTCAGTGATTCTCAAACATGTGTGAATTACCTGAAAAATGGGTTCAGGGGTGCCTGGGTGACTCTGTAGGTTAAGCGTCCAGCTCTTGATTTGGCTCAGGGCGTGATCTCAAGGTCCTGGGATCAGGCCATGTTGGGCTCTGTGCTCAGCAGGGAGTCAGCTTGAGGATTCTCTTTACCCCTTTCCCTCTGCCCCTCACCCTGCCTGTGTGCACGCTCTTTCTCAAATAAGTAAATCTTTAAAAAAAAAAAAAGTAAGAAAAGAAAAAGAATGGGTTCGAATGCAGATTCTCAGACCTCAGATGAGCTTGAGGATTCTCTCTCCTTCTGCCCCTCCCCCATCATGCGTCCCCCATAAATAAATTAATTAAAAAAGAAAAAAGAAGTATAGGTTCAAATATAGATTCTCAGACCTCAAATGAGCAATTATGAAATCTGGGTCTTCAATCGAAGATCAGATGGTTTTGATGCATATACGTTCACCAACCACACTTAAGAAATTCAGATTTGTTTAAACTTTTCATTTTATAGGTGGGGAAACAGGGCTAGAGATGCAGTGACCTGCTTCAGGATGCTTAGCTACTTAGTGTAATGGCACATGGTGGGCCTCTGAGATAGAACTGTCTTAAATTCTTATGAAACGAATTGAACAAATCACAGCCACACTGATTATTACTATTAAGAATATTAAAAATGCTTTGAGCTAAAATAGTTGCACACGACATCTTAAAACAGTGACAAGACTCTCTGTAGTCAGATGTCTCTACCATAAGGATAAGCATACGGATGTCAGAGGGTACCTTTCTTCCTATTACAAGCAATGTCTCCTTAGAAGTTGAAGTGTTTTCTTGCTGACGTAAGAACAAGTCCCTCGATGATTTCTGCCTCTAAAGTGTCGTTTGCCTCTGTGGCCGTCACAAGAGGCCATTTGGCACCAGTTCTATTTCCAGCAGGTGTCCCCTGCCCACATTCTGAGGCTCAGTTGGCGGCAGCAGACACAGGGCCCCAAAGTAGATCCAGTGTTCAGGTGTCTGGTTCGTGCCTATTTTTATGAGCAAAGCCTTGTTTCATCTGTCAGTGTTTGGCGAGGGTCATGAAGGCTGCTTACTGCCTTGGGCAGCAGGTGCCATCTAGAGGGCCGTGTGACTGCCACCGTGGCTTGACAGGCGATACACAGCCTGCGTCCTGAAGACCCACTAAGGGTTACACCCCAAGCAGCCCTGGCACTTTGGGTTTAGAGGACACAGTTGCCAGGGGAGCTCGGGAAGGACAGAAGAAGGAGATCTGGCTGGCTGGTTCCTAACATTCAGCTTCCTTTCTTGGTATGACTCTGATAGAAAAAGAGCAGGAACTCTGCTTCTCAGCCACAAGGTGTCAGTAGTGGGCTGGCCAGGCGCTAGCTCTGTGTGCAGCCCCAGGAGGAAGCTCCTGCCCAGTAGAGAGAAGGGGTCGCCAGTTGCCCTTTGACATTTCCTTGTTTGGAAAAAGGGCCTTCTTCTTAGCAGCAGCATGCTGATTAAGTTGCCAAAAGGCCCTCCCTCGGTCTTGCCTCTGGACTGACCACAGGCCTCTATCTGCCTGCAGAAGAGCAAAACTGCCGCTGCCAGGCATCTGGACCCAGCCCGGTCTGCACCTTGAAGAGGTTGGCACAGGTGGGGATGTGGGGTAAGGGTGCAGGGAGCAATGATGTGCAGAGCATGGAGATGGAAGAGAGTAGGATGGTTTTTAAGAAGCTGGACGTGAGTTCTTGCTTGTTGGCTAACTAGCTGTGAATCTGGAGTCTGGGTTTGCTTCCTTATTTGTAAAATGCCACATTCTCCATTTTCCAAATGGCAACAGTTACCGGATCATTATGTAGATGAAGTGACACCAAGTGATTTGCTAACAATGAGGTCTACCACCTGCGAACGGATGCAGTTGTTGGGGCTGATCTTTTAACCGGAGCTGTGTCACAGAGCTTCCTTCAGACCGGAGGGAGAGGCACCGAAGTCAGAGAGGGCACCAGCTCTGCTCCGTGTGGGTCACCGGAGTCCCTTGCGTGAGCAGCCACCATAAACTCTTGATCTGGCCTGACAGAGTCATTCTCCTACAAGATTCTTCCTGGATGCCTCTCAATGGCTTGTGTCCAAGGGGAAAGCTGGCAACAGCAACTCACTCTTCCTTCTTCCCTGAGCCTGCTTTTCCATATTGGAAGAAGATGAAATGCACATTTCAGAATGTAAGTTTTTCCTGCAGGACACTATCCCCAATAGTGGAGTGATGGAGAAAAATATTAGATGAAGTCAGGGGATAACTGAGTAACATACTGATTTATAAACTCATGGAATGAAATGAAGGCGTTTTTTTTCCCACTGGTGGGGTTATTTATTATGTCCTAGCTGGCCAGATCCTAGGGTTGAAGAGGCTTTGGTTCCTGAGAGATAGAAATAGCAGTAACCAATTTTCTTCATTGCTCTTCTTTCAAAAACATAGAGCTCAGCTGAGGCTGAAATATAGCCAGTCATGGGCCCAAGAAGAGCTCTCCTGCTCACTGCCTTATTGGGGTGAATGGGGACCAAGGCCCAGATCCCATCACCTTGGGATGATGGCAGAGAAGACGTGAGACTGTCCCCATCGGTCACTGCGCTGTGAGGCTTTTCCTGTGGCTCATCCCTTGGTGGAAATGAATGACCCTGGAAATACTCCATGAAAAAACTCCAGTGGGATTTCAATTGTAATTTTACTGTTATATACCTATTTATAGAAAAGCGGCATTTTCATGACACAGAATTTTTCCTTCTATGAACATGGTGCTTCTTTCCATTTATTCTGTTTCTCTTTTATATCTTTCAATAAAAAATTGTGTTTCTTTGTAAAGACCTTGCACATCTTATGTTAGATTCATTCCTAGGTAAATTTTAGCTTTTTATTGTTATTGTGATGGTATTATTAAGAATATCTACATTTTCTAATTGTTGCTTATACGTAGAAAATGTCTGTGTGCCTTGATAGTGATTGACTGAAGCCTTATTAGTTCTACAGATTGTCAATTGTTTTGGATTCGCTGTGTAAACGATCACATCAAATAATGCAGTATTTGCTTTTCTTTTGTGGTCCTGATAGTTTTATTTCTTTTTTTGTTTTCTTACAGTGCTGACCAGTATTCTGAGGTCATCCTGCAAACAAAGATTTGTTTAGGATTTGGGGATATAAGTTCATAAGTAGGATTAGTTTACAATTTTCCTTTCAGTCACAGTTCTCCCTAAAATACAAGGGCTAGCACCAAAGAAGCCAAGAATACCTTTCATTTATCACTAGGGAAGGTCATAAACATGAAGGTTTTTGCCTTTAGAAAAAAAAGGAGATGGTTAAGAACAGAGAAGCAAGGGGGAGGAATGGTAACCATGCTGGAGAGAAGGAGGGGGAGTCTGGGCTAATTCGAAGTGAACCCCCTGCCTACCAAACAGCTGCAGGAACTTTTCTCTTTTGACTGTTGAGGTCTTCCCCATACATCCCTTAGAACGAGGGGAAGGAGAGACACACTTCATGGAGAGATGCCTCCTTGTTGCTTAGGAGACTTGATTGCATAATAAGAACTCTTGTATCCTAACTCTGCATGGGGCAGACCCTTAGTCTTGTTTCCTTGGTCCCCCTGCCTCCCTTAGACTTTCTTGCTTTAGAGGATTGCTACTCCATGCCTATGTCATCTGTTCTGATGAGGCCACAGGTCCCTGCCTCATGCTCCTCAACAAGGGTGGGTGTGTGGCCCAAGCTTGGCCTGCTCTCTGGTCTAACAATCAGGCATATGGTGGGCAAGAGACCTAAGTATATCTCATCAGAGACCTTTCCCTTTCTTCTGTTCTTCCCGCTGGAAGGAGTTTCTTTTCTTTTTTAATTTTTAAAAATTTATTTATTTATTTGAAGGGGAGGGGCAGAAGGAGAAGGAGAAGCAGACTCCCCACTGAGCATGGAGCCCGATGCAGGGCTCAATCCCAGGATGCTGACATTATGACCTGAGCCAAAGGTAGATGTTTAACCGACTGAGCTACCCTGGTGCCCGGGGATGGAGTTTCTTGAGGGAAGAATGAGATCAATGCAAAGAGAGAAGCTGAGATGGAGGATGGAGAAATGATCCTGCTGCTGAACTTTGAGTCTCTAGCTCCACCCCTGTCCCATCCAGTTAGATAAGCTGAACATGACCCCTTTTGGCTTAAGCTACTTGGAGTTGCAACCCCCTGACTTGCTCATGAAATCTGCTGAATGAGGTGAGGAGCGAGGGTAGGGAGCTGCTTCGGGCTTCGGTGCCATGCAAATGCGGGGGTCTTTTTTGGTCACTACTTGTTGTGTTTAGAAGAGAGTGATACCTTGCAGGGGGCCCTCCCTCAGGTAGGCCACTGTTGCCAAGAATTATTTAAGAAAGGAATGGGCTGGAGGGTCCACTTTCCAGTGAGGGGAAGCCTGGTCTGCCACAGAATACCCCCGCACCCTGACCAGTCAGGGGTCCAGGCATGCTGATGTGCCGCAGGGTTTAATGTGCAGTCACACACGCTACATGCAGAAGGCCCAGGCGAGACCACAAGGCCAAGGCAGAGTTTCAGCCTACAAAATGGTGATTTCCCCTCATTTTTTCTTGTGCTGCTGAGTGTGGTTTTAAAGTTGGGTGATTTATTTAAAGCCAAAGGACAAGGTTTGCTTGAAAATACCTTTATTTTTTCCTGCTAATAAAAGATACAAACAATACTAAAAAATTCCAATAAAAACTAAGCAAATAATAATAATCTAAAATCCCATCACCCACAGATAGGCACCCTTTACATGTTGGTATGTATCTCTCCCAGACTTATTTCTATCCATGAGCGAGCTTAGAAGCTGAATGCGGATCAGAATTGAGGTCTCCTCATGCCTTCTTTTTTCTTTTTTTTAAGATTTTATTTATTTGACAGAGAGAAACACAGCCAGAGAGGGAACACAAGCAAGGGGAGTGAGAGAGGGAGAAGCAGGCTTCCCGCCAAGCAGAGAGCCCGATGTGGGACTCGATCCCGGGTCTCCGGGATCATGACCTGAGCCGAAGGCAGTCGCTTAACCAACTGAGCCACCCAGGCACCCTACCTATTCCCTTCTTGATAGAGTTGGAGGTTTTTCAGTGTTTTGCTATTCCAAGGTACCAGGAATAGATTTGTTCTCACTTTATAAACACCTGTGAGAACTTCTAGAAGTGGAGTTTTGATGCCGTACTGTAGACATATTTCCAACTTTATTAGATATGATCCAAAACAGTTGCACATTCTGAACGGGACGTAGGTCCCAGCCACCCAGGGCCAGACATGCTACTTGGATTTGGGTTGCCATGAGTCTGACTACAACTTGCATCGTCCCATCTGTCTTGGGGCCAGGAAGCTGTGGCTGCCTCCACCGCTGCCATGGATCAGGGAGCTACTTGCAGGCGTGAAGTGACCACGCGTGCCTCACAACATTCGTAAAGGCAGCTGCGGAGGGCCCCTGCACTGCCGTGTGTGCCCATTGCTGAGCGCCTCTCTTACCCCTCCCATCCAGAGGCCTGCTTCCACTTCCTTGATTCTGAGCCTCGTGACTTCTTTAACCAAGAAAATGTGTGGGAGTAGTCCTGTGTGACTTCTGAGCTTCAGCCTCTGTTGCCCTTTTTGGAAGATGATGCTGGCGTGTCAGGAAGCCCAGGCTGGCCGACTCAAGGGTGAAAAATCACATGAAGAGAGACGTCCTGCTCTCTGCAGGCAGTAATTGCCCAACATGTGAGCGAGGCCATCTTGGACCATTCAGTCCCAGGGGAGCCCCAGGTAAGCCAGCAGATGACTGCAGCTATGTGCATCCCCCTGGCAAGACCAGCAGAACCCTCCCCTCAGCCCAGCCCAAACTGCTCATAAACCAAAGAAGTGGCTGTTGGTTTAAGTCCTTAAGTTTTGGGGGGTTGGTCCCCCAGTCACAGACAATAGATGCAGTGCTTCTCCGACACCAGGCTGGGTATTTCTTGCCTCTCAGCTTCTGCTGCGGGCCTCTCCTATCACTACTGAGATGCAGTATACTAAAGGAGCCGCTTGATGCCCACACAGACACAATCCAGAAATGGCAACCGGCAAACTGGGACCAGTGGGGATGGGAGTCAGACACCAAGTCCTTTTCCCTCCTTCCCCTGGGAAGAACTGTTTGAGGATGGGTGCTGTCATGTGCTCCCTCTCAGACACCCTGCAGGACTGAGCAATCAGTTCTCCATGGCACGGAGCCATGGCCAGCTGGGCAATGCACCTCTTTGTATTTGCTCTATCCGTTGCCCTAATTCTTTCTTATCTTCTCTTCTGCTTGCCTGGAATTCCATCCTGCAATCAAGTCTTAGCTCATTAAGCTTTTGCTAAGTCTCTGTTTTCTAGGAATGTGGGCAGAGACAATTCCGAGGGTGGCCCTAGGAAGCAGCCCCTCGGGGCGGGATTTGGGAGTTGAATTGCCCACCTGTCTTAGCCGGTGCTAAGTGGGCTGGTAAATCCCCTGGGGTGCATCAGGGCACTGAGACTTTCACTGGTGGTTAAGAGCAGTGAAGTAGAAGTTGAAGATGAGGCACTGATGAGGCAACATGCCAAGAGGAGGAATAAGCTTGTGGTTCCCAAATTGCTCCACGTTAAAATTACATGGGAAGTTTTAAAATAACACCATTCTTAGGTCCCACCCCATACCTATGAAATGAAACTGTCTATGGGCTGAAGCCAGGTGTCAGTATTTTAGATGATCAGCAGGTGGTTCTTATATACAGCAAATTTAGGAACCGCTGGGATAAGCACTTGCTGGGGCTTTGGACTGGTAGAAGGAAGTAATTAGAAGGTGCTGGCTGCTGTCGACACATTGTGATGCGTGGCAAAAGAGTGTGGGGGACAGCTTACTGCCAACCCACAGCATGCTGGCAAGGCCAGAGTTCCTCTGGGGTGGCCTGTAAATTTTCTGTCCTGTATCAATGGGACAAACTGCTGAAACTCAGCCCCAAGGTCTGATAAAAAGAGTAGCAGGCTGCAAAGTATACTGAATGTGTAGCCTTGGATCCCCCACGTCAAATGCACAGCCCTAAAAGTGAAAAAGAGTAGAACCCTGAGACTTGGGATAGGGATACTGATTGCAAGTGTCTAAGAATCTTCATGAACAATTCTCCTTAACTCTCTAGGCCTGCAGCAGCAGGCCTCTCTTATGTGACATAGAAAAACAGCTTCCTGGAGACAATGTAAAGACATCCTCCAAAGCCCCTCGAGATGGTATGGATACTCTTCAAGGTCTGCATCCTGATATCCACTCGAACCCCTACGTCTCCAGGTCAATAGCAAGACTCCAGTCTCAGCATCAAATGAGGGAATACTGTCCCTACTTCAGTGGGAAAGTATGTGCACACCAATATTTGCAGGACCTGACTCACGTTTGCGGGCGGTAGCAGTACGTGCTCATTGAAGTGAATCTTAAGCGGGTGCACCAAGGAACAAGGACTGAAGGCTAGATAAGGAAGACTTGATTGCCATCAGTCTGTGTTTCAGTATTCAATGTTGTGGCAAGAATGTTCGTCCTAATATTTTATTCGAAAGTTAGATATGGCAATGGTCTATAGTAAAGGATGGGGCAAATCCCCTGCTGTACTGTGTGTGTGCGCACGTGCATACACACGCATGCTCCTGCTGGGAAGGTGTTTTATCTTTGGCTTCCTTCTGGTAGGCCAGGTGGCATAAAATAGAATCTCTGTCCATTTTTGTGTTTGTCATCTTGGCAGCTTTTTAGAGGCTTATATCTTAAGTGCCTGAAAGAAGTGAAAATGGTCTGCCTGGTCTGATGCCTGGACCATGAGAGGTGGACATGGCCCAAGACATAGGCCCAATCACAAGACCAGACCACCCAGCCCTCGTGGAGACACCAAAGGTTTCACAGGGAGACGGGGGCTCCTGCCAGCCCAGCAGGGGGTCTGGTTTGCCCCAGGAATGTGCCTTGAGTCTTTCTACCGTGTGTCTATGGAACAGAGGCATTCAACGAATCAGCGAGATGTTTGTTGTGCCTGGACCACCGAGGGCCAAACCCGGCTCAGAAGAAGGGCCTGTTTGTTGCCTTTTTCTCACCTGCTTTCAAGCCAGAGTTAGACAGGCACTTTCCCAGGCCCCGAGTTTCTTAAGGCCCTGCCCAGAAGTTTCCTCCACGCTCTTGCTGCACGCTGCTGGTCCAGTGAAAACCCCCAGCTGGGAACTGGCTCTTGTCGAGAAACCTGCTTGTTAGAGGGGACACTGCCCAGCTGCATAATCACACATTAGGAGCGCAAATGAGATATTGCTGCTTGGAATTACATCCAAAGCCTCAACTAGCTCTGCAAGTCATAAATCATATTATGTTCTCTGGGAACAGTGGGTCATGAGGACCTCCAGGCACCCCCCACATTGGCTGTTTCAAGTAGCAGTCATCGTGAACAATGAGAAAGGAAGGCTACAACCCATCAGGTTCAAAACGTCCCTGCCCCAGTGGGGGAGGAATTCTGTGTCAGAAAGAAGGGGACAGAACCCGCGGGTGCTTGGTCTTAGCCTTTCCCAAAGCCCAGGCCTCCTTCTGGCCTCCTCACTAGACAGAGGCCCACTGGGGATTCTTGGAGCTTTTCCTGAATGCCTCCTAAAGTGTCTAATTTTAATGAAGAAATCTTTCATCTGCCATTCTGTTTCCAGGAGACAAGTTTGGAAGGGATTTTCACAAGTCACTAAGGCCCTTGGGAATGTATTTACTGGTGGAAAATGTAAGGCTGAGAAACCTGCACAGAGATGTTCTCACTGGTATGGGGGTAGAGGAGGCAAGAGGAGGAAATAAAACTCCAAGAAAAAAAAAAATGTTTCGATAGCCAAGTGTGGGAAGGATGCAGAGGTGCAACGGAAAGGGAAAAATGACTGGAAATGTCTAAAGAATAATTCAGTCAGAAAACAGAGTCCCTCCCGGGAGGAAGGATATGCATCTCTAAGAACCGCTGGAGCCTGAAGGATGCAATTGAACCAGGGGAACATGTGGGCAAGAGCCTGGTGAGCCGGGATAGAAGAGCAGGAGGTAAAACGCCATCCCCCACCGGAAGGAAGTAGGGATGCTCCGCGCAGGCGCACAACACACACCTCCCAGGAAGATCTTCAGATCCGTCCCCTCTGAGCTTTCTGAGGCAAAAGGGGAAAAAAGCAGCAAACGGAACAGCTGAACTCTAACGTGGAGCCCTGTGGGGATGGAATAGCAGGGCTGCTGGGTGTATATCCCCCAGTGTAGGGGTGCTGCTCAGGGGGTCCTGCGGCAGGAAAAGGGCCGCTGCACGTTCTCCTGCCTCTCACATGTCTTTCCCCGCAACACTTCTGGCTCTCTTTTGTGCACAGAGGGAAGAGCGTCCCTTGCCCCCCTTCCTGAGGGGCTCACACTCCCCACGTGGCGGCTTCCCCTTCCACATGGGACACGGCGCCATATTGATAGGACGTCGAGGCTGACGGCAGCGTGTTTAGCCGGCTCAGGGCTTCTCTGAGGAAGACAGATGGGTGGATATGTCTGAACTCGCCCAGAGGACGTTTGGCTGAGGAGGCTATGGGGGATTTACACACAACGGGAGCCAAGGGGTGAGCTCATGGGCTTCTCCAAGTGCCCCGTGTGGAGATGCCAAGCAAGAGGCCTGGGGGTTAATGGAAGCGGTTTTGTTGAGAGAAAACCAGATGAATCAGTGGAAAGCTTCCTTCATGGCTAAGGAGCTAACAGACCTGGATAGGCGGTGACTTAGCAAAGCTTTTCCAAGTGCATGAATTTATTCTCGGTGGACATGCAAGTTGGTTTCCTGCAGCTGGGGATAAACAAAGAAGCTGTTTCCTACCTCTCTCTCCTCCACAGTCCACACAGGCACCAGATGATGAGGGAGAAGGGAAGTGACTGGCTAGCATGACTGAAATATTTGGATCAAAACAGCCTGAATTGCACACAAATGGCATTTTCAGAGTACTTCCGTTTACCTGGTTTCTGCTAACAAGATACTACTTGTCTATGCAAAATTTTAAGGATGTGATCTTCAGCCTGGAGAGAAAGAAACTGTAATTTGCAGCTTTTGCTAAGAGTGATAACCTTGTCAAGTAATGGGATTCGCTGATTAACTGCTGCTAACAAAACATCATTGCCAAACCTGTTAGTCTGAAACAAGGAAGGGAGCTACTGTTAGGAGCCTGCTCCACTTCCCAGTCCCAGGGGATTTTATAGAAATATTTCTCATTTAAATAGCCTTTGTCTCTCGGTGTTTTTTATTGCTCCCACTAACAGGTTAACAATAAGTTAGGAGCCTCTCCTATACGGATATCGAATCAACCTTGGTGAAGAGTTCAAGGAGAAAAGCAATTCTGCTTTAAAAATGATTTTTTAATGAAAGAGGTAATGGGAAAACGTGCAAGTTCATTGAGCACTAAAATGAATGGAAGTTCTTAGAGATCAGAAGGCAAGATCCGTCAGTGCTCAATGTGTGTGATGGTGCTTTAAATCACTACAGTGGAAATTCTCTTTTCTGGTAACTTGCCTGAGGAAATCAGCTCCATTCTGTTCTTCAAACTACTCTCCCTCATGGATTTGTAGGAGAAGCCCATGACGTAGGTGGTCACCTCAGCTTCCGCCATCTAAGCTCAGGGCTCTCAAAACCGTGAAAAAGAGAGTCTAGTTGTAAATGGCTTTTTTTACTGCTCAGGCACAGACCCACGGGCTCTTGGAGGGAACCAGGGTGGGTATGGGGGAACATGGACCATGGACCTCAGTTAGTCCCATTCTCTGGCGTCTGGAAAGGAAAAGCATGCCCAGTGGCCTGAGTCGGCCAGTGGGAAAGCCGGGGCTAAACCCCAGGTGTGGCTTCTGGTCCAGTCTATCTTCTGTCTCTTCAGACACAGGGAATAAGGCAAGGGCAGTGCGTATACATACACACGCCTGTACATGAGCTTCCAAGCTTACCATGCATGCCAGCTGTACTGTTTCTGCCCGTCAGTGATGGCTGCTTTACACCACACAAATGCTTGAATCTAGGGTGAGATGCCTGCCTTCGTCATGGTGTTCCCTCCTTCCTTTCCAGGTCTTTAAGTGTTCAGGTTGCCAGTCCTGTGTTCAGCTTTGATAGAAAAATCTAACACATTCACTTTGGGATTTCTTCCCCAGGTGGACCTTTTATCATTAGGGTACTACAGTTAGTACAACAAACCACAAGAAAAATCTAGTAACAGAAGCTGGCTTTTCAGAGCTTGTGTCCAACTATAGAGGAAGGCAGGCTCAGTGAAGGGACCCTTAGGACCAGAGTGTGTGATGGCACCTGTAGGTGGGTTTTTGGGGGTGGCTCAGGGACTTCACAGACATGTGAGAAAGGCTACCTAGTTTGGATCTGTGCTGGGTGAGGGGAGGGGACGTGACTTTGGGAATGGTTTTATTTCAGGCAGGGCAAGTAGCAAGGTTAATATTTTCAGAATCTATTAAGTTTGAAGCAAACCAAGGGCAGATAGTGAGAGAAGGCTTTAAGGGTCTTTGCCCCCAACCCTCCCCAAGAGCTATCCCCAGGTCTTCCTCTGCCCCCCCCCCCCCCCCGCCCCAAGAGCTCTGGCATGGGAGGACCGCTCCCTGCCCCTGAATTATTTCATTGAGAACCATGCTGTCTTTGTGAAGGATCCTTGCAAAGCATCAGGGACAAGATGGTGGCCTCAGAGGGAATTGGCAGGTCAGGGTGAGAGTGGGATCAAAACACAGGAACAATCATGACTCCCAAACAGCCAGAGTCACAACCAACCCACTGGAGTAAACAGCTGGGATAGGTTTCCAGATTCAACTAACACTGTTTGGGAGGCTTTTACAAGCACTGTAATTGATTTCTATCCTCGAGTACCACCTGGAGGCCGCCCTCTCTTGTCCCTGATCACTAACCAGAAAAAAAATCCTAGAGGAGAGACCAATCCAAGATAACCCTGGGCAGATACCAAGTATCCAGCGCTCTGATCAAATCTCACGTTCCTTCCCTGCCTTCGGCTGCCCCCTTGTACTCACTGCCCAGATTTGGAAGGTCAGGGTGACAGGAAGTATAGTCAATAGAGAATTCTGGGCTTCTGTAGCAAGTTACTCCCAGCCAACTGCGTGCAGCCAACAGAGGTGTTGCAGGCAGCTGTGAATCAGGACTTTTTGGCCTTGGCTGTCAAAAGACCCTCTTTGAAAGGCTTTTCTTCATTCTCCACCTATGGGAATTAGGTCTAATGAAATAATAATGAACATAGGGTAGCTGATCATAGAAAAGATACAGTCTCATGTAAATTCCATTCTTTATTAAAATGCAGAAATACTTTTTACAGCATGAACAGAAAAGACTGCATTGTCTTGGAATCTTAATATTTAAAAATTTTATTGAATCACTCTCAGGCCCACAATACACTGTACTAGAAAAAAAATGCCTCAAAAATGAAAGCAAAAGCACCCAAGAATATTAAAATCAGTAAGGCCAGTAGTGTTTACTTAATGAAACTACATATCTGACTATAGTGTACCTGCCAGTCACTATTTAAAGGAATATATTAAAAATAGATCTCTAAATAATGAAAGAATTGACCTGAAGGATAAACCTCACATACAATAACAAAAAGGCTTTGAAAAATTAAAAGCACATTTTGATATATATAATCATCTATTTGTTAAAACACTGTACATTGTAAAAAATGAGCATATCACCCCATTTCTAAATAACGTGCTTATTTGGAGCCTGCTTATTGCAAAAAAAGAGCTCTGTAAATGTATGCAGTAAGAATACATATATGTTTATACACATAATTATCTGTATGAGTGGCATGTGATGCAATTAAATGAGAGGATAAGTGACTTTAATAAACAACATTTTGAGACACATGAGGAATAAAATTCATGTTCTTTCTAAGTTATGGACACAGCATCTTTTCTCCCCTGTTTTTTGGACCTTAGTGTAATGCTTATTTGCATTTAACGTAGTTATCTTATGTTTGCATGCTTTGCAAACTGAATTACAGAACCAAATTGCCTGTTACAATTTACCATTATGTGACACAATTACATAGGAATACTTGGAAGGGAGAGGATTGTCCAGATATTAGGAAACACTGATTACACCTCACAAAGAGCAAAAATTAGGGAGAGGCTCTTCCCCAGGTGACAGAGTTTACTGCTCTTTCTCTCGGGTGTAAATGCTGTTCCCCATTATAATGAGTTTTATTCATTGATTTCTGGTCTGCAAAATTAGATCCATTGAAATTTTTAAAAAAGAAAAAAAAGCTAGCAGCCAGGCCCTAACACTACATCATTCCTTCAGCTCAAAGCTCTACACTCTCCAAGTACTTCTAAATAAAGCTGAAATTGAAGTAATGTTCCAGAATTCCATTATGTCCACAAAAAGTGAAAGTGCAATGAGTTTTCCATTAGAGTATCTGCAATGCATATACGAGGCCTTCCTTGCACACGTGGATGACCTTTATCTCAAATTGCCAAACCCAATCATAAATACACACATGAATATGCATACCCACACTCTTTTAAAATCTTTAATTAGAAGGGAGGGAGACCATCTAGGTAGAGAAAAGGCAATACAATCAACCCTATTTTCTCTTTTTCTGAGATGGGGAGATGACCTGTTTATACCCTTGGTTTCTAGCTCTTCCATGCAGTGCATGGCTAAGGACAGAAGCTTTACCAGGAAAAGGGGTTGGCTGCCACTCTCCAAGGTGGAGAGAGATCAGAAAGCCTGCGTGGGTATAGCATGTTAGAGAAGTAGAATAAAGAAGTGGAAACATGAGATCAACTGAAAGAAAGAATCTGACAATAAACCCCTCAACTTAGGAAACAAAAGGCATAACATTTCAATCATCATCATTCAATCTCACAAGCTTAGAGAACATGGATTTCCACTTGCTCAGAGACCCGTTATGTAGCAAGAGCCTTATCAGATAATTACAGACTGGCCTAGCTGGGGAAAGCCCAGTGATGCTTTGTGATATTACAATGGCACTTAATTAACAAAAAGTTTTCTCTGTCAGTATAAAGAAAAACTGGCAACAGAAGACAATTGTCACGAAATGATTTCGTTTCTCCCATTTTTATTTAGTTTTATTGTGTGTGTATAGAACAAAAAGCAAGCTTATCTGTAAAAGCACTTAAAGGAGAAAATCTTTATATTAATAAAATTATGTCTAGGTATATGCAGGAGAAAAACGCTGTAATCAACCAATGTCCATAAAATGGAAATATTTGCTATATAAAGCAACTGAATTTCTGGAGGTGAGAGGAGCTCATTTTTTTTTTTAAATGCTCAAGTGATCAAAGGTATAGCCAGAAGATGACAGCAAATTAAATATTGTGGTTTTGACTACGATGGATAATAAAAGAAATTAAAGTCCTCCAAATTCTCACACTTAGGCAGATACAATTTCACATCCTGTGGTGGAAACAAATTTGACTTCTAGGAAGACCTGGAGGGCATGTTATTGTGCTGGAGAAAGTCCAGGAATAGAGCATCCCCTTTCCAGAATTCTTCCTTTCTTATCTAAACCATATTTTCCTTTGAGAAATATATCATTATCGTTCCCTACTCAGACTTGCTATTGCACACTTCTCAGCAGACTTGTGAATGTCAAAAAACAAAATCTTACCCCAGAGTGCTTCTGAGATAGGTCATCGTGCCTCATCTTTGATCTGGGTTGGCCCTCCTCGTTTACAATGAGGCAGTGGCCTGGCCATGGTCACAGCGGGTGAAGGCAGTGTTAAGTGGGTCTGGACAAAGCTACATGTTCATAAAGAACTGGAACAGATGGACTTGCTTCTGGATGTCAGAGTGACTCCGTGCAGATCGCAGGAGGCAGTGCAGCTGGCAGAAACAACTCCTGCTTCTCAAGAGGTAGAGTGGATTGTCTCCAGGTCACCTGGCTCTTGACCTTCAGGACTGAATGAGGAGGACTCCCGAGAGCATTTACATCTGCGCTCGAGGAAGGTTGGTGAGTTGTATTAGGGAGATGTCTAGGTGAGTCACAGAATGAAGCATCTAAAAAGGATAGGACTCAAATAAATATAAAAGTAAAGGGAACAGGTTTCTTGTTCCCAAACTCAAGGAGAGACCAAGAGGGCTAGACCTTGAGAAATGGAAAGAGCAAGTGGAGATCAGGCCAGAAACATTACAGAACAGAGGAATGTTGTGGGCAGGTGGTGAGAGGACAGTGTTAGGCAGGCATGGGTCAGGACTGTGGGGCGAGGGAGGGAGGAAACTACCTGTTAGTTCTTTATTTCTCTCTCCACCCCGTCTCCTTCCCAAAAAGCATTTGAGTTAGTGGAATGGAGAAAAAGAGAAAAGGGGAAATGAAGAATCACAGAGACAGGAAGGAAGGAAGGAAAAATAGGAAAGGAAGGGAAGGGATGGAGGGAGGAAGGATGGAAAGGAGGAAGGAAGGACAGGAGGGAGGGAGGGAAAGAAATAAAAGGTGGAAAAGAATAAGAAAGGATGAAAAAATCATGCTTATATGGCTTTGAAGAAGAGTTATGGGCCCATGAGAGAGGAAGATAAGAAAATATCTAGAGGTGTTCAGATGGAGGAGAAGTAGAAGCTACAGGTGAAACACACAAATTAGGAGCCAGCAGCCGCTTGGTCTTTGTTGAGAGTAACTACTGTCACTGACTATAAAGGTCACCTTGATGTCCCTTCCTTTTCCAGCTGAGAGCATGGGGTATGGGATGGGTAACTCAGGGAGCATGTTTCTTTTGCACTGCCCCATCACTGCTCCCACAGAGTTGTGTGGGACCCACAGGAGATGATGTGGAGAAAGTTCTACACTGGAGGTGAGCAGTCCGGGTGTCCCTAAAGCTTCTTCCTTCCAGTTCCTCCTGGATTTGGGGGCTCTACATGTAACAGCAGGGTCTGTGTATTTGCACACACTCATGATATCCTGGGATTACCATGCTCAAAGATACAGTGAGCAGATTACTTGAAAATGAACCTGGTGGATGTCATACATCCAGATGACACTGCCCTTCCAAGTCGTCTATACACTGCAGCTCCTTCTACCAATGCCTGCCTAATGTCCTTAAGTTAAGAAATGAACTGTGGCTGTACTTGCTCAAAGTTTGGACCAACTGAGGAAACACACAAGGAAAAGACAAACTAATGAGTATGGAGGCACACCATTTAAAATCTCAAATGGATTACCTATGTTGTTCACCAAATACAACCCCAGTGTATCTGGCTTGTTTGGTTTGTTCTAAAAAGAGAAAGCATCCACTCCCAAGGGATGGCAGTGCACTTCCAACCACACTTTGAAAGGAAGTGTTCTGACTTCTAAAGATGACCCCAGAAGAGATGAGCTAAAAAAATATCTGGGCAGTGACAATACCCTTGGATCACGTGACCAGGCTTTTAAAGGCAATATCCTTGAAAGTAGAACACTCTTAAGTTTTGGTGTGGTCATGAAAAAAATAAGTTCTATGATTCTGTTCTATGTGGTTCTATGTGGTTGAGAAAAGACGGAAGCCCCAGAGATGCCTGGGTGGCTCAGGTGGTTAAGCATCTGCCTTCAGTTCAGGTCATGATCCCAGGCTCCTGGGTTTGAGTCCCACGTTGGGCTCGTTGCTTGGTGGAGAGCCTACTTCTCCCTCCGCCTGCTATTCCCCCTGCTTATGTGTGTTCTCTCTCTGACAAATAAATAAATAAAATCTTTAAAAAGAGAGAGAGAGAGAAAGAAGTCCCACATATTTCTGAATCTGCTCTCAAGGACGGAGATGGGTAAAGAATGGCAGAGGACAGAGGAAGTTTCTCCTCTATCCATCTCTTACAGGCTGTCTCTTCTTGAACAGGCTTGCTGCCAGCCTCCAGTAGGACAGAGTGGCTTGT
Organism: Spilogale gracilis; assembly: GCA_004023965.1. NCBI lineage: Eukaryota > Metazoa > Chordata > Mammalia > Carnivora > Mephitidae > Spilogale > Spilogale gracilis. The sequence goes on from PITA01000568.1 coordinate 177,016, forward strand.
GCGGGAGCCCCAGTTGGGCTGACCTGCCCTCTCCAAGGTAAGCGAGGTCTTGGAAGTACAGGGGTCATGGAAAGAACTCCCTGGCACTCCCAGAGAGATGTTTACCTCCCTGTGTAATTTACACATAGATGGAAACCCTACTCATTTGCGAGAGGCATCACAGATTATGAAGAAGGAAAAGATGTTTTAAAAGTAAAGCTGTAAATACTACTCTCTAATGCTTGCAATAGACCACGAGGCCAATTGGAATGTGAGATCTTAAGACAAAAGGAAACAAGTGAAATGCAAGTGGGTGATTGCCAAGGTTGGGAGACCCCGGAAGTAAGAGGCTATGTGCTCTGCTTTGGCAATTCTCCTTTCAATAAAGATAAAGGGGTTCAAAGGGAGATTAGTGGCTTTTCGACAAAAATATGAAAACTGTTCATATTGCCTTTTACATGGCAGGTGTTACACAAGGGGCTAGCCAGGATCTACTTTTTTTTTTTAAAGACTTTATTTATTTATTTGACAGAGAGAAACACAGCCAGAGAGGGAACACAAGCAGGGGGAGTGAGAGAGGGAGAAGCAGGCCTCCTGCCAAGCAGGGAGCCCAATGCGGGGCTCGATCCCAGAACTCTGGGATCATGACCTGAGCCAAAGGCAGTCACTTAACCAACTGAGCCACCCAGGTGCCCCTAAGATCTACTTTTTCCAAGCACCAAGATTTAAAGATTTTCATAAAGAATCTGCTCCATAGTCCAGACTTTTACCTAAGTAAGCTACATAAGCTACATGTTTTATTTAGTTTGGGGTCTGATTTCTAAATCGTGGCTAGATAGTTCTTCTGATTAAGAAAAAATGCTCTAGAAAGCAAAATCTCCCTTTGTGATCCCTTCTCAAACATCCCCCCATTCCCACTTCTTGTCGCATGAACTTACAGGTACATGGTCACTTGTGCACACAAACACGGAGGCACGAAATGTGACTTGGGCCTGGGGTCACAACTGTGTCCCTTTTCACACCTTCACAACAAACCATGTTTACTTTTCTTTAAAAGTATAATTATAACTTATTTTTATCTAAACTAGAGCCTTTTTAATTCATTATATCACTACTGAGTACAACTAAGAGATAGGCCCTCCAGTGTCTCATAGCATTTTTTTTCACGGTAAATGAAGCGCACGGCCTTATAGATCCTTATAGATTCACACAAGCCTACGTAACTCACATGCTTCTCTGACCATGGCCAGGCTGCTTCTCTGACCACAGCTGCTCTGAAGATTCTCCTAGGACACCCTTTTTTGTGTGTGTGAGGCCACGAGAATTTTACTAGTTCTTCATGACAGGTCTGATGAATCTGACAGCCATGACCTAGCTAAGTTCTACATTTATATAAAACGTCTGCTCCTCTATCCTGAGATAGAGGATAGCAGAGTTGGAATCTCCTTGCCAATGTCAATTTATATTAGAGGTGTGGTTACTGCATGGACGAGCTCTGTTAAAAAGAGAAAGATTGCAGAGTTGGCTTCATCTCCAACGCGTGTGATTCACAGACATCTGTGTCTCCCTGAGAAATAAATTTTTCACCACCAGAGCTGTCCAACAGAGAAACAAGCCACTTCCTATGGGAGTGAACTTGCCCTAATGGGAAGTAGTGGGGCACAGCCATTTCTCAGGGCTCTGGGGAAGGGCATCCAGCATTGGGTGGGGAGGCAGAGCCTTCCCGAGATTTGAGGATGCAACGTTTATGATGGAGGGGCCGTCCAGTCACACGGGTGACAGTGAAAGGGCACTCCTTTCGAGTCTGCGCTTTTACAGTGAGCTGTTTGGAAAAGCAAGGGGCCGGGTGTGTTCCAAAGTAGGATCTAATGGAAGACCTTTGTGCTGGCCTTTTGAATCAAGCACCCGTGCATGGAAACAACGCGAAGGCCTAGGTCAGATGGTGGTGCAACAGAACACAGCATGGGTGGCGAGCCGGCAGGCCCAGAGCAAATCTGAGTGGCACACTGAAGCCCTTTGGACAGAAAGATTCTGTGGTCCCCACACGGGCTGCTGTCATCATTCCATCAACTGCTGAGCCACCTCTTTGCCTTTGGATGCATCTCCACTCCTCTCCTGCCCACATCGTCCTAACATTGCTCTGGGTAGGCATCCTCACCCGGAGGAAGATGTCATTCTTAAGTTCTGCTTTCTGTCTTTTCCTCTGGAGGAACTCCAACTCAGTGCTAAGGGAGGAGAACCGCCCTCAGGCTCTGTATGTAGGATTTGAAAAGCACAGGTCTGGGGCCCTGCTGGAGAAAGCGGGGAGTGGAGAAGAGCAAATCTTCCTCTAAAAATGGGCTTTTGCCCAGAACTGCCTCTAGGTCAGGGGAATTTCCTGAAGTCTGGGAGAGCCAGAGTGAACGTTCTTCCTAAGCACAGCCTTCTGGTGTAATCCATGTGTGATAATACCACTGTAACCACAAAGGAATTTACCACAGGAAGTGTCCCAGCTGTTGCTTATTAGCATTAGAACAAATTACACAAAGCAAATTGTTAGCAGACATGTTTCCATAATATTTAACTGGTGGCAATAAATAAAAGAGATTCTCTTTCAAGTAAATGTTAGATTTTCAAAAATCCAGCTTCCAATTGTCCATGAAGGAATCGTCTTCGATTAGGGTAACCACTGGAGGGAAGGGCTCCCAGTGCTCTGCCCGCGACAGCACAGCCCGCAGTGGCCGCTGGGAGCCGGGGACTGTGTGTGACTGGGGCGTGACATCATGAGACGGAAACAGGAATGATGGCGTCTCTAGACATCGGGTCATGTGCTGGATTCACCTCTGAGGTTCTCAAGACTGCAGCAGGGCTGGGCAACCACTCAGTTCTTGTACTGTGTTTATGACAAAAAAATAAACCACATCCACCAACAGGTTTTCAGCCCTCTCCTTAACAAAACATTGTGGCTTTACAAAGTTCATCTACTCCCTCACAATCCCCTGTCTTGTTATCTGAGGTAAAAAAAAAAAAAAAAAAAAAAAAAAAAAAAAAAAAAAAAAAAAAAAAAAAAAAAAAAAAAAAAAAAAAAAAAAAAAAAAAAAAAAAAAGAAAAGAAAAAGGGAGTCCAGTCTCCTCACCCTGTAACCTCTCTAGGGAAGAGCTGTCAGAACATCCGTCATTTGCTCACATGTACGAAAACCTGTCTAGGTAGAAACAAAGCAGGATATTTCTATCTTTCAAGATCATCTGACGATGACTAAACTCAAGTCCTTGGTACCTCTGGGCATTTCCGATTATCTTCAGAGATTTGACAAAATTCTCCCCAAGCAGTCTCAAAAACTAATTTAAAAAATGATTTTAATGGAAAAAAAAGATGCCATATAGCACATAAATACAAAAATAGGTTACTGCAGGGCGCCTGCGTGGCTCAGTTGGTTGAGCGACTGCCTTCGGCTCGGGTCATGATCCTGGAGACCCGGGATCGAGCCCCGCATCGGGCTGCCTGCTCGGCGGGAAGCCTGCTTCTCCTTCTCTCACTCCCCCTGCTTGTGTTCCCTCTCTGGCTGTGTTTCTCTCTGTCAAATAAATAATAAAATAAAATCTTAAAAAAAAAAAAAATAGGTTACTGCAGCTTCAAGCATTGGGACAGTGAGAGGAGGTGCTGTTTTATCATTTTCCTAAGAAATTGATAGTTGTGGCTTCTCTTGCGCGCTGGTTTCCTTCTCAAGCAAAGTCTGGGAGAGCCAGAGAGAGTGAACGTTCTTAGCTCAGTACTCCTTCCCAATAGATTTAAATAGCATATTTGGTTCTCCTGAGGGGCTCTTTATTCCTTCTTCCTGATGAAAGGAGAAAACCTTGGTAGCCCTGCTGGAGAGCAATGGTGGGAGCCTGGGGAACGCTCTGGTGGACGCTAAGCAAGGCCCTGGGGCGTCATTTCCTTGCCCCGCCTCAGTCCCAGGGAACCCGGGACGGTCCCCAGCTGCCTCCAGGGCGCCCCCTTCTGGCAGTAGAGGGGGGCTACTTCGCCCCAGCCGCCCAAGCAGGTTCTGCGTCCAAGTTTCCAGAGCTGCCGGGAGGAGGCATTGTTTTAAAACTCACAGCCTCAGGGCCCCTGGGTGGCTCAGTGGGTTAAAGCCTCTGCCTTAGGCTCAGGTTATGACCTCTGGGTCCTGGAATCGGGGCCTGCATCGGGCTCTCTGCTCAGCAGGGAGCCTGCTTCCTCCTCTCTCTCTGCCTGCTTGTGATCTCTCTGTCAAATAAATAAATGAAAAAAAAAAAAACTTTATAAAACTCACAGCCTCTTTGTTAGGCTCTTCCAAAAACTGTGTTAGGGGTCACACACACACACACACCCCACACCCCTCTACATTTTTTAACTGAATTCTTCACAAAGGGATTTGTGCTGTTAAGAAATATTTAAAATGAGTTAGGCAATAGAATTGTCTCTAGATCTTTTTTCTTTAAGTGTTTAACAGACACGAGTGATTGGAAATGTCTGGACATGAACACACACACCTCACACACTCTAATTTGGAATTATGCAAAACTACATCATTATTCACCACAACCTGAAGCAAAGCTACGGCGATGGAATAACAAGGACCGTATCTGTACAAGCGTGAGGCTCCGGAAATAAGCTCCGATTTGGACAAGAGTGACACACATGGCCTGACTCTTTAAGGTCCATTTAGAGGAAATGGCCTGGCATGTTTTACATTTGCTGAGCTATTTAGCTGCCCGGTTTGACAAGATTTTTGAAAAGGGTGAAAATTAATTATAATTGCAGTATTGCTACAATAATTTGGTTGGCTAATTGCATTTCAGTGCAAAAACAGGCAAGGAGGAATTTCCTCCCTGGGCTATTTTCTGATATGGCAGCATTCATTTTAAGAGTAATGAGATTTTTAAAAAGTCAAACCTTAAATATCATGGCTTCAGCAATCTGTCCTGCTTAAAGTTTAATGCAAAATGAGATCGCACCTCTGTGAGAGCAGTTACACGTGAACATGGATCCAGTTTTCTCCTAGACTTGAGATGAGAAAATCTCTCTCCCCCAGAAAACTACTCAAATGATGATTTTAATCTGGGAGCACTAACGTTCATGCTTTTATAGTAAGAGAGGTCCTGGTGGGGGTGGGTGGGAAGTTGTGAAAGTCTCTCAAAGAGATTGTGTGTGTGTATACACACACACACATATACACACACACACATATATATATTGATGGAAGAGGCAGGGCAAGTTTCAGAGTGCAGCAAAAAACAGCTCATCTGGGTTGCCCTGGGGTTTTCTGCATCTCACCGTTTTCACACGGGCAGTTCTGAATAAACTAGCCATGGCCTTTTGAGGGGACTTAGCTAACTCCAGACCAACCACAAGTACTTGTAATGAACAAACTTGGAGGGGCAGAGTCATTCGATCATGTTAGAATCTTGGAAGACCCTGCCTCGAGGCCTGATTCAGCGTAGTACTGTCAGGTGCAACCCACACTGAGCCCCTCCACAACCAGATGACCGGAACGCAGTTAGTGAGCAGGTTTAGGACATCGCCCTCCTTGCCGTCTCTGTCTTGCTTTCAGTCCAGCCACCGTTTGTGCATCTAAAAAAGGATTTTGCTAGGATTTATTTTTTCCTCAAAGTGGGTCTAACAGCATGGCATGGAGCCTTTTTTATGGTCCTCCTCTAACTGATTTATAGAAGATCAATATGCAAATCTTGCCTGCCTGGCGTCAAGGTTGCGCAGCTCCTGTCCTGCAGGAGGGCACCTGGCTGAGGGGGAGGGGGAGGAAATCCCCCCTGCTTAGCTATAGCCCAGAGAAAGGTGTGTTTGTTCTAATTTGCATTTAGGCTAATAGAGGCCCTGAATTTTCTTTGATCCTCACCCTCCCAGAGGCTGCAGAGTCTAGTATTCATCTCCTCACCTCCAGCACTGTGGGTGTTTTTAAGGGAGAGGATATGCCCGCGGAAAAGGTGAATTCATTTTGAAAATATGTTTCCTCTTCAGCGAGGGAGGGAGAATAAAAGAAAGAGGGAAAGAGAGAAGGGAGAAGGATACAAAGAAGAATGGAGATGAGTTTGCCCTCTGGCTTGTAAATTGGGGACTCATCATTGTCCTTCCTTGGACACAGCTGCAAAAGGTTAAAAAATCAATTTTTTCCCATTACTCCACAGTGAGGAAGGAAAACCTATTTGTAAATGGAATTAAATCCAGTGATAGCATGTCTGTGTATTTGTTGAGAACTAGAAAAATTCACCAGCGGTACCACTACATAATCCAGCAATATAAAGAGAAATCAACACTCTCCCATTTCAAAGCTTATCTGAGACATTTTTCTTCTTTTTCAAAGAAACACCCATGGCTAAATGTCACTAAGACTCTTCAGCGCGCCAACACGTCAACACCCCAGTAAGGACTCCGAAAGGGAAGGAACTCCAAAGCCCCATCTGGGAAGAACATACTTCCAAATTTTTGCCTTTCCTGCTTGTGCATCTCAGTCAGTCAGTAATGACTGGATATGAACTAGAACGTTCTAGAAGATAGCTTCTCCCCCAAGTTGCAATCTGTGGTGCTGACTGTGGAAGAAATTCCCAACATCTGCGTCGGTTAGATCTTGTTCACAGAGACCCTAACCTGCTCACTGAGTACTGAATCAGCAGGCTACTGCTGGGAGGGAACTTCATTAGCAGTCTGCCCTCTAGTGGAACAACACAGTACTTCAAATAACTTGGAATAGAAAAGATTTTTTTTTCCTTCTCTTTCAGAGAGCAAAAGAATTCAAGTTTTCCAGATAGTGCAAGGTGAGGAGGCATGTTTCCTCAGAAGACAGCTTCCAGAGCTGAACTAAGCAAGGCTCACAATGACATGTCTCCCAGGGCCAAGTTAAAGACGGGTTGTGCTAAGGTGGAGTTCCCGCAGACACAAAGGTCTTTCTTCTCACATCCTTGGAACCCTCCAGGGTTCTCCTTGGGCAGTAGCACTGTGTTCCCTGATCTCTCATCATAAAAATAAGACCCATTCTCAGAGCAACCAACCTATCAGGAATGCTAAAATAATAGGCTTTTCCATTAATTTTTGGCAAATCATTAACACAGAGGGGCCTTTTAAAAGGGCCATGTTGAGTTTTTTAAAAGGCAGAGATGCACAAGTTTTATAATAAGACCCAGTCTTTGTGGATATTATTTTTCAGGAGAGAGTCCATTTTGTGATGGCGGCGGGATGTTGGTAAGGCAGGAGATTATCTTGAAACCTGTTGTCTGGACTTTGCTTCCATCTTCTTAAAAGCCTTCAGAATTTGGCTTGCTTCAGTTTATCAATATGGTAGCAGAGTTTCAGGGCGGGTCCCAGTTTCAGACCCAAGTATTTCATGATCATATCACTCTTCAGCAACAAAAGAGCATTGCCATCAATCTCCTGGTGGGACAGGATCAGAAAAAAGAAAATCCAGACAATGGTGAGATTCATCAAATAGTGGCTACGGTTAACACAGGGACAGGGGATGAGGTAAGGGAATATGGGTTCACTCAGGCACACATTCTCTTAGTCCCAAGGCAATATCTTCTTTTATAAAATAAATTAAAGCAAACAGATACTATGTGTTCCTCTTCCCATACTCTCCTGAGGAGAAACACTGGATCTTTCTTTAAAAAAAAAAAAAAAGATTTTATTTATTTGACAGAGAGAAACACAGCCAGAGAGGGAATACAAGCAAGGGGAGTGAGAGAGGGAGAAGCAGGCTTCCTGCCGAGCCGGGAGCCCAATGTAGGACTCGATTCCGGGTCTCCGGGACCATGACCTGAGCCAAAGGCAGTCGCCCAACCAACTGAGCCACCCAGGTGCCCTGAGAAACACTGGATCTTTCATCTTCCTGCTCCCCTGATTGAAGGAACCAAACATAAAGCCCAGTTAGGTTCCCAATATCCCCCATGTAATATTTATCTTTTTATCTGCTCTAGGGCTAAAGCAGCAAAAAGTTTGCAGTGGACTTAATGTTTGCATCCCCCACCCAAATTCACATGTTGAAATCCTAACCCCAGAAGTGATGGTATTTGGAGGTGGGGACTTTGGGAGGTAATGAGGTCATGACGGTGGAGCCCTCAGGAATAGGATCAGTATCCTTCTACAGCAAGACGGCAGTCTTCAACTGGGAACAGGGCTTCTTACCCTGACCTTGGACCTGCACCTTCCAGAGTTGAGGAATACATTGCTCTTGTTCCTAAGCCAGCTGGTCTATGAAATTTTGTTACAGTCTCCTGAACAGACTAGGACGAAGTGTCTTCCATCAGTTAGACCCAAAAACTGGCAGTTAGTTACCCGTCCATTTCAGGTGCTGGTATGGCGCCCTGGTATTCTGTCCATCACTCTAATCTCTTGTTTGTTTTCTTGGTAAGCCCACCGACCTTGAGCTGATTACCAAGTTGCTGATTACACTTGAGGAGGGATTTCAGGTTTGGCCCTGTTAATAATACCAGGTGGCATACAACTAAATAATGCACCTGCTTCATCTCAGGGTTTAGCACAAAGAACTACTAAGGATGTCAACCCCTCAAGGTCATGGTATTGTTCCCATTTGCCTCTGAAAACGGTAACCCTCCGGAATGCATAGTTCAATTCATGAACCTAGTAAGGCTCGGTTTCCTCACTCTCCTATACTGTTATTTTCAGGACACAAGAGACAAAGAGAGTTTGAGTGCTCAGGTCGGGGGAAGAGGCAGTTACAGGATTCATACAATTATGGGAGGGCCCCCTGCCTCTCTAGCGCATCTAGCCAGCCGGCCAGAAGCATCCACTCGAGTTCACTCACTCTCTGTGTCGTTGGCAAAATGGCAGAGTGGACAAATCTCATCTGTGGCCCTAATCTCCTCTCTTCCCTCCACCTTCTAGACTTCACCATGCGCTACCGCTCTGGAAGACAGCCAGACTCTTCCCACTCAGATCCGTCTCAACATAACCCACTCTGGGATCCTTGGTCTCAAGGTCCCGCTGTCCAGTGACATCATATATATCCCTAATGAAATGTGACTGTCGGGTTAGAGGAGGCGTTTCCCCAGACCTGAGAATATGGTTTCTATGATAGAATCACCAAATAAAAGGGAGAGACAGGAGGAGAATATCGTGGTAACTGTGATGGGGCCAGAATGACGCTCCCTCTCTTCCACCACCCCCTCCAGGTTGTCTACATCCTGCCCCCTGAACCTGGGACTATGTTAGGCTACCCGGCAATAGGGAATTAAGGTTGCTAAAGAGCTGGCTTTAAAAGAGGGGAAATATCCTGCATTGCTCAGTGGGAGAGCCAGTTGTAATCACCAGGATCCTTAAAAGTAGAAAAAGAAATGAGAAGAGAGAACCGGAGTTGGCAGCTTGGGAAGGACTTGCCTGGTGCTGCTGGGTTTGAGGATGAGGCCCGAGCCATCCAGATGCTGGAAAAGGCAGGGAAACGAATTCTCCCTACAGTGTCTAGAAAGGAACTATCAGCCCTGCAGATGCCTTGACCTCTGAGAGCCCAGTCAGACTTGTGACCCTACGAATCAGAAGATAATAAATCTGTGTTGTTCTAAGCTAGACATTTGCAGTACCCAGTGATAGGTGCAACAGAAAACTGACATTGTAAGCTTGGCAGATGCAGTATTAATGATTACCTGGCTTTTTTTTTTTCATATACCATATTTATATATTTCAGACTCTCCTAGTTTTAAGGCTACATGCAAACTGAAGGTTAACTACAAGCCAGGCACCGCACTGAAGACCTGATGTGCATTTTCTCATTGAATCCTCCAAGCGGCTTAGGAATCGGCGATGTTACGGTTTGCCGGGCATACTGCAGGTGTGCTATAATATTTGTTGAACGCACAGATGGATGGATGGGCATGAAAACAGGCACTCCTAATAAGGCCAAAAGGGGGGAACAGATGGGACAAGTTTCCTTTCTTAAAACCAAAACAAAGTGGTTGTTCTGCTCTGAGAAGCCCGTAGCTCCATCTGGCCTCCCTCTGAGCAGAGCCGCACCACTCAGTTTAGCCCACCCGCTTCTGCAGCCCTGGGCTCCCTGACCCTCCACCTTCTTCCACCTCTCCCCCAGCCCTCCTGCCACCCCCTATCCCCCCCACAGCCCTCCCGCCCCTGTCTCGGGCCAGCCCCCCTCCCTCCCGCCCCCTGTGCCTACGTGCTTTCTGAAGAGCTCCACGTGTGGACCCAGAGCCTGCGGGTCGGCGTCTTTCACGAACCAGACCACATCCTCCACAGTCCAGGTGGAAGGGTTCCTGCTCCGTGGCCGCCTGGTGTCCTGCCCCTCGGGGGAAGGGCTCAAGGCTGGATGGGTGGGCAGAGAAGAGCATGAGACACGGGGACAGGGTTGAGGGCCTCCCTGCCTCCCCGGGGGCCACCTGCCCCCCCCACCTGAGTGACCTTCTGTGACAGGGAGAGGCTGGAGTGGCCACTGTCATTGGAGCCTGGGGCACGGGGAGGCCACTTCTCACAGCAGAGGCTCCCATCCAAGCAAAAGCCCTCTGTTCTCCCAGGGAGTAACGGGCTAGAAAATGGGTCTCTTTCAGCAGGCTGAGATTCTGAGCCAGCTGGAGTTTTAAAGACCCCTCCTGTTCAGCTCTATCTCAGGGAGCCCTGGGCCTCCTGCAGCCAGGTCCTTGGTGACCAGAGAAAGTTTGCCAAGATCAACGTCCAGCTGGGCCCCTGCAGTGCTGGGGGGCTGGAAACGAATGCAGATCCCTTCTGCCACCACTGGGGACACTGAGACAATAGAGACATGGCAGAATTGAGGTGCCTTTGGGCCCTTGTTCGGGTCTCTGCCACCAGCGCTTGGATCCCCCAGTCTGTGAGGGCCCAGAAAGGAGATGCAGTCTTACTTCTCTGGGCCAGCCCCGAGTGCCTTCACGGCCCCCTGCTCTTCAGAGCACTTGTTCCCATCTACCCCACCAGTCTGGGAACCCCTTGACAGCAAAGGGCCTACTCCTGTGCCTGGTGCGTGGCTGGTCCTTGTTAAATGATGACTGCATGAGCTGCGTGGTCATGTTAAAAGGTGCAGGATGAGTGAAGGAGGAGGAAAGTGGTGAATCAGACACCTGGCACTATTTAGGGATTGACTTTTTTTGGTATATTCCAGACTAACTCACCATCCTTCCCCTGCCTCGGCTTCTCCTCCTGCCCCACACGTTTCTGGAACCACAGTGACATCTCTGCTTCTACCTCGATCTCTAGCATCCCTTATTTGCTCCCCACAGTGATTATTCTACAGCTCTTAGAAGGATGCCTCCTACCCTGGATCCTCCCTTCCATCCTGCTTCCTCTAGCTGGGAACCTCTTACCCAAACCCCTGCAATGGTTTTCTGTGAGCATCCTGGCCCTGGGATCTATTCCTTCTAGAGCAAAACTGTCCACTTCTCTCTCCAGACCCAGCCCTGTCTGTGCCCCTTATGAATGTCCCTTGCCTAGGTGCTGACTCCAGAGTCCACACACTACCTCAACGTCAAGGACTCTCTTTGGTCTTAATAATATCTTTCCTTCTGAGACAGAGGGGAAGAGCTTTGGTGCCAGAGAGACCTAGGGACAAATGCCGGAGCCGCCCATTGCTAGCAATTTGACCATGACTCAGCTCATTAATTGTAAAGTGGCCATGCTGTCCTCCAGGAAGGGCAAGTGTCGGGACTGAAATGGGATCAGGCATGGCCCTAGAGCTATTGTGCATCACATGCTCCCCAAAGGGAAGGAGGTACCTGGCGTGCCTCCACTGCCCCTCAGGCATGCTCACCAAGGGTCTCCCCAGCTTCCCTTCTCCATCTTGAACTGGTGCTTTTTGCTTTTCCTCTAAAAGCATTTACCCTCCCGCCTTTTTCAAAGATGTTCCATCAGTCATTAAAGCCCATGCAGACCCTTCCCAGGCAGCATGTCTGTGTCCTGCCATCTGGATGTCACCTTCCTCTGCTTTTAAACCCACACCTTTGTCCTAAGATGCTTTCCACAGTTGTCTTATACTGCAAGTGTGCATGTCTGTAACCTCCATTTAGGTTCAAGTTTCTTAAGGATGATCATTTTCATCCCCCCCCTCAACCCTGCCCCTACCCTGTTCATTCCAGAAACATCTACTGAGAGTCTCTTCTCTACCAGGTCTGGGGCAAAGTGTTTAGTGAAAAACAGGATCCTCTCATTACAGGGTTTATAATCATTGAGTCCTCTCCCATTCTAAGTAAATATGTTTGTAAATATGGGCTCAATATACTTTGTAGAAGCAGTATAAATAACTCATACAAAAGCCTTGAGCAGGTAATTCTTAATCCTATTTTCAGGCCAGAAGAAAGCAGAGGCTCCAAACAATAAAGCGGTTCCCCTACAGAATCATTCCACATACATTTCCCCTCCTCCAGTCCCAGGATGCGGTGGTTCCCTGCTGTCTCTTTTTGCTCCTCTTTTTAATGTGCTAGAGAAGGGCACAGTTCTCCATTAGTGCTGAGCGAAGTACAGAATCGCATTTCCAAGTCTGCCCTAAAATCATAATGGTTTGCTTGAGAATTGGATTTACTTTGAGATTTCCCCTGCCTTTTCCTTGCTGGACCTGGAAGGGTCCCCTAAGGTGGGCTGGCAGGGGACATTTTGCCGGGAAACTGTTAAGGCACCCTGGAGCCATCTGAATGCTGATGTATGCTTATTAGAGATGATTTCACTTCATTTAAAGACACCTTCACGCGACATGGAGGCGAGGAATCACGGAAATCACAGAAATCACATTCACCTTGGAATCCACCCCATCGGGGAGCTTCGGCGCTAATCGGGGTGATAACAGGTGCTCTGATTACAGAGGCTGGAGGTCTTTTAGTGCCAAGAATGATTTTAGAGTGATCAGAGCAGAGGTCAAATTGAGTTTCCTATATCCGACGGGAAAGGAGAACATCACACCAATTCAGGGCGTCATCCCAGGGAGCCTAAGCTCCTTGAGCAAGGTCAGGCACTGCTTTGCCAGGGGCCCGACTGGGTGGGGGATGCTGAACAAGAGGGGGGGCTTGTCTTTACTGAGGAGGTTCTCCAGGTCCTGGCTGTGGAGGGAGGCAGCCCCGCTGGAAAGCAGCTCTGCTCCTGGTGTCCCGTGTTTACTGGGGGCATTCTTCACTTTTCTAGGATTGATCAGCAGCAGCCGGGCCTGGCTTAGGAGCCTTTCTGAGGGGGTCCCTTGGTCATACAAGACAGAGAGTAGCAGGAAGCCTGTCACACCTTGGGAGTTGCTCAAGATCCAAAGCACATAAACTCGCTGTAGAAGAAAGAGAAATGGAACTTTCCAGTGGCAGGTTTGTAAAGCCTTTGCAACGGTGTGTGCTCACAAAGAAAATAAATACGCTAGCTACCCCCCAAGTGGCTGTGAAGCTGTCAGGAAGACAGATGGGTCCGGCTGACACAGCCAGGCCAGGCGGAGGTGAATGGACAACAGTAAGACATGATGGATGTGAAAGGAATCTTGCTCCTAAAGGACCAGGCCATGCAAAGTGCTCACCAAACGCCTTTCTGGGAAGGCAGCATTCTCCAGCTCAGGGAACTTTGTGTATGTCATGTGCCTTCACTGAAGCTGCCAGAGACAGGGCAGAGTGACACCCAGCTGGGAATAGGTGTGTAATTAAAGATGGCTGTGGCTGTTTCTAAAGTTGATCTCGCATGCACCGGGGCCAGAATGCCCGGAATCAGTGCTTACGGCAACCCCAGGCATTGTCACAGCCCCAGTCCTCGCACTACTGTCTGTGAGTCTCTGTGTCTCACACGTGCCCACAACCACATGCATGATCTCCTTCTGCTCAGTCATCATTCAAGGAAAACTTCTTTACCCAGGATGAGTAAGCCCTTGCCAAGCCTTCGCTCACTTCAACCCCTTCACACAGAGTGTGGGCCCCATTCTTCGTTTTCTGACTGGGTGGTCTCTCTGTCCATCACCCAACACCTCACCTGATGAAGCAAACTCTAATCCACGGGAAGCACGTGGGTGCTAATAACAATGTCATATTTACTTCATTTTTTGATTCTGAAGTTTGGACTACTTGTGGTTAGGAATTCTCTAGCATGGCTTATTTAATGCAAAAATTATGAAGCTTTTGTTATCGGAAAACCTACTAGCTCTTGGTGCTTATATCTAGGATGAGAGGTGGGGAAGGCTCTCAAATTTTTACCCAAGTATCAAGAAAAAACAGGGAAATGTGGATCATCCCCTCAAAGCCCAATGGCGGAGGCCATAGGTAGTAGGAGACCAGGACAAGTACTCATGGGAAAGGGAAGGCTGAGAAGTCTGTCATGTCATCCATCCCTACCCTCCCACCTGTAGTCCCATGCAGTTTTCTGGCTTCTCTGTTTGAAACTATTTGATCAGCACCACAGAGGAAAATCCATTTTTAGGTCCCTTCTAGGGCTTATGACTTGGGTCAAACGCTCCTAAAGAGGAACGGTTTCTTAATACCATCTACTTACACTCGGGATGCAATTCCAGGGCAATAATGGAGCAATTCCTTGGGCAGAGGGAAAGCTTACTAAGCCTCCAAAGGGCCCACCGAAAGTATCCAGACTGGCTGCCAGATGACAAATGGGCAAGGAGGCCAAAGGCTCAATTCAGCATGGCTTATCTCTATGGGTTCCAAATGTGTTTAACTGTGCAAACTTGGTTCAAGCAAAGCATATGTAGAGTCCCACTCTGCAAATGTGAAGAGGCCCTGGTTAAAGGGGGATGGTGCTGGAATCCTCTCTGTTCCCATCCCCTCTTCCCTAGCCCCTAGAACCTCAGAGGAACCCCTGAAGCCCACCAAACATAGTTTGAAAATCCCTGGGGTAATTTTGAGAGATGTAGGCTTTGGAGTCAGTTAAAAGTAAATTTTTTTTTTTTTTTTACTGGCCCAACACTTGAATCTTATCTTGATCTTCATTTTCTTTATCTGTACATTATATATAACAATACCCACTATAATAATACACACATACTATAATAGTAAGTTGTAAAATATAAGCTATAGGAAGTCATAAACAATGTATGGAAAGTGTCTGGCTCATGGTAGGTGCCCAATAAATAGCTATTTAGTAAATGTCTCAAAAAAGCAGTCCCATTTTCTGTGGCTGCGGAGGATTCAGAGATGAGCAAGGGCCCTCACAAAGCTGAGGGTCCAGGTCCTACTATGGGACAAGAAGGAGGATGTACTCAAGATAAGAGAACAAAGTGGGACAAAAGGAAATTGAAGGAACAAACATTTCTAACTGGGAGGTGTGGTTGAGACTGTCGAGTCTCAACCACAAAGAGAAAGAGACTCCCCAGTATCTTTTTTCCACTTCTTCCTTTGTAACCGAATCTCCAATTCCAACTTGGATCATGGTTGCTTGGAATAAAACCATATTTCCCAGTTTCCTTGCAGCTGGTGGCCACATGACTACATTCTGGCCAGAGAGATGTAAGCAGAGTGGAACCCTGCCTTAGAGGGGTCAGCATTGCCCTCTGTCCCCTTATCCTCCCCACCGTCTTCCTCCACCTTGATGCTAGAATAAGCATAGCTGGCTGCATTTCTGGTATCTGTGGTTCTATTTAGTATACTGGTTAAAGGAATCTTTGGATCATTCGAGAGTTTGTGTACCTACAAAGGGTGAATACTTTTATTTTTCTTCAGGGTAACACAGAGGCTCAACAATGGACTTCATTTGATATAACCTACAGCAGCTTTACTCTGAGGAATCTGGGTGGATGTGTGATTTTTAAATATTCCACAGCCCAAAGGGATCCTGCTAATTATGAACCACTCTGATTTGCTGGGAATCAAAGTTCTCACTAATATTTCTAAGTTGTTTAAGAGACAGTCAGTGTTCAGGATACAGTTAGTGATTTGCTTGGAGTGGAAAGTAGCAGGTACTGGTAGGCTCCATCTCTCTGATTTTACCTGAGTCCTGAGTGAGTTGGGCTCTCCCAAGGAGCAACAGAGAGGACTCTCTCAGCACTGGTTCCCGGGGAGGGTCTGGGCCTCCTCTCAAGGCAGACTCCAGCCCAGTGCATCTGGTTCCACGGTCCATGTGATTATCTACTATTCTCTACAGCCTTTGTTCATTAATGCAATACTGAAGCTTGAAAATGATTTTTTAAAAACACCATAATCCACAAGGGATACCAAGCTACCCCTAGAATGAGGGCACTTTTGGGCACTGCATCCCAACAAAGGATCTTTAATGGAGGAAACAGAAGCTCATTCTGTCTAATGAAACCATAGACAGATTACAACCAGCACTGTAGAAATGTTTAACTCTGGTTTTGCCCATGTATTTGTACCCTGCCGATGTCACCCACTAAGCAAGAGAAGATGCCTTACTGACATCTGGTTCTTCATTTCCCTGGCACAGAGTTTATCTACACCTTTCAGATTTCCTTAGAGTTAAATGTGGTAAAATGACCAGCTCTTGCCAATGAAACGTGAGTGGAAGTGATGTGCATCATTTCCAGGCTCCAGGGAAGAGTGTGTGCCTTCCCCGTTTACTCTTTCCCTTTCTACCCAGTAGGTGTTGGAGGCACGGAGACCAGAGCAGATAGCGGGGCCACAAAATGGACAAAGCCTGAGTCCGTGAATTAGGATGCATCTACCAACTGAGAGCACCCACCTTGGACTCTTGAACAAAAGTCAAATTTCTATTGCATTTGAGCCACTGTACATTTTGGAGTCTACCTACTCCTACAGCCTAGCCTATTCTAATATACCACTTTCTTTACTGTGCTCAAAGGTTGAGGTTAGCTGCCTTTAAGAACAACAAAAACCCATGAAAGAGTTTCTGATTTCCCAGTGTTCCCATGTTCAGATAGCACAGTTCCCCTCCCACCCCATCCCCCTACATGCAGTGATCCCACAGAAATGGCCTAGGAGGTCAAAACATGGGGAATCCAGAGCATGCATTACATTACCACATCTGTTTCCTTCAAGAGAGGTCCCATTTCTCTTGGGGCTGGAGACTGGGGGCCTCAGCCCAGGTGCCAAGGGGCCTCCAGATGACATGGGGCCGGAGCGGGGACCACTAGCAGTGGTGGCCAGGCCTCCCCCAAGATGGCCATCTCCAGAGTTCTGCCTCTTGCAGTACAGCGAGGAGGAGGTGGGCAAGGAGCCCCTGTGGCTAAAGGTCGAGGCGGAGGGGTCCACGCTGTAGCGGTTCATGCCTACAGGGTTCACCAGGCACTCCTCAGTGGCGGCTGTTTTTGCTAAGCAAGAGAGCAGGACAGAGAAGCAGAGATCAGAAAGCAAGTCAAGAGGCTATCTGACAGTCTTGGCAAATCCGTCCCCAGCAGCACCAGTGCCACTATCTGTGGAAATGAGAGATGAGGAAGAATGGACCCCACACCATAATCCCAAATAATTCACCTCTCAACAGATTGAGACACTTGCGTCACCAACAAAGCATATTATAATAGGGATGGGAGATGTGCCCCTCTGTGTTCAGAGGGAAAAGTGATTATTTTGGTTACTGATGACTTGAAAGTAAAATTCAAAGGTCTTTCTCTTTCCATGATGTTACCCCTCCAGCAGTCTCTACCAGCTTGTCTGAATCTCCCTGCTCTCTTTTCTCTTTACCTACCAAGGCTGCCCACCTCACCCAGCCCAGATGCTTTGGAGATCAAGTAAGAGTCACAATGTCCCTGAGTTAAAGAAACAATTTGACCAGGGTGGTGACATAGGGGCAATGGTATCCCTTCCACACTTTCAGTTCCAAAACACATAAGGGTACAGCCCTTCCTCCAAAGCTAACAAACTGGGGCACAAATGCTAATCTGGTCAGCCCCACGGTCATCGCCATCACCTGCAGATGAGAGATAAAAAGCCAATCAAAAGTGCAGGGGGATGGGGCGCCTGGGTGGCTCAGTTGGTTAAGCAACTGCCTTTGGCTCGGTCATGATTCCCGGCGGGAAGCCTGCTTCTCCCTCTCTCACTCCCTTTGCTTGTGTTCCCTCTCTCGCTGTGTTTTCTCTGTCAAATAAATAAATAAAATCTTTTTTTTTAAAAGTGCAGGGGGAGTAAAGGACTCAAGAGTCAGCCAACCTCACTGTCAGCTTCCCTTTGCCCAAGTAAATCATGACTTTCCATACTTTCAAAGCTCAATCTCAGCCTGTTGAACTCTGTCTGTTAGCTATACCATATGGCCAAAAGGTGTAGGGTGTATTGTTTTGTTTTTAAGGACAAAGTTCAGGGGAACTATGGGGATAGAAAGAAGAAGGCAACTATCTTAGGAATTCCTTCTCTTCAGTCTCTGTCATCCCAGATATATGTGCCTAGTCCCATCAATAATCATGTCTATACTACATATGGTCAAAACAGATCTTGACATCCACAAAGAAAATGTGCTAGAGTAACAAAACCAATAGATCCTCCAAGGTTGACAGTGGGAAAATATATTTAAGGCTACAAGATCCAGATGTCTTCTTCATGTATGAATTTCTCCCATAATGTAGATATTGAAAGATGAAGACTTGATTTTATTGGGGATCTAGCAATTCTTCTTACAGATGGGGATACATACGGAACTTGCCTGGAAATAAAAGCCATTGCATATGGGATATCACTAAAGCAGTGCTTACAGCAAAATTTATAGCTGCAAATACTTACATTTAAAAAGAAGAAAAATCTCAGATTGATGACCTAGTCTTTCACAATAAAATGCTGGGAAAAAAAGAACAAACTATACCATAAGCAAGGGGAAGGAAGGAAATGAAGATTAAAGCAGAAAATAAGTAAAGGCTAGAAAAATAATGGGGGAAAATCATGCAACCAAAGCTGGCCTTTTGGAAAAAAATCAAAATTGATAAACTTTAGCTAGATTGGCCAAGGAAAAAAGAAAAGAGTTGAATTATTGACTCAGAAATGAAAGAGATGACATTACTACCAATCTTACAGAAACAAGATGGATCATTAAAGGATACTGTGGACATTCATATGCCAATAAATTGGGTAATTTAAAAGAAATGGATAAATTACCAAAACTGACTCAAAAAAAAAAAAAAGACATTCTGAGTAAACCTGTAACAAGGAAAGAGAATTAGTAGTCAAAAACTACCTACAAAGAAATCCCTGGCCAAGATGGCTTTATGAGTGGATTCTACCAAGCATATAAGGAAAAATTAAAACCAATTCTTTACAAGCAAACTAATACAAGGAAGGATACTTCCTAACTCATTCTATAATGCCACCAGACAAAGGCATCTCAAGAATAGAAAACTACAGATTAATATTTCTTATGGATATGGACACAAATATCCTCAACAAAATGCTAGCATATCAAATCCACTAACATATAACATGACTTATATACCATAATCAAGTAGGATTTATCCCAGGAAAGCAAGGTTGGTTTAATGGTCAAAAATCAATTAATGTAATATACCATATAGATAGACTTAAAAAAATACATAGTACAATTATCCCAATAGATTTGACAAAACTCAGTGTCCTTTCCTGATTAAAAAGACACTCAATACACTAGGAACAGAAGGGAACTTTCTCAACTGGAGAAAGGGCATCTACCAAAAACCTACAGCTAACACCATAGTGAACGGTGAAAGACTGGACCAAGAAAAACACAAGGATGCTTATTCTCACCACTTCTGTTCAACATTTTACTGGAAGTTCCAGCCAGGGAAGCTAGATAAGAAAAAGAAAGAAATGGTGTCAGATGTGAAGAAAGAAATACAACTATCTCTTGAATTTAGAAAATCCTAAAGAATCCATTAAAACTAATAAACAAGTTTAGCACGGTTGCAGGATGCTAGACCAATATACAAATATCAACTATGTTTCCAATTAAAGCATCTGAAAATGAAGTTAGGAAAACAATTTCATTTATAATAGCATTAAATAGAATAAAATATAGAGGAATAAATTTACTAAAAGAAGTATAAACTGAAAACACAAAACACTGTTGAAAGTAAAGTTCTAGGGGCGCCTGGGTGGCTCAGTTGGTTAAGCGACTGCCTTCGGCTCAGGCCATGATCTCGGAGACCCGGGATTGAGCCCCACATCAGGCTCCCTGCTCGGCGGGAAGCCTGCTTCTTACTCTCTCACTCCCCCTGCTTGTGTTCCCTCTCTGGCTGTGTTTCTCTCTGTCAAATAAATAAAACCTTTAAAAAAAAAAAAGAAAGTAAAGTTCTAAATAAACAGGAAAAAAAAAATCCCATGCTCATGAATCAAAAGACTGAATATTGTTAATATGGTGATACTCCCTAAATTGATCCACAGAGTCAATGTAATTCTTGTCAGTATCTCAGCTGGCTTCTTCATTGAAATTGACAAGCTGATTCTAAAGCTCATATGATTTTTGAGGGACCAAGATGAACTAAAACAATCATGAGAAAAAAACAAAATAGAGCCTTCATACTTCCCAATTCCAAAGTTGACTACAAAACAACGATAATAAATGCAGTGTGATATGGGAATAAGAATAGGCACTCAGACCAATGGAATAGAATTGAGAGTTCAAAAATAAACTGATGTGTCTATGTTTAGCTGATCCTCCACAGGGTGCCAAAATCATTCAATGGGAAAAGAACAATCTCAACAACTGGTGTTGGAACAACTGGATATCCACATGCAAAACAATGTTGTTGGACCCTTACTTCACACCATATACAAAAATTCACTCAATATGGGCCAAAGACCTAAATTTTTTTTAAAAAAAGATTCCATTTATTTGACAGAGAGAAACACAGCCAAAGAGGGAACATAAACAGGGGGAGTGAGAGAGGGAGAAGCAGGCCTCCCGCCGAGCAGGAAGCCAGATGTGGGACTTGATCCCAGGTCTCCAAAACCACGACCCGAGCCGAAGGCAGTCGCCCAACCAACTGAGCCACCCAGGTGCCCCTAAAGACCTAAATTTAAGAGCAAAAAGTTAAAAAACCTTTAGAAGGAAATCTAAGAATAAATCTTCATGAACTTGAATTTGGCAAGATATTCTTATATTTGGCGCCAAAAGCCTGAGCAATGCAAGAAAAAAATAGGTAAATTGGACTTTATCAAAATGTAAAACTTCTGTGCTTTGAAAGATAGCATCAAAAAAGTGAAGAGATTACCCACAGAAAATGGGAGAAAATCATTGCAAATCATATATCTCATCAGGGACTTGTTTCCAGAGTAACTCAATAAAAGCCAATAAAAAGACAACCAAATTTAAATATGGCCAAAGAACTTGATGAGACCCTTCTCCAAAGAAGATATACAAATGGTCAATAAACACACGAAAACATGTTCCCATTATTAGTCATTGGGGAATGCAAATCAAAACCACAAAGAAGTATAACTTCCCACTCACTAGGATGATTATAATATAAAGTCAGATAATAATAAATTTGATGATGCTGTAGAGAGACTAGAACCCTCACATAGTGCTGGTGCAAGTGTCACATGGTGCAGCCTCTTCGGAAAAGTCTGTCCTTTCCTCGAATGGTTCAAACTAGAGTCACTCCATGACCCAGCAATTTCACTCCTAGGCACCTACCCTAGAGAAACAAAAATGTATGTCCACACAAAAATTGATACATGAATATTTACAGAAGCCCTATTCATAATAGCCCAAAGGTGAAACTAACCCAAAAAGCGATTGACTGATCAACAGATCCACAAAACAAGGCCTATCCACACAATGGAATATTATTTGGATATAAAAAGAAATGAATACTGATACTGCTACAGCATGAATGAGCCTTGAAATATTCTGCTAAGTGAAAGAAGCCAGTCACAAGAGGCCGTGGATGAAGTGATTCCACTTCCATGAAAATGTCCAGGATTGGCAACTCTATAGAGATAAAAAGTAGATTAGCAGTTGCAGAGGGCAGAGGGGCAGGGGGAGAGAGGATGCTAGTTAAAGAGTATATGCTTTCTGAGGTATTGAAATTGTTCTACCATCGTGACTGCACATTTCTGTGGATACACCCCAAACCACTGTATTGCACTCTTGTATGATCTGTGATTATATATCTCAATAAAGCTGTTTAAACAATTCACTGCCAAAGCCTGGTGTTAGGTGTGAACACATTCTCAAGAGTGTTGTTACATAGGCAAGTCTGGTCACCACGGCTCTGGCCACCATGGCACAAGTCAATTGGGCAGCCTCAGCGTATGCATGCTCTGTGCTTTCTGCTTTGTGGCCAGTGGATGCTGCAAGATGTCATTAAGAATCTGGAATTCCACACCTTCACCTGGATGACCTTTATTGCATCTCTTCCGCCTGAATCAGAAGACAGTGGTAGGAGGGTTCTAAAAAGGAGCAGCCTACAGAGCCACATATGAGGCTGCCTCCTGAATGGAGTGAGGAAGAGGAAGACAAACACTGAGCACCTACTATGAGCTAAAGCCATTCCAAGCCAGTTAGTGGTAAAACTGTCATTGCATCCCTTTTATTGGAAGGTTCTCAGTATCTGAGCTACTAGTCCTTTCTGTGTCCCTAATGGCAGGTGCGTTGGTATATGTGAGAAAACTACTTGTAGTGTCTGGCCTACAGAAGGAACTCAATAAATTATTTATTGAGTAGACATTTGGGCCACTGTTAGCAATGAGGCAGCCATTAGACAGAATATGCATTAAAATGTAGATTATAAAGGTCTATAGATATAAATTCCTCATGTGGGTGCATGATAAACAATGATAAAAATGACTGAATGAAAACATTTATTCTGTTTATTAAATATTTTAAATCAAGACTAAATATGTCTGCATAGTTTTGGAGTAGTAAAGTAGAGAATGCAGGTAATTCTCCAATCTATATCTGTATTTCCACTAGAGCTGGAAAATACAGATGCAGAGAAAGATTGTCCCCCTGTGACAACGAGCAGAAACTGGGAACAAGGGAACATGGACTTTATTGGCTGAAAAACTGCTGACGACCATGGGTGAGATCAAAGATAATAAAAGCCAGCTTCTGGGCTAGGATCCAAATGAATTCATCAAAAAGTGAAACTGACTTGAGAGACCATCAGGTAATAGACCTCCACCCGGCAGAGGGTATACCAGTTGTTCCAGAGACAGTGCGTGAACAACCATGGAGATAGTTCTGCAAGCCCCCCACCGTGGCTCTGCCTATCCTGGAGCTCCCAGGCAGCCTGGGAGTGAGCAGCGTGTTCAGGTGCACACACTAGGGTGCCATTCAGAATTGATGAGACACATCTGCTCAAACCTGGTTAAATAGCCTTTTCCTCACCTTTATAAATAGGGGTGCTGACACTGACATTATACCGAAGTATAAAAATGACTGGTATCATGAAGGCCCTCATCATTTATCCCCGGGACTGAGAAGGGCCTGCACACAGTAACCAGCCCAGCATTTCCCAAAGTGTTAGGTGTGTCCCACCAGCGAGAGGGCATGATTTCAGGTGGGACTTTGCTGTATTCACTTCCTACAAAAACAGAAAAGACCGTAAACTTCGTGGCCTAAAACAGCAAAAATGCCTTGTCTCATGGTTCTGGAGACTAGAGGTGTGAAATTGAGATGTCAGAAGGCCATCTTCTTCTTCTTTTTTTTTAGATTTATTTATTATTGATAAATAATAAGGGGGCAGTGAGGGAGAGAAACTCAAGCAAATTCCAAGATGAGCATGGAGCCGGATGTGGGGCTCGATCTCATGACCCTGAGATCACAACCTGAGCCAAAACCAAGAGTGAAATGCTTACTCAGGTTCCCCAGAGGCATGTTCTTTCTTAAGGTTTAAGGGTGGTATCGTTCCTTGTCCACCATTTGCTGGTGGTAGCCACCATCTTTCACTGTAGATCTATCCCTCCTATCTGCCTCCGATGCTACATGCCATCTTCCCGGTGTCTCTGTGTCTGTGTCTAAATGTCTTAGGAAGACATCAGTCATTGGATCAGGGCCCATAATTCAGTATAACCTCATCTTGATTACATCTGCAAAAACCCTATTTCTTTCTTTCTTTCTTTTAATTTAGAGAAAGAGAGTGGGGGAAGAGCCAGAGGGAGAGGGAGAGAGAGAATCTTAAGCAGGCTCCATGTCGGGTGCAGACCCCGACACGGGGCTCCATCTCATGACACTGAGATCATGACCTGAGCCAAGATCAAGAGTCAGATGCTTAACTGACTAAGCCACCCAGGAACCCCCAAAATGCTATTTCTAAAGAATGTTCTATTCACAAGCACTGAAAGTTAGGACTTGAGTGTGTATCTTTTTGGAAGACGCAGCAACAGGTGAACATTGTTTTTTATAGTCATGTATTTTAGTGTACAGCAATAAAATATAATTAGCCCATCAAACTATGATTTCACTGATATGGTATCATTGCTTAAAGTGACTAAGAGCTAAAGTTAAAGGAAATGAATCTGTTTAAAGGAATATCTTGAGTAAACACTTTCACAATTGTTATATGGACATAGCAGAAACTGTGAAAGGTGGTGTATTAACAGCGGAATGCAGGGAGTTAGTACCAAGTCCTCTTTTCAGGCTGGGTGGTAAATAAGGAAAATAAATGGGCCTCTTATTTAAAAGTTTCCTGCAAGAAATTTTATAATCTCCCTCACAATTAGCTCATTGTACTGCAAATCTCATGGTCTAGAAGTTCCTCCTTACATCTACCCCCAATTCCTCTTGTTTCAGTTGAAAAGATGACTGCTGGATGCATCACCTTTCTAGTATTCAAAACCACAAGGTCATCAACGTATGGGGAGAGAAACTGTGGGTATGTGGAACTCTTAGTAACTAAGAATTTTATCGTGTGACACATGGATTATTGGTTACCTAAAACCCCCATTTAAAGCCCGTCAAAAGAAGGACCAAATCCGTACCTGCAGAGAGAATTATACTTTTCAGTGGTTCTGTGGCTGACTGGTGAGTGAACACCAGGCGGGGCCAACAGTCCTGGGAGGCCCCACACAGACCGAGTTCCGGCACACCATGGGCAAGCAGGGGGCTAAAAGATTAAGATGTTCCCTGGTCCTTTTCTCCCTGATTTCTTAGAAAATTGCTTGTCATCCACAATGAGCTTGTCCCCTTGGCAAGGTGAAGCTCTTTGTGGAGAACTTCAGCTCAGCAAAGTGGGATAAGGGAAAAGGGTCTCCTGCACTTTCTTCTATAACCTCCCTGCCTCTATCCAAGAGACAAAGGCTGCCGCTTGGAAGATCATTGCATCTTTCTTCCAGGAAAAGGCATAATCTGCCCTTGTACCGTCACAGGAGCAGGCTTAAATAGAAAGGCAGTCACACCAATCGCGCCATCAAAAATGTCTGCCGCATTTTCAGGGTTTCACGTCTCGGGAACTTTCAGGAGATCCTGGTGTTCCTTTCTCGCCATTGCTGATCTGTGAACTACATTGTCCCCCAGCCGCTGTAGAAAAAGTCTCCCCATTAGTGAAGCCAAGGGTACTCTGGAAGAGTTCAAACTCTCTTTAGCCTTGAGGAATAGCCATTTGCTTCTGATTTTGAACTGTGTCTAAGTCTCCCTGTCTGGGAAGCAAACTCGAGGGTCAGGTGTGTGTGTGGGCACCTCTGTCCTCCCTCACCTCTGCAGAGCCTTTTAGGTCACCCACCCAATGTGGCCCCATTCCTGGAGGGTCAGGGAAGAGCTCCTGGAATGTAGGGAAGGCCAAAGAAAAGCAGAAAGAGACAGAGGGACAGGAAGAAGAAAGCCAAGAGCCAGAGAGATGAATCACTGAATACTACATCAAAAACTAATGATGTACTATACTGTGGCTAACTGAACAATATCATCATCATCATCATCATCATCAAAGAAAGTCCCAAAGCAGCAAGGGCAGTACAGAGAGGAAAAAGGGGCTCACATGTACAAAAGTGCAGATAGTCCTGATGGACTTTTAGTTTAGGCTGGGGTTGACCCCTTGTCATTTAGGACACAAGACGAGCTGCTCATAGTTAAGTGAACTTGGCCTGTTTATTTTACCAAAAAAGTGAAGCCCACACTTTACTTGGATTCTTTAACCAAATGAAGCCCTGTAAAGCAACAATACTGCCATCTGCAAAATTAGTCTCAAATAATACCTATTCATGCAATAATAACCCCCAAATTCCAGAATCTCAGAAACAATTCCTTTTCAGTACAGACAGTTCTTTCCACACACCCCCCCACGGGCACGCATGCACACCCGCACCCACCCCCACACACCCTCCACTCCCCGCCTTATTTCCCCACATCAGTCATAACTTCTTAATTGAAGCAGCAGCTGCTGCACCCAGTGAACCCATACTATAATCATCGCTGCCCCCACTCCCCTGCCCCGGGGTTGGGAGCCACTGCCTTGCTCGGGATCGATCTGGGTCTGCCCAGGCTGGCAAGAAAGACAAACCGCCACATCAGGGTCCAGAGGACTCCACATGTGAGCAACGGGGCTCATTGGCTTGAAGAGATGGCAGCTCCACAAATCCCAGCTCTGAAACCCAGACTGGGAAAGGAAGTAGCGCCGTGGGCCCCACACGCTGCCGCTCCAAGAGCTGGGGAAGGACCACTGCTCCATGGTCGACCAGGTGCCCCCTTGAGGGTGCAGCCAGGAAGCTCTGCAAGGCAGAGAAAGAGCTGCCAGGACAGAAGCAGAGAGCAGAAGTGGGCAGGAGGGAGGAGACTCTGGGAAACAATAGCAGGTCCCCAGGGGGGCTCCCCTTCCCCAGCTGAGGGGCCACTGTCTCCTACCTTGGGTGGCCTCCGCGCGCTCCTCTGGACTCAGTGCCCCTGCAGGAGGCAGAGGCCCTCTGAGGACTTGCCAGTGGCAGAAATCAGATTTCTTCCTAGCCCTTGAATCTGCCTTTTCCCCCTGAGGCTCTCGTGGAGGTTTACAGACTTTCTTTGCTCAGGCTCAGTCCCGCCCTCGTTCTTGCTCAGATAAGCTCATCACATTTCCCTGCGGGCCCTGGGTGGCCTCCTGTCCCAGCCAGGCCCCTTCTCGGTTCAAAGGGCACCAGCCCACACCATCTAGGAGGCTTAGCTTTTCCTTCACGTCAATTAAATTTTCCATTAACTTGGCCTCTGGCCAGTATAGATTTTTCCCTTTAAGCTTGTCTCTAAATTCAGATCTCTCAGCCCTCAGAATCAACCTTTTGACTCCCCTCTGGTCCATTTAAGGACATTTATATATTTTCTCCCATAATGAGACGCACAGAAATCAGCCATAATTTTAATGCCTGACACCTAAATTTTGCCAGTCTCCTCAAATGTTCCTGGTGTGCCTAAGACTTTGTTCTAAGTCTATGGGTTGATTTCCTCCTCTGGAAATTTTGTCCAAAGGCAATTTTGCCCAAAGTCAGGCATCTGGGATAATGAATGCCCTTCCCATCTCAAGGAGAGAGCAAATTCCAGAACACTTTCCATATGGTCTTGCAGCTTTGCCACATCTCCACCCTGAGTTCTTAGAGCAGCTCCTAACAAGTGGGGAGAGACGAACAGGTAAGGGGCCACCCTCTACAGTCACACTCTGTGCCCTCAACACCCTCACGTTTTTTGGTCTTTCTAGAACTTCCAGGAAATTAAAAATAGTCCTCAATCAGGAAAAGATTGGAGTCACCAGAATAGAGGACACCTTGTAAGTTTGGGTTCTAAATGGACATCCTGGCTTTCAGGATGGCTCATGATACTTTTCAGTATTCCTAACGCTAGTAAAGCAAGCTGCCATGTTGTGAGATGTGGGGAGGCCCATATGCAAGAAACCAGCAGCTCCCGGGAAACTAACAACCACAGGAATAAGCTAGGAAGTGGATCCTACTTGAGCTTGAGATCCAGCCTGGTATGAGACCCAGAGCTAGGGGACCCTGTTAAAGCTGCACCCCAACTCTTGATTCACGGAAACTGAGATAGTAAACGTTATTTTAAGCCACTAAGTTTTGGGATAATTTGTCATGCAGCAATACATAACTAATACATATGGGAAAAGAGCATTTGCTTCATTTCTCTTGACTCCTTATGTCTGTTTGGGAATTCTAATGATTAATTCCGTTGCAGCTAGGATGTATCTGCCATAGAACACCTGTTCAATTCTCTGCCAGAAAGTTTATGGGATTTTTTTCAGCCAATGGTTTAATGCTTACATATAAGACCCACATGCTACCCAGCAATAGGAGATGACGGTTCGTAATGTGTATCTCAGAGGGTTATATCCCGGCTTCATTGGAACATTTGTGCATTTAACAATAGTTATTGAATACTTATCTTGTGCTTCCTCATTATAAAAGAGAACATAAGCCTTGCAATGCAAAGTGGTTCAGTAAGTTACTGGACATTGAAAACATCGATTTTGAACTCCACAAAACTCGGGCCTTTTTCATGAGGTTTTATTCTCCCCTTTAGCTCAATTTTTTTTTAAAGATTTTATTTTTTTTAAGTGATCTCGACACCCCACGTGGGGCTCAAACTTACAACTCTGAGATAGAGAGTTGCGCACTGTACTGACTGAGCCAGACGTCCCTAGTTCGGTTTTTTAAAATATGTACAGATATTATAATTTAATGAATGATATGATTGGAAGCACAATATATAAATTTTCCTAAATGAACTCATATTGACATCCATGGCCAGAACTAAGACTTGGAGTCCTACCTGGGCAAACAGTCCCCATCTTACCCGATGGGAGCGCTGGCCAGGCTTCCCCTGGACCGGCCTGTCTGAAAATATAGGAAGGCCTTTGTATTTGCTGCAGACCTGTGGACACTCCTCTCTGAACCTTTCCACAGAAACTTTCTCAGAGGATTCTTAGCATCTGAGCTTGGTACTGATCCATTGCTCTCCTCCCAAATGACCCTGTTTTCAACACTGGGCTTCAGAAGCGAACAGCTCGCTTTGCTCACAGGGCCCCCAGCTGGGAGAGGGCGAGCACAGCTCTGAGATACTGCAATCACGGGCCTGCACAGGAAGACAAGCAGTTTGCAAGGGAATCTGGTTTAGCACACCTTCCTTCGTTGCTTTGTTGGGTTGGGTTTTGTTGCCTCCATCATTCCACATATTATTTAAAATACCAAGTCGGGGAGTGTCTGGGTGGCTCAGTCGATTAAGCATCCGACTCTTGATTTCTGCTCAGGTCATGATCTCAGGGTCATGAGAACAAATGCTGCACCAGGCTCCTGGCTCAACCAAGAGCCTGCTTGAGGTTCTTTCCCTCTCCCTCTGCCCTGCCCCCACTCACTCATTTGCGCACTCACATGCTTTCATTCTCACTCTCTCAAAGTAAATGAATAAATCTTTAAAATAAAATACCAGGTCAGGGCGCCTGGATGGCTCAGTTGGTTAAGCGACTGTCTTCAGCTCAGGTCATGATTCCGGAGTCCCGGGATGGGCCTCACATCGGGCTCCCTACTTGGCGGGAAGCCTGCTTCTCCCTCTCTCACTCCCCCTGCTTGTGTTCCCTCTCACGCTGTGTTCTCTCTGTCAAATAAATAAAATCTTAAAAAAAAATTAAAATAAAATAAAATACCAGGTCAAACTATGCCTCATATTTGGTGGAGCAGGCAACTCTAGGTGGCTTTTGTAAAGATGAGAGCGCTCTCCTGGTGTCTGGAGTGATGGGCTCTGCCTGTCCAGAGGATGTCCTGCAGCAAGGGTGTGCCCAGAGCCCAGGGACAAGGAGGAAACACTCCTTGGGGCCAAGACAGGAAACCCAAAAGAAGAAAGGAGAACTGACATACTTGGAGTACAGCTTCTGCCTGGATTTTGCTAACTGGCGGTTAGGGTTTGTTTTGTTCTTTTATATCTTTGTGGGGCAAAATGACAGGTGTACCCCAAGCCGTTTATGAGCACCATTGTGTGCAGTCGGGCTTCTGAGCTGGGCGGGTACAGTACACACACCCTCCCCGGCAAGTGTGGAATAACAGAATCCAACAGATGACTGGCTTGGGAGGAAAGCAAAGGGTCAGGGAAGAGAAGACATGGGTTCAATCTCTTCCCCACTGTGGCCTTTCTCCGTGGCTCTGAACAAGTGGCCTTGACCTTGCAGGCCTCAGTGGATCCCAAATGGGAAAGCTCACTAAATGTTTGCTGACTGACTAAATGACTGTTTGTATGTCATATAACTCATGGCACTTGATAAACTCTCTTTCCTCTTAGAAATAAACAATTTTTCAGAAAGATTGGTATCCCATGTATGGTCTTTCTCTGTAGAGCTATCATATTAGATGAATTTGCAGTTCAATAAGGAAGCTGATTTGATTTCTAAAGCCTGGGTACAGAGGTTCAGCTCTAATAGAGCACACTGGGAGTGTCCGTCCCGCCACGACTTGCCCGGCGTCTGGCTCAGAGACCACCAGCCGAGGCTGAAAACAATCAAGCTTCAAGAACAAATGTCCTTCCTCATCTCCCACACCTACCATCTGTGTATCGAGAAAGCTTCTCGAGAAAAAGTAAACAGTTTGTTCCCATGGCGTTAAAACTTCAAAGGCAGGAAACCAGTCACTAAATTAGATCTCGCAGAAGAGTTCAGCTATCACATCTGTGGTTTCCAGAGATCTCCCGTACTCTTGGTGAGCAGACAATTTGTTCTGTTGTGTTGCATAGAATTCAAGTCGTAAATATTTGCTGCAGACTCATTCCATCTCAGGCTCTGCCCCCATAATCTATCCAGCAGGGAGATGAGATCTGGACCCAGCTTCTTACAATACAAGGCAAAATAAAGTGCCACTGAAGATTGTAAACAAGGGTCTGGGAGAACAGATGGACATCTCAGGATTCGGGGAGGCCTAAAGGACCGTAGGGACCCTGCTGTGGAAGATGGCCAGGCCCCACTGAGGACTTTGCCTGTCGTCGTTCTCAGCTTTCTTTCTCCCTTCTCAGCAGTTCAGCAATCCTCTTCTTTCTCACCTGGATTTGCACCCCTACCATCTCACCTGACCACTCTGCCCCTCTCCTCTCTGTGGCCATCGGATCGTCTTCGGTGGCAACAGTTATACGGTGTTTGTGGGGGGACATCGTCCTAGTGCAGATAGACTTATTTTACTGAAAACCTGAAATAAATGGTGCATTTCCCAAGGAGAGCAGGACTCTGCCAGCCCACACTTTATCATTCAAAGTGTGGTCACCAACCTGCGGCAGCACCAATCCACGGGCACACCTGTTTAGATAGGCAGACTCTCGGGCCCCGTGCCAGCCCTGCCGAGACTAGACTCTGCACTTTTACAAGGCGCCAGGTGATTCCTAAGCACATTAAAGTTTGGAAAACACTGGTGAACATTTATTTATAATTGAGGGCTTTTCTATTCAAAATTCAAAGGTAAGGTAAAATTTCCCTGTGATCATCCCACTGTTTCTGACAGAACCACAAATGTTACCAAATTCATTTCTGCCTCCATTCTCCTAAAGCACCGGAGAGCTGCTCTACTTCTTAAAACACACGTGCGGCTGTCTGGAAATAGAATTAAAGGGAAATGATCCAAGTTCCTGGGTTTTTTTTTTTTAAGATTTTATTTATTTATTCATGAGTGACAGAGAGAGAAAGAGAGAGAGAGGCAGAGGGAGAAAGAGACTCCTCACTGAGCATGAAGCCTGATGGCGGGGCTCGATCCCAGAACCCTGAGATCATGACCTGAACCAAAGGCAAACACTTAACAGACTGAATCACCCAGGAGCCCCAAGTTCCTGATTTTAAGCCCAAAACTTTACCTTCTAGACTGAATTTAAGCAGCTGAGTAGGTAGTCTGGTTTTTCCCAGACACAGGAAAAAGATCACAGGAGAAAGTTTCTATTTGAAAGCTCTGAGGAAGAGATGTGGAAGATGGCCTTTCTCTGGTCCAGTGTGAACTTCTCTGTCTTGGTATTTTCACTTCCACTCCTGGGAGGCGGGTCCTTCACTGGGGCTCCTGGGACCCCGGTGGTCCAGAGCTAGCCTCTGCCATCTCCTGTGATATCTTGCTCCTACTTCTTTTCTGGGTTACCAGCATTCCCCCTCATGGCCCTAAAAAGTGGGCATCTGCCCTTGTCAGCAGTTATGAGAAGATCATTACCATTTAAGCAGTCACTGAATGGTAGTGATCTCTAGAATAGTAGATCTCTACTTCTATAGCTTTGACTTTGCAAAGTTCCTTCCGAATACAACCCCATCTGACTCCTAAGGAAGCTATCTTAAAAGAGTTCCACCTGGCTCTTCAGTTGCCAAGTTTTCTAGCTGGGAGAGCATTCCCTAAATCCTGCTTCTCAAACTATCGTGCGTCTTGAAAACACCCGGGATCTCTTAAGTGTGGGAGAGCCTCTGAGCTTTTACCTTTCTCAGGTGATGAGGATGGCCCTAACCAGAGTTTCATGGCAAAACCTTAGGTTTAATTAAATTTACCACCAGAACCATCAAGAACAAATCTGCATGACCTGCTGTGATATACTGGATCAGAAAATAATGACTTCCACAAATCGTCCATTTTTTGGCCACAAATCTTGTTTCTTTGATAGTTCCTTACCTGTCATGGTTTTTCCTTTTCTTATCATCTGATTAACTGTCTTCTGGAAAGCATTGACAAACCCTGCAATTGCATGGCACTGACCCTGAGAGGTTACAGCTTCAACAGAACAGAACTGGGGCAGAGAACCACCTGGTTCAGATGAGCTCAAGACTGTGCAGTTGTGTTTAGGAACAATGTGGTCCTTTGGAGGGATCTTCCCTCCATTCTTCCCCTGTTATATGTGTCCTTCTTGCCACAATAATGGGAAAGGGGGGTAATAAGCTAATTCTTTATGTGAAGTGATAATAATTTGATGTGTTACACTTTAAGGGAAATTGGACAAGGCAATCCTAAAGAGGTGATGTCTTAATCTAAAGACAAACTCTCTACTGGTGTCATTTGAGGTTCCATGGGAGACTGGTGGAAAAGACATGTGCCAAGAGGGCTTCTTAGAGCCTATAGTGACATAGCTGCTTCTTCTACTTTCCCTGAGACTTCCAGACACTTGAGACACACTGCACTCAATTCTGCAGCACCTAGAGTATGAGAAACAATGTCCACAAGGTTGGTTGATTTGGAGCAATTCATTTTTTCAAATCAGCCATGGGCTGGGGAATATGCCATGAAGACAATTTGAGTCATTGCTTCCAAAGTCAGGCCAACTAGGAAGGAAAGCAGCTTTTGGGTAGAAATAACTGTCCCAATCAAGGGAAGAAGTGAGGTGGCAACACTGCTCCAGGGAAAACTCTGGAACTTTAAGCATGGTGAACTTGGGAGAGAATAGGGCAGAAACCAAGGCAAGAGTTTCCTCAGTAATTACTTAAGGAAAGTGGAAGAGGGGGTCCTGAGACAGGATGTTGAAATGAAAACATTTTAGTTTCAGTTTTAACTGAAGCTGCAAGACAACAGACACCCCAAGGTAAAGTGAAGTGTGCAGATCTTGCAAAAAAAAAAAAAAAAAAAAGATGGTGGAAAGCCAGTTTTATACCTGTAGGTGACCACCTACACCTAGCCTGCAAAAGAAATGTAGAGAAATGAGAAACACGTTAACTAAGAGATGAATTATGGAGAGAACTGTCTATTGTATTCCCAAGGGCTTCAATATGGCCATGTGACTAGCTTGATATCTGTCCCCAGAGCCTGAGAGACACAAGGGATTATTGTTTGCTTCCCATGGGAAATCCGAAAGACTGGCTATTTGATGGCAGCCTGCATGCCCAGAGTTTGTTTGGGCAAAGGATGCCTAGTGCTTGTCAGGCACTAGGTGTGGGCCATCAGAAAAGAGATCTAAAGTAAGATCTTTGGGGCACCAGTGCGGCTCAGTCAGTTAAGCATTTGACTTGATTTCGGCTCAGGTCATGTTCTCAGGACTGTGAGAATGAACCCTATGTGGGACTCTGCTCTGGGTATGGAGCCTGCTTGGGATTCTCTCTCTCCCTCTCTCTCT
Source organism: Spilogale gracilis (assembly GCA_004023965.1). Classification (NCBI taxonomy): domain Eukaryota; kingdom Metazoa; phylum Chordata; class Mammalia; order Carnivora; family Mephitidae; genus Spilogale; species Spilogale gracilis. Next base: position 210,749 of record PITA01000568.1, read on the forward strand.
GCTTTTCCCTTCCCCCCTCTCCCTCTTTAAAAAAAAAGGTAAGATCATCTTAGCTTCTTTCTATGAAACTGTCTGGTGGCCCAAGGGGGCCTCTGCAGAAAGAAGCTAGAGATCTACCTGCAGATTTGACGGTGTGGAAGGAATTATAAGTGACCAGGTAGCCAGCCAGAGAAGAATTATATTTATCCACATCAGGGAAAGTGCAGGGGAGAGAGAGTAGGATCACTGAAGTGCCCATGCATGAGCCCATAGGATAAAGAATCCGCTTTAAACACCTGCCAGAACTTGGGAGTATGATGCCAACTCCCAGCAGGATTAGTCAAACAAAAACTCTTCTACCTCTTGCCTCTCTTCCTTCCCTCACTCTGGTCATGAAGGATTGAAAATCGTTATTAGCTAGATATGGGAGGGGGAAAAACACAAGTTTAGGTGTGAGGTGGAGAGAAGCCAATTGACCTGAAGCAGGTCTGAACTGGGAATGGGGAGTTCCAGCACCCCCAAAGTTATATCTTTGTTTGAAATACAAAGTTTGATTACTACACTGACCTAGGTATATTAATTATTGACTAGAGATTGTTTTATGACCTGAGAGGAGCAAGAAAAGTCATAAGATTTGTCCAAAATTTCATCCATGGGTAGGAATGAAGTGGTCCCACAGGATATATTTAAAGAAGAATGAGAGACATGAATTATGTGACTTTATGATTATATCCTATGGGTCGTTGCTTGTTCAATGTAACAGTAATTCAGTGGATGGCACAGTGAAATCAGACCATTCTGCTACTCTCATTGCAAGATTCACTAGAAAATACATTAGCTTTAGGATATGATCCTGAGTCAGCTAAGACTTACAGGAGAGGCTAGATTCATACTGTCAGGACTAGAAGGAACACTGTGCATGAGCAACCCCAGCACCTCTTTTAGGAAACGGAGACCCAGAGAGAAGAAAAGATTTTTCCCAAGCTTATACACATAGAGATAACAAACAAGTAAACGGAACAAAGCAAAAACAAAACCCACAAATGCATATAGTATCAACTCACATAGACTATATTAATTAGCTAGCTTTCATTGCAAAGGCCAAAGTTCTTCCTGTTTCCCAGATCTCAGAGAGATTAATGTAAAATTGTTAACGGGATTCTTGACAGTATCTAATAAAAAAATCTATGCTAAAAATCTAGATTTATCCTTCCCTGATGTCCTCTTAAGCTCAAAATAAAGCTACTCTTATTATAAACATCTTTTTGTTGAAGGCTCTAAGGCTATCGGTGAACACATACCTGCAAATATATTCATTTTTCATTATCTGTATTGGTCACTCAACACCTCAAAAACTTTCCCAGTTTCGTGTATTTGTCTTATCACAACACTAGGTCTCACATGGTGCTAGGAACAGAAGAGTGTTCAGCAAATGTTTGCAGAATGAAGTAATGACTAGATTCCAGTTTCACTAGCTAGTGTTCTTTATATACCAACAATACTGCTTCCAGAGAAAGAAAAAAGGCAACATTTCTCGGGGTGCCTGGGTGGCTCAGCTGGTTAAGCGACTGCCTTTGGCTCAGGTCATGATCCCGGAGACCCGGGATCGAGTCCCACATCAGGCTGCCTGCTCAGCGGGAGGCCTGCTTCTCCCTCTCTCACTCCCCCTGCTTGTGTTCCCTCTCTGGCTGTGTTTCTCTCTGTCAAATAAATAAATAAAATCTTTAAAAAAAAAAAAGGCAACATTTCTGTTCATTCTTAAGAACCTGAAGTCCAGAGCCTAGAGGCATGTTCAACTTTTTACAAAACCATAAGTCAGGGCTGCTAAGTGGCGGTGTTCTAGCCCCTTGAGCACACAACAAACGTGTGGCCCCTATGTGCCTATGTGTCCTTACTGACCTTCCCACCAGCTTTCCCATGCCGAGCTACTCTGCAACAGAAAGCACTCAGCTGCTGGATCACTTTCCAACCTGTGATATGAGAGGCAAACACTAACTCTTACTGAAAAACATATTTTATTCATAGCCTGGTTAAATCCCTGCAGCGATAGACACTGTTTATTGACATTGGTTCATATCTGAGATCCTTTGGCAAGACCAACATAATCTATTTCTTAACCCTAGTTTCTTCAGGATTTCTTAGTTCTTTAGTGTTGTAGTCTTTCCATGACTCAATAATGACGGACAAGTGCCCAAGAGTCTAATTTAGAGGAGACTGAAGAAAATAGTTCATTATATGTGATGTGGTCTCATTATCTAAATTCTAGCAACATAAGCCTAAAATCTACAACATCAGCTCTCAGTAGCTGAAACAATCTCTTCCCACTGCAGCCTGGCTGAGGACTGTCTAGATACCCTCAGTTATGGCCATTCCTGACCTCTCATGGGGTTGGGGGTGGCAGCAAGGCAGCCTGGGAACCTCAAGCCGGAGAACTCTCAGAAGCTCCCAGGAAGGCAGGGACACCTGGGACCACCTCAGGCACAGAGAAGATAGACAGACAAAACCTACCTGACTCCATCCTCCCTTCCTTCTTCTCCTGGGCTTCCTCAGAGCCACTGGAGCCCCTGGGGAAGGGCTGGTGGCTGAAGAGGTCATCACACAGGAGGCTTCGGCACAGCTTGGTGAGGAAGCGAAGGACGTACCCGACGCTGTTCACCACAGGCAGGCTCCGCAGGTGCTGTTTCCCATCAAAGGATGCCGAGACTGGAAAGCCACAGAGACAGCAACTCTGAGTGGGGCACAAGGGAGCCAGGTCCATGGAAGGAGGTTTTTGTTTGTGCAGTTGCACTTTGTTTTTAACTAAGCTTTTTTCGGATTTCACCTGTTTCTTCACTCAATGCCCTGTTTGTGTTCCAGGATCTCATCCACGAGCCCACCCTGTGTTTAGTTCTCATGTCTCTTTAGTCTCCTCTGGTTTGGGTATCCTTAATCTCCTTAGTTTCCCAGTTTTTCCTTGTTTCGAATAACCTTGACAGCTTTGAAGAGTACCGGTCAGGCATTTTATAAAATGTCCCTCAGTTTGGGTTTGTCTGATGTTTTTCTCATGATCTGACTGGGGTTAAAGTTTTGAGGAAAGAAGGGAAGTGCCCCTCTCATCACATTAGATCAGAGACACGTGATGTCCACATGACATCACTGGGATGTCAGTCTTTATCACCTGACCAGATGGGGTGTACCATATTTCTCCACTGTACTCTTCATATTCCATTCCTTGGAAACAAGTCAAAAGGTCGTGCCCACACTCAACGGTGGTAGAGGGATTAAGCTCTACCTCCTGAGGAGGAGAGAGTCTCTTTATCATTTGGAAATCTTCTCTAAGAAAGAACTGTCCATTCTTCATGCATTCATTTAGTATTATCAGTATAGACCCAATATATTTATTTTGTACTTTGGGTTATCCAATACTATGTTATTTATTTTGTTGCTCAAATTGTTCCATCTTTTGTCTTTGGGACTTTCAGTATCCTGCATCACTATGATATGCCCCCATTTTTTTAAACAACTTGTTGGTTATTAAAACTTCAATATGTTTTAGATTCATCACGAATTTCCCTGCTCCTTCCCTAAAATCAGCCATTTCTCCAACAGCTCCTGCTCCTTGTTAATAAAGAGTGATATCTAGAAACCAAGATTTGGAGACTGGATATGCTCATTGCTACTGGGGTATCAGTAGCTCTGGGTCTTTCAGTGGAGAGAGCTAAGAAATATATGCATATATACAAAATTAACAAGTAAGGAAACAACAAGTGTTGGAGAGGTTGCGGAAAACCCTCTTACACTGTTGGTGGGAATGTAAGCTGGTGCAGCCGCTTTGGAAAACAGTGTGGAGATTCCTTAAAAAATTAAAAATAGAGCTACCCTATGACCCTGCAATTGCACTACTGGGCATTTACCCCAAAGATACAGATGTAGTGAAAAGAAGGGCCATATGTACCCCAATGTTCATCGCAGTAATGGCCACAATCGCCAAACTGTGGAAAGAGCCAAGGTGCCCATCAACAGATGAATGGATAAAGAAGATGTGGTACATATATACAATGGAATACTATGCCTCAATCAGAAAGGATGAATATCCAACTTTTGTGGCAACATGGACTGGACTGGAAGAGATTATGCTGAGTGAAATAAGCCAAGTAGAGAAAGTCAAGTATCACATGGTTTCACTTACTTGTGGTGCATGAGTGGTAAACTGGAGGACAGTGGGAGAAGGAAAGTAAATGGGAAGTAGGGTAATCTAGGGAGAAAAACAAAACAACACAGACTTTGGACACAGAAACAAACTGAGGGACTTGGAGGGATGGGGGTGGAGGGATGGGAGAGCCTGGTGGTGGGTACTGGGGGCACCTATTGCGTGGAGCACTGGGTGTGGGGAATGGGAAATGAATCTTGGAACACTGGAAAAAAATTTAAGTAACAATAAAAAAAATAAATATATGCATATATACAATCCTATTATGATTATGTCTCTGTATATGTGTGTGTGTATATATATATATATATATATATTTATATTTATATTTAGAGAGAGATGGATAAAGCTAGGTCAATCAATAGATTAATAGGTAGTTCTAGATCTAGATAGACAGATATATCCAAATAAACCTGAGTTCATGCTGAGATCTCTATCTCTAATCCAATATCACAGAATTCAGGGTTCTTTCTACTCTTCTGGGGAAGAGTCTTCAAAAAGAACAATAATCTCTCTGTGGTGATTCTAGATGAAATTCAATTTCTACAGGATTACCAGAATTTGGAAGATATATGTTAACTTCCAGCATGTTCCTTTCTGTAATTGTCCTCACGGCCTCTCTCAACACATGAAGCTTGCATACCAGCTCCACTGTGAGGAACGCAGAAGCAGACCCTAAGAGGACACTTTGCTCCCTGCTACGCCTCAGCTACTCATTGTCAACACCTAGAGAGCAGCCCTGTTTTTCACGTTTTATCTCCCAAAGGCAGGAGCATGGCAGGGCCTGGGGCAGTGGCAACACCAGAACTAGTTTAGATTTTAGAACTAGAACAAAACAACATATTTTAATTAGGAATCAAAAGAATCCATTTTTGTATTTGTGTATAGCTCAGCGTTCAACAAGAATGTTCATATCCATCACCTCATTCAGGCCTCCTGACTATCTTATGAGGACAGCAGATGAGGGGTTATTACCCCATGTTACAGGTAGGGAATTGAGAAGAGGACATAGAGCAGCTATTCTGGCTCATGTGGCCTCTAAGTGGGGCACTTGCCTGTCACGTTAATACTCTGGGTGGCTCTCCTTGGGAGAGCCAGCAAAGAGCTACCCACGTGCTCTCCTAAGGGGTTTATCCTGGCCACTCAGGCACTCTGGAAATTCCCTCTTAGTTTGAGCACTGCTGTTGGCCTCCATATTTTAGAAGACCAAGTGTGGGGCGCCTGGGTTCAGTGGGTTAAAGCCTCTGCCTTCAGCTCAGGTCATGATCTCAGGGTCCTGGGATCGAGGCGTATGTTAGGCTTCCTCTCCTCTCTTTGCCTCTCTGCCTACTTGTGATCTCTTTCTGTCACATAAATAAATAAAAAATCTTAAAAAAAAAAAAAAAAGACCAAGTGTGATGGAAACTGAACCCATAGAAGGGGAGTCTGAGTCATCAAGTCTGTCCCATAGATCAGTGTAAGTAGACTCCCAGAGGTGCCTGGAGGGCTACCTCCTAGAAACAGACATGTCCTTTGTGACACCATGAGGTCAACCCCTCTGGGAGAGTGTGGCTCGGGCAGAGCGTGAGGGTTATGAGGTACAACAGTACTGCTCCTTTAGCCTTTGGGATGGCTCTGGGCCCACTCATGGCAGTCTGGTTCCCTTAGTTCACTGTACTGGCACTGTCACCATTTCCTGTGTTGTGCCATGGGAACATTAGGAAAGCAGTGCCCTAAGGATTAGGTTCTAAGTACAGAGTGGGAGAGTCTAACTATTTTTCCTTGAGTCCCTCCCTACGCCATCTTGGTATTATCATAGCCTCTCTGAGCTTCCATATCAACACTGGTAATGCAAAAGACCACCCTGCCACTTTGCAACCTCAAGGAGGCTGCATGAGGGGTCTCCCAGGGCTACTGCATTCTCCAAGAGACACTAAGACCATGTGCTCAGCTCTGGACTCCTGGAAATCCCTCAGCCAAGGGAAAGTTGGCAGCAGAGCTCTGCCCAGGCTTGTGTTGGTGCCAAGCACAGCAGAACCTGCCCCTTCAGAGCCAAGACCCCTGAGGCCACAGAAAGACTGAGCAGAAGAATAGGGAAAATGGGGTTAGTTCTCCCAGCTTAGGGAGAGGAACCACAAAAAACTAAATTAGATGGGATTTGCTTAAGAAGGTGAGCACAGGATAGGAGCAGCTTTCTCTTAGCACCATGTCTGTGTCCTGACCCCTGCTACTCAGAGAGGAAAAGAACAAGGCCTTCAATCTCAGAAGGCAGCCCAGGTTTGAGGAGTTGGCTCTCAGAGAAAAATCCAGAGAATAATGGCCAGTGGGCTCTAAAAAGGCTGACAACAAGACTCTCCTCCTGGCCTCTCCCGGTGTAATACTTCTTCGTCCTGTCTCTGTTTCTGCTAAAGTTTCTTAAAAGTCACCCTGGGTCAGACACATGCACCTGAACCTTGCCAAGTTCTATTTCAATCAGTTACCAGGAAGTCAGACCCAGCTTCCTGCTCAGAGGGAGCTCTAGAAAGTGGGCAGAACCAATCATAGCAAGGGAAGCTGTGTTGGACAACCTCTCCGCCCCCAAGCCCTGGGGATCTAGGGTTAAATAAAATGCCCAGAGACATTAGAGGTGCCCCTGCCCTCCTCTCTTAGCTGGCATGGTCATCGGCACCACCCCCATTGCTGGGGAATCTTCTCCCTATTCCCTGGTGATTTGGAGGCCATGCCCTTGATGCTGGACCAAAGAAGACACCAGTCTGTCCCCTTGGAATCAAGATGTCTTGCAAAGACCTGGTGTTCCAGGGGTTAAGGGCAGGTGGTGACAACCATTGTGTAGAGAGCCTCGGGTAGGGTGAAAAGAGCCTCTGCACACAAGCATTTGAAAGTGGAAGAGCTCCCAACTCTGCCTCTCACCTGGGGTGACACTGCCACTCCCACTGGCAGCTGCTGGGGTGGGACTGAAACTAGAGTATGGTGCTGACACCGGGAGAAGAGAATGACCCTGAAGCATCTTAAAAAAAAACAAACAAACAAATACCCAGCCCTTGAGAGGTGGTTGGGACTATGAGCGTCCCCACTGCCCTACACCGTGATACGTGCCATGAAGAAAGAATGAGGCACAGTAAAAGAGAATGATAGTGACAAGAGCTGATATTTTAGACAGAGTGGTCAGAATAAGCCTCTTGGATAAGGTACCATTTGAGTCGGAAGTCCAGGAGCAAGTCACACATGAATAGCGGGGGGAAAGTGCATTCCAGGCAGAAGAGCAGGGACAAGCACCCTGAGGCAGGAGCATGATTAGAGATAGCAGAGGAACACCAAGGAGGCCACCATAGCTACAGCAGAGTGGGGACTCAAGAGAAATGAGCTGGAGATCAAAGAAGTAACTGGGGTCAAGTTACTTAGGGCCTCTGGGTCCTCGTAAGGAGGTGGGTTTTCTCCTGGAGGGACATGAGAACCACTGAAGGTGAAGGGCAGAGGAGGGCCATGATCTGACTTTGACTTTTAAAGAATCAGAGTGTTTGCTGTGAGTGGTGAAAGGTGACTGGATTCTGGATATATTGTGAAGTCAGAGCAATAAGATTTACTGATGAGCTGGAAGTAGGGTGTAGTAAAAGAGGATTCCAGATATTCAGTCTTCTTGTCCATATCAGGAAGCATCTTCTCCTTGATCCCAGAGACAGGCCTCTAGCACATAGGCTCATTTAAGTCCCCCAAGCCCAACAGATGGAAGACAGACCCTGGCTACAATCACTGCTCCCCCAAACCTGATTATGGCTTCTCCCCTCTTCAGAGAGACATCCACAACCCTCCTCACACAACCTGCCCCAGGGCTTTACCTGATACCATCTCACCACCATAGCCCTGTTTGACCAGGGAAAAGACCAACTTCTGCTGGTGGGCACAGTCGATGCATGCTTGTACAGCCTGCTGCAAGACCGCTGATGGCCTCTCAGGCCCGAAGTGCTCAGGGAGCTGCTGCACCTTCCTCCTCTCCAAGTATGGCCCTGCATTGGCTTGCTTGTTGATGTAGAGGCAGACTGTGGAAACAGAGACCCACAAAGCCCTCAGCATCAGTTGCATCATGCCAGAGGCCTGTTCCTGTGTGCATGGGAATGCCTTAGCAGTGCCCCCTTGGCCCTCACCTTGGGAAAGCTGAAAGAAACAAAGGTGGGACTGATTCTTCCCAACCAGAGATGTACAAGTGCAAAAGAACTCATCACCCCCAACTTCCAGGGCTCGCTCTCAAGAGAACTGCTTG
>PITA01000568.1:219253-261519 GCA_004023965.1 Spilogale gracilis
TGGCTCAGTTGGTTAAACCACTGCCTTCGGCTCAGGTCATGATCCCGGAGACCCGGGATCGAGCCCCACATCGGGCTTCCTGCTTGGCAGGAGGCCTGCTTCTCCCTCTCTCACTCCCCCTGCTTGTGTTCCCTCTCTAGCTGTGTTTCTCTCTGTCAAATAAATAAAATCTTTAAAAAAAAAAAAAAAAAAAAAAAGAGAACTGCTTGATAGGAAACAGGCAAGTGGGTCCTTTCTGATGTACTCAGGTCAGAATTGCTGACAATTATGGTGGTCCATGTGAACTATGTGTATGTGTATGGAAATACATCCTGGGCATGTACACATACAAAATCTTCCCTCCCCCTCCAAAGGAGCTGTCAAGCTACACATAATGTTTGCCAATTTTTTGTTGTTGTTAACTTTCAGTGAATAAAAAAATTCAGATGATGCTGATTACTCCAAGGACCATATACTCAATGACGTTCTAAAGAGAGTTCTATTTACAATCTCAGAGATAGTAAATACTCAGTTGCCCATTTAATGAGCTCAACCAATGGTCCCCACACTTTTAAAGTCATATACCCCATCATTATATTTGAACACACACACCCCTAAAATGTGTTTCTTTATCGTAGGACATATACATTTTTGACTGTTTTAACATATTGCATTGCATCCATTTTAAAACATAACCAAGAAATAGGAAATTTTAAAGGATGAGATAAAAATAAATATTAATGGTAGGTGTCACATTTTCTTCCCTATTCCCCCCTCATCCCAGGTTCTGAGGATCTTACTTTGGGGATCACTAGGGCAAAGCAGTGTTCAAAAGAGACTTAAAGAAGACACCAATAGGATATGGGAAGGATTAAACAGTAAAAACAAAGGTGAAGAAAGTTAGTTTTTATGGGCACCTACTCTATTCTAGGCACTTTGTATATTTTATCTTGTTTGAGTCTCAAGACAAGCCTGGGAGTGGGGTATGATTACTTCCTTCACTAATGAAGAAACTAATGCAGAAATGAGGCTTAATGGTTGGACAGCTGCTCTAAAGTCTAAAGTGTAATTAGGGGTGAAACAAGGATTTGGACTCAAGCCCTTTTGATGTCAAAGCCTGTGCTCTTTCCACCCCACCAGGCTGCCTTCTCTTGTACTCATCCCAGATGATTAAGGAAACCTAATCAATAAGGGATCTTCCTACCAGGCACTGTGCTAGGTCCATCCTACAGATTCTTAGGGTCCCTGGCTTCACAGAACTGGGGGTCCCTCTGGGAAGGTGAAACTACACAGAACACTCTAGAAAACCATGCAGGACTGTCAGTCACTTCAAGACACACTGAGGGGGTGCTAAGAGGGCCCTTTGTGGGGACCCTGGCAGGAAAGTCAGTGAAGGCCTTCTGGAGTAAGGTATGCCTGAACTGAGATGAAAGGGGTGAGGAGGATGACCATAGAGGAGATGATTCCAAACAGAGGGAAGGCAATATGTTGAAATTGTATGGGGGGGCTCTAGGGACTAAGAGGAGAGCAATGAACTACAGGGGTCTGTTGGCAACATAAACAAGTTGGGTTTTTACCTCAGAGCAATGAGAGGGAAACTGAAGGGATTCAAGTAGGTTGGGATTTGGGGTGGCTTGTGATTAGGGGGACAGCATGTGTGTTTGTGTGTGTGCGTGTGTGTGTGTGTGTGTGCATGTGTGTGAAAGAGGTGCCATCCTACTGCTGCTACTCTTATAATAGAATGTTTGTTGGTGGACACCCCATAAGAAAGACTGGGCTGAATTCTACCCTGACTGGATTGGAGACATCAGGTGGGACTTAAGGATCCTTAGGTGATCTGGAATCACAAACACAGGGTTGGAAACTTTTCAAGGTAAGCAGGCTTACTCTTGTTGCAAAGTAAATGTGGCTCTGAAAACACCGGGCCACCAAACCACCCTTTCCAGTCCCACCCCAAGGCAACCAGTTGAACCTGAGATGCACTGAAAACCAAGTTTCAAATAATTCTATCTGTGAGACACTTAAACTAATGTTCTCAGAGAATTTGGTCATCTTCCCTGTTGTCTAGCTAACAACTAAATCCTTCATTAGAGCTAGCTCAATGGCAGCTCTCCAGTTCACAAAGTATCTGCTAGATGTCAGGCTGGTCATTATAGCCTTAGAGGTCTTTCAGCTGACCTACCTGTGAGAGCCTGTGGGGCCGCAAGGCTGGGTATGGTGGCTGCATCCTGAGGGATGGAGCTGAGGTCGGGCTCTGGTGTGCTTCGCGGAGGTGAGAGGGCTAAAGGAGTCATAAGAACCGGAGACTTGAGCTGCAAGACAGAGCCCATTTGGTCAAGGAAAAATCTGGAAATGCACTCTACACTTGCCCCCAATTTCTCCTGGACATCAGGTTAACCATTGCTACTCTATCATGTTTTCACACCTTTCTGTAATGCAGCTAAGGGGCTGAACTTCAGATTCAAGTTCATGGTCAAGATTCATGTTTGGGGTCAAATTCAGAGATCATCTCTGCACCCTACCCTTACAGTGGAGCCATCCAGGAAACAAGTCACTCTCCGTAGCCAGGTTTGACAGAAAATTGTCTAATCTTTGTTCTTCACCAAAAAATAATGAATAATTCAGTCACTTCACCACTTCACCACTGACCTGTGTCTATTCTCTACTCCAGACCAATTAAATCATTCTCTGGGAGTGGGACCAAGACATCAGGAGTTTTAAAAGGTACTCAAATGATTCTAGCACATAGTTAAGGTTGAGGCCACTGCTCCACTGCTTTTCAAATTTAAGGTGCAATCAGTCACATGGGGATCCTACTAAAATATTGATTCTGATTCAGGAAGTCTAGGGTGGGGACTGAGATTCAGCATTTCTAACAACCTCCTAGGCAATACTGATGCTGCTAGTCGATGGACCACATTTTGGTGTGTGTTCTGTTGTTAATATATTTGCAGACCCCACCCATATATGCACATCCCACCCCTCATCTTGAATCGTCAATATGGAGTTGATATTTAAGTCCATGACAATGGGTAAGCTCATCGGAGAATAACAGAAGGAGAATAGATGGAGAAGAGAAAAATTCAAGCATGGAGCCCTATCCAACATATAGAGTCCTGGAAAGATGAAGAGGAACCAGCAAAAGAAACCAGGAAAGACATCCAGGGAGGTAAAAAGAAAACTGGGAGAGTGTGGCCTTGTGAGAGAGAAAGAGAGAAAGTGTTTCATGAAAGAGAGAGTGGTCAGCCATGTCAAAAGCTTTGATCACAAGGAATACTGGAAATGACCATTAAATGTAATGACTTCTCAGCATCGAGGCAGACATGCAGTGGGTGGGATGAGAACCTGATTGGGATTAGTTCAAGAAATAATGGGAGGGGAAGCGTTGGGATCAGGAGTTAAAGTCAAGTCTTTCAAGAAGCCTTGTCTGAAAGGGGAGCCAAAACTTAGCCATAATAAGAAGGAAAAGTCAGATAGAGTAATTTTTGCCCCACAATGAGATATCACCTCACACCCATTAAGATAGCTGCTATCTAAAACAAATAGAAAAATAGTAAGTGTTTACGAGGATATGGAGAAATCAGAACCCTCGTGCAGTGTTGGCAGGAATGTAAAAATGCTCAATATAGCAGTTCCTCAAGAAATTCAAAATAGAATTACTCAGCAATACCACTTCTGAGTCTATATCCAAAAGAAATGAAAGCAGGATCTCCAAGAGGTATTTATACACTCAAGCTCATGAGCAGCACTACTCACAATAGTCTACAAGGAAGCAACTACCAATGTCCACTGACAGATGAATGGGTAGACATAGGTGTTATATATACAGAAGGGAATATTGCTCAACCTTGAAAAGGAAGGGAATTCTGGCCCATGCTACAACATGGAGGAGTCTTGAACATATTTGCTAAGTGAAATAAGCCAGTCACAAAAAACAAATATTGCATGATTCCACTAACTTGAGGTGCCTAGAAGAGTCAAATTCACTGAAATAGAAAGTAGAATAGTGTTCTCCAGGGTCTGGAGGAAGGAAGGAATGGGGAGTTGTTTCATGGGGACAGAGTTCCTGTTCCGCAAGGTGAAGTTCTGGAGATCAAATGCACAACGATGTAAATATACTTACTACTGAGCCATGCACTTAGAAGTGGGTAAGATGGTATATTTTATGGCATGTGTCTTTTACCCCAACTAAACATTTTTAAAAGTCTTTATATATATGTGTGTGTATATATATGTGTGTATATATATATTATACAAACAGGAAACTGTCGGGCAATCTAAGTCTTAGCTGTGTTCACTTTTGACTGATCTCATTTTAAATTCATTTCAATGAATTTAAATTCATTTCCACACATTCCACTGCGCCCAAAGTCAATGTCACTCAGCAGCCACACCCTCTTCCTCCTACCTCCCCACCAGCACACCCTCCTCCATCCTCACCCTCAGGCTTCAGGCATCAAGGAAAAATTAGAAGCCATCAGAAGAGACCTTTTGTAAGTTCCCATCTCCAACTCCAACCCTCTCCACCACCACCCCACCGGATCCGCCGTTATGCTCTGCTTTGCAATAAAATAGATGAAAGGTCCGTGTTTCTCTCTGCTGCCTTGACACAGCCCTCCCACCAACCCACCTCCATTCACTAAATTCAACCCCTCTCACCTGTTAAAGTCCTGATGTTGCCAGCTGTCTCCCCTGGATCACTCTTCTTTCTCTTTCTGCTGGGTTATTTCCCTCAACATTTAAGCATGTCTCTTTCATCTCAATATATGTATGTATATACATATATATACATATACACATATATATATATATATATATATATGGTTCCCTCACCTGCCAAGTGTGACAAGGACTACAGTTACCCTGCCTGTCCTCCCAGGTCATGCGCCACGGGTCCCTCTGACAGTCCTTCTAGGAAGGATATGCTGCCCTACATGGCTCTTGATGGAGAGGCTGGTGGCAGCAGTCCCCAAGGACTGTGGGCAGCGAGCTCTAGAAGGACCTTGGTGAAATCCTGTTACAGGCTTGAAGCCCACCAACCAACATACATATAATGATGCTGGTGGGGAAAAAAGTAATATTTGGCAAGTCATCATTAGTCCTTCTGTGCTCTTTAAGTAAATCGCACAAAGATCCTCGTGACCCTTCCCTAGGAGGATGGTGATGGGACAATGGTGATGATGGTGAGGATCGTGATGACAGCTAAGACTTAGATTGCCCAACAGTTTCCTGTTTGTATAAGCATTGTAACAACCCTAAGATCTAATGCTTGCTCACTATATTTATTAGAAAAGGATCTGTTTGTTGAACCCACCTCCAAAGAAGTAATAGAAATATAGTTGGATGTTACCTGTGCCCATCATTTCTGCTCAGATAAAGCAACTGATGGAATCTGAATAAGTCAGCTGGTTGCAGGGTAAACCATTGGTATTCATCCTACCCCTCAAACAACCGCTGATAATTTTGAACAGAGAAGAAATCTCACAACTCTGGGTGGTACATGACTTTTTAAAATTCTTCTTGGTAAAAGAATAGACCATCAGGAGGCATACCTTTCACCTAGCATGCTGAAATTTCTATCTCATTACCTAATATAAAGAGAAAAAAACCTGGCCTAGGAAAGGGAGTCACATCTGATTTTAGAGGGCTCCTAAAATAGAAATGAGCCCAGTGGCTTATGATGTGTGATACGGTGTGATGGGGGGGACCCTCTGCTAGTGCCTCTCCTATGTGTGGAATGAGGCGCTTCCTTTATGCCCCAACATACAGGGATGCTATTCTCTGGCAGGGCATTTGCCTTTGCCATTGCTGGATTTTTGTGTTGTTGTTGTTGTTTTTTAATTGTTTTTTTTTTGTTGTTGTTGCATTTTGTTTTTTAAATGGACAAAATAAAATTTAAAAATTGCTGTTTTTTTAAAATTGCCCTTTTTTTTGCATTTTTAAAAAATATTTTATTTATTTATATGACAGAGAGAGAGAGAGATCACAAGTCGGCAGAGAGGCAGGCAGAGAGAGAGAGAAGGAAGCAGGCTCCCTGCTGAGCAGAGAGCCCGATGTGGGCCTCGATCCCAGGACCCTGAGATCATGACCTGAGCTGAAAGCAGAGGCTTTAACCCTCTGAGCCACCCAGGCGCTCTGCATTTTGTTTTTTAAATGGACAAAATAAAACAGAATGGTCCTATCTTGGTATCTAATTCTGTTCTTCAATAAAAGGAACAAGAGTTCCTTGGAGAAAAGGCTGATTCAAGGACAAGGGCAGGAAATATACAAGATGAGCCTGGGACATCTTGTCCCAGAAAGTAGGAGAGTACCTACACACACACACACACACACACTCCCCACACAATGATGAGGGTAGGTCATAGGAACACAGGAGTCGATTGAAAGAGCTTCCGCTGCTCAAACCTAGAACAATATGAGCGACAAATAATGAGTAATGGATTCTGATTCAAAGTATATAATAAATATCCATGACTCCATACTGACATAAATGAATGATTGACTAAGTAAATACACAGAGGAGAACAGACAAACCTCTTATGCATAAATATTCCAAATAGTTTCTTGTGGAACATGACTTCCCACTCCTTAAGTGTGAGCTCCACATACTGACTTCCTTCTAAAAAGGACAGGATGAAAATGTGGGGAAAGTGACTTTACAGTGGAGAAACCCATCAAATATCACCTCAGAAACGTGATCAAGGTCACCAGGCACAGTGATAATCCACGTTGATTGTATGTACCCTTGACGTGGCCTAATGGGAATGACACCTTACCTCTGGAATCTTCCTCCCTAAAACCCATTACCCCATCTAATCATTAGAAAAACATCAGGAAACCCAAGTTATAAACATTTTACAAAACACTTGACCCATACTCCTCAAAACTGCCAATGTCATCATAAACAAGGGAACTCTGAGAAACTTTCACATCCCAGAGGAGTCTAAGGAGATGAGACAACTAAATGTTAATATGACATCCTGGCTAGATCCTGGAACAGAATAGGGAAAAACTAATGAATCTGAATAAAATATGGACAGGACTTAATAATGTATATTATTATTGGTTCACCAGTTGAGACAAATGTATCATAGTAATATAAAATGTTAACAATAGAGGAAAGTAGTCATGGGGTATATGAGAATTCTCTGTTTTACCTTTGCAACTCTCCTATAAATCTATACCTCTTCTAAAACATAGTTTATTTTTAAAGTATTAAAAAAAAAGTGTCTGGCAGAATAAACTGGTTAAAATGGAAGGGAAGAAAGCAGGAGGAGCTTCTTTCTTGGGGGTATAAGACTAGAGAGAGATTAGGTGCCTGGGACGCCATGCTCTGACATATACTGGAGCTAATCCTTGGCCTTCAAAGCCAACAGCCTCATAGAGATGTTGGCAAAGTCCGCACCTTCACCTGAAATTCAAAACCTCAATCAAAAGGATACGATGACTCCTCATCCAGGGCATGGTTGCCAGCAGCTGCCCGAGGGGCTGGGTTTTGCTGGGGTTGAGTAATGTGGTGGGTGAAGCAGAAGAGTGGGGATTCAGCCCCTGCCAGCTGGCGTCTCCACCAAAGGGGCTTGGGGAATGTGGTAGTAGCTCATCTTTCTTTTCCATTTACAGATCCAAAATAAGGCCTGGACAGTTTCTTGCTCCAGCTGTCTTTTGGGGGAGACCTTCTCTAAGACATTTGCTAGAGAACTACTGGAAAGAGTTGGGAAAGGAGAGAGTTTGTTTGCAAACTGATATGTGTGGCCAGGGATCACTAATGGAGAAAGGATTAGTTGCTGTAAGAATTGAAATATTTTTCTAGAAATTTTCAAATGTGGCAGGAACAGAAGTACTAACTATACACTGATAGCAAGAGGTTGATAATCTGAGGATAGAGAATGTGGTTGAGGGAGTATGGTGTGTAGAGATGACCTACACATCAGCAGAGAGGAAGCAACAAAGCAAAATTTAAAAATAAGTTCATGGTGGCAGTGGGCACATACGTTGTAACACTAGTTTTTGGATCTGGGCTCAAAGTCTTCCTCAGCTACTCAGCATGAGGAGCTCTTATAATTTAGGATTTTGGATTTTGGAGCCTGCCTTTCCTTACATGTGTGAGGATAATAATATCCTCTCACAAGAATGTGGCAAGATTTAAATGTAAACATTAACATAGGGCTAGTGCAAATTGAGGACTAATAAATGTTCATTATCACTATTGCTGATAATATCGAGGGAGGGCATGACGAGAGGGTGAGCACCCATATTTCCTCCCCTGGGAGATGGACACTGAGAAGCAGTATGACTTCAGTCATCTGCTATACATCACTGACTCCTGGCAGGGGCAGGGCTGGAACCATAGGGCTCAGAGACAGGACTGGGCTTTGAATCCTGGGTCTGCCACCAGCTCACGTGGGACTCCGAGCAACTCATTCAGTGCTTCTGGGTTTCATCTTCCAAAGCCATGAGATTGGGTAGATTGTTGGTTTCTAAATTCTCTTCCAATTCATAATATGTATCTACCCTGCATTAGACTACTTAAGAAAACATTAAAGCATTTGAGACAAAACCAGTGTTGGTGCCATAATTTGAATGTTGTTGAGAAGAAACGTGCCATCGTGAATTTCTTTGGAATTCTATTTCTGGAAATATAGAAAACTAGGTTCTTTGGATCAATCGAAAACAGCCACAAGCAGTGGATAAAATGTGAGGTTAATGGCAGTATAGAGGAGCTAACAATACGTAAAGAATTATCAGGCCAGGGGCACCTGGGTGGCTCTGTCAGTTAAGCATCTGACTCGTGATTTCAGCTCAGCTCATGATCGCAGGGTTGTGGAATTGAGCCCTGCCTCAGGCTCCATGCTCAGTGTGGTGTCCGTTTGTCCTTCCCTCGGCTCCTCCCCTCTCAAATAAATAAATAAATTCTTTAAAAAGTTATCATCCAAAATATAAGTGAAATTGAGGTCTTGGGGATTGGTATGGAGGTCAGGGCTCATTCAAAGAGCTATAACCTCAGGGAAGGGTGAGCCAGTTGTAAACTTGTCCCACCTGACCCCAACCCACACCTGACAATAAGGAAAGCTGCCCTCATATTGGGATAAGAGAGAAGGCAGATCTCTGAAAAGATACTGCCACAAGCCAGACGGTAATACAAAAGAAAAGAGAGCACTTAAATTTCAAGTAGAAAAAAATTAAATACTAAAAAAAAAGTTTCCAAAAGAAGGCAGGAGAGGTGGGCAAATCAGAATGAGTGGGACAAAGGGAATACACAAAATAAGATATGTATTTAAACCCAAATTTATTAGTAATTTCTTTTAACATAAGAGACTAAATGCCTAGTTAAAAGACAAAGATTATTATTATGCTGGACATTAGGGGTTGAAACGTATCCCCCCAAATGATGGTGAAGCCCTAACCCCCAAGACCTGTGAATGCGACCTTATTTGGAAATTGGATCTTTGCTGATAATCAAGTTAAAATGAGGTCATTAGGATGGGTCCTAATCCAATAGGACTATATAAAAGGAGAAATTTGGTCAGAGACAGACAAGTATAGAGGAAAGACAATATGAAGACACAGAAAGGGCACCATTGACAAGTCAAGGCACAGACCTTGATCTTGAACTTCTAGGCTCCAGAATTGTGAGACAATGTATTTCTGTTATCTAAGCCACCCAGTTTGTTGTTCTTTGTTACAGCAGCCCTAAGAACCTAAAATGCCATATGTATGTGTGTGTGTGTGTGTGTGTGTGTGTGTATGTGTATGTGTGCATGTGTGTTTGTTTTGTTTTGTTTTTTGAAATCATGTTCATCCTCCCTTCCTTCTCTCCCCATCCTTATTGAGGATAGTTTTGTTCATGTCCCCGCCATAGCTTTTCTTGGAGACACATTCCTCCTTTAGACTCACACTCTTTCACTACACAAAACTCCCTCCAGGTTCTAGGGAGATGCCGTGGGGAGCAGAGTTAGGGAAAAATGAATACCTCACTGTGTTTAACCTCAGACTTTAGTCTAAAAACTTGCCTGTTGAAAATGCAAATCAGCTCCAACAATAAGAAATTTGTAGCCAATGACCTATTTCCATTCCTAGGAGTCAGCTTGTTTCTGGGCCCACCCATACCTTTTTCTCCCTACATTTGGAGGACAGATTAAACACCTAAGGGACAGAGGGGCCACTATACTTCAGCCTTGAGGTCTGCTTTGGCAACATACCCCTCGGTTTAATCTGAGATGCTAGCTAAGCTTTCTTTGAACTAAAACTTCTCTAGGAAAATAAAATTACCCCAAAACGATAAACTGCCTACATGACAATGAAGACAGAAGAGGATGCTTGAAGCTGGGATGGAAATGGGTTGGCTCTCTAATGCCTTTCAGAGGTCCAGACAGGGTAGAGAAAGGGTGGAGATTCTTCCACCATCTCTGTGCTGGATTCAGATTTTCCTCTGAAATCAGAGAACCCCTGAGACTGGTGGAGAGTGGAGGTGAGAGGAGGGGGGCTGCCGCTTTGCTGAGAGCAGGGAAGAATGGCCTAGTTTCCTCCTAGACAGAGGGAAGCTGAGAGTGGAGAGGATGAACCCAGTACTCCAGGGTACCAGGAGAGAGATGAAAGAAAAGGGATCACACAGAACATCATCACTGGATAAAGTGAAATTCAGAAAAATGGATCTACTCATGAGAATTATTTAATGGAATGCTGTTCACTACTCCCTGTGAGTCTAAGAGTCTTTGGTAGAGACCATGTATTTCAAGCAGTGCATGGTATGATTACAAAAACTGGTGAGGAGGCCAAGTTCTCTGCATCAGTGGGCATGGGGCTGGTCCTATAGATGGATGAGGAAACAGGGAGCATCCAGGTACGGGACTGTGTGCCAAACAAAACTCAGAGCAGTGGGAAGCTGGAACTGGCTTAAACTGGGCGGTAAAGGATGACTTAGATTTTCAGGAATATTGCAAGTTGTTTTGTTAAACACAGTGATCATTGAACATTAAAGTATATATACTTACAGAGTACTAATTTAAAACATGTTAAAAACGAAGGTCATTGATACTCAAAACCTCATCACTTTCTAATTATTTTGTTATCATGCTCCTAGGGAAATACAGATGCAGGAATTTGGGGCACACATCTCTGAGCAACTCCATGCTTAGGGCAGTTGTCTTGGTGCCTTGAAACTGGGCATGTTGGGAACATTTATGCCTTGGAAATTGTCGAATGCTGCAAATTAGGGCTGAATTTACTTGTTGGTTGACTCACAGACTTAAAGTGATGGAGCAAATGTTAAAAACACAAATTACATTTAAAAGTGGACCTTGTCTGTGGCTGTTACACCATGAATAGCACAAAAAACTGAACTATTTTTGGTTTTTACAAGCTATCATCCAATTCAGTGAAGAAGTTTATCACATGCTCAAAAAAAGAACAAATTTTCAACATACAATTTCACTGTTTGCCTTCCTTTTACTTCTTAACATAATTGAAAATACCATCTAGCATCCATGTTGGAGTCACGCTTAGAATGCTGGTGAGGGAAATTAGCCAGCACACCACTGCCTCCCATCCACCACTGAGCCTCAACCTTGGCCCTTGCTCCAGCCCTGGGGTTGGGGCTGGAAGGTCACAGAAAACCACAGGAGAGACAGTCCCCATCCTGAGTTCTGTACACCGTTCATCCTAAGGGAATCACTCCTGCCAACTTGTTGTGCTCATATGATTTTCCCCATGGGAAAATGGGGATGTAAGGGGTATGCCATCCTGTCCATCAGCAAGGCGGGACTTCGAAGATCAGTGCAGGAAGGCCCATTAGATAGCTATTCTTCCCTTGCTTACAATATCATGCTGCATTCGACGTTCATGAATATGACTAAGACAATAGAAGATCTGGATAATCAAAGAATCGTGGAAGCCAATTCAACAGTTCTAATGAAAACACGTTAGAAAGAAGCTTTAAGCAAGGGTTGAACAAATAAAACCCTTTCTACTTAAGTTCAAATATTCTCTTAATTGGATTTTTGTGAATTTGACTTTCTTGTTACACAATGCCAAGAACACATACTTTTGTGGGAGGCAGGGAGAAAAGGATGACAATGAAAAAGAGAGAATAAAACATAATGTGGCATTACTTATGTCTATTAGAAAATCGCTCTTTAGAGAATGGATCTTCTAATTAACAGAAATCTGTTCTGTAGGAAGCCTGGGTGGCCCCGTCAGTTAAGTGTCTGCTTCAGCTCAGCTCATGATCCCTGGGTCCTAGGATCAAGTCCCACATCAGGTTCCTTGCTCAGTGGGAGTCTGTTTCTCCCTCCACCTGCCACTCCCCCTGCTTGTACTGTCTCTCACTGACAAATAAATAAAATCTTAAAAACAAAAGCAAAACCAAAACACCGTTCTTTAAGAACTTGGCAGAGGCTGCTGGTTATTCTCAAATTCCATGCCCCCTTCTTTGTTTATAGTTGGATTCCCTGACTTTTAGCTGGCCACCTGATCCCCTAGCACTGCATTTCCCCATCTCCTTTGGCATTACGTGTGGCCAATGGACTAGGTTCTGGCCAGTGAGATCCAAGTGTAAGCAGTATGTGCAGCTTTGGAGGTTGAGTCCTTAAAGGGGAAAGACATGCCTCCACTACCTCTGTCCCCGTTCCACTGCCGACTCTAGAGCCATAGTGGGGACTAGGGGCCATTTCAGATTATGAGGTGGAGACTTGGTGTTAAGAATAGCAGAGCACCAATGATATACTATATCCTGGCTAACTGAACATAATAATAAAAAAGATTTTTAATAAATTTAAAGAAAAAAAGAGGAGCAGAGCAACAACAGAAAGGGGGCCTGAGTCCCAAAACCATGGAGGCATCCTATCATCCTCAGATGGGCTTCAGAGATTTTAACATGAGAGGGAAGTTAGCTTCTACCTTCTTTGACCACTGTTGTTTTGCCTTTGTTACATCAGCTGGTTTTGTATTCTGAATGATATGATTACCAACATGTTAAGACATGTTAACCATTTGTTTTCAGTATTTTAGGGATAATATTCTTTCTAAACATGGTACAATTTTCTAAGCTCATGAAACAGAGCAGACAGAACATAATTTACTCTTTTTTGGAAGGAGTAAACGGGAAAGCATAATTACTATTCTGAACAGTAATTCAAAGAGGTTGCCAAGGTCTGGGGGCTGCTGGCTCATCAGTAAACAGCCTCAGGCTTGGTTCATTGAGACCTGATTCCTGTTATTTTTTGGAGTCCCCTCACTATCAGGGGTCAAATAAGAAAATATACATAAAGCGCTTTGGTTCAGATCCTTAAACACAGAAGTGTTCAATGAATGTTCTATATGACTGTTATTGCTATTAGTATTGTTGGAAAGCCTTAGTGCCCATACTTGGACCGGGGGGAGTTTCCACATGTAATTGACACAGCGGTGATGGGCAGTGCATTGTGGGAGAGCACCAGGCAAGGAGTGGTAAACGGCAACTTGACACAGTCCGCACCACCAGGCATCCTCAGAATCTCCTGGAAAAGAGCTTTCCGAAGACTCAAACACTGATTATTCTATTGTGACAATATTGTTAGCATAAATATATCATAATGATGTTATTATTTACATAACAATTGTTACTATTTTATGATATTAATTATGTTATTGTATTTTTTACTGTTCTATATGATTAATAAAATACCATTTAGTTCTAACAAAAATTCTTATTGTGCTCATTCCGTGTCCAGCTGTGTGTGCATTCTTCTTCCCCAAAATATCTTGCCCTTCAAATTGAAGACCCTTACATTGCTATAATCGAGCCTGTAAGAAATGCACCTACAATAAAGGTAAAAAGACTCTGAAAGAGGGCTTGGAAGCATTTTCTTATAGTAAAATATAAGATCTTTAAGGGTAGACCGAGTAATATCTTATTTCGCTTGCTCAGGATTTCTTTTTTAACAGCTTCTGCCGCCCAACTGTATCTCAGTTAAAATTGTCAAATTAGTGGCCATTTGGTAAATGAAATGAAACCGTACAGTGTCTTTGCTGGTTTCCCCACAATTAAAACCTTTCATTAATGGAAAAATGGGGTTTCTGGATCTTAGAAATCATCAGAATAAAACTGGAGAGACCTAACAGGTTGCTGAATTTATTTTGCCAAGTAAGAACATTTTTTAAATTACCAAATCCTGACAACATACAACATTTAATAAAACCCTTTTTTAAATGCCCAAGTTCCTGACAACATATGACATTCAAATAAAATAAATTTTAACACCAAAACAGTAGGAAGCAGATATTGCCGAATAAAGGATGATCCTTTGGGTGGAATCATTTTAGCTTTATGAAGATTGTCACGTGTTTGTTGTTTTTCTTGCGTCACTACGAGGGAGTCTGGCCTTCCAGCAGACGGCACCTGGTTTGGAGCCATTCCTGAATACCAAAACCACAGTGTGGGGAACTGTCTGGGAGCTGCTGGCCTGAGATAATTCTCACACATTTCCCCAAATACGTGGAAGGTGGATTTGAGCAAGAGCTCTGTGAGGTGTGGGCATGAGACCTGCCTGCCATGTTGTAAGACACACATTATCAGCTAACCACCCCAAAAGCTTTCTTCCTCTCCTGAAGTGTCTTTACGTATTAGGAGCCCTGAAAACTGCCCCTTTTAGGGCACAGGACAATTGCCAATTTGGGCTCGTTCCATGGACTGAATTTCCATTTTTCCTGGCCCCAGAAATGCTGTGTCTGTCGGTAATTTTCATTCTTGGGTCACAGCTCCCAGGAGAGTAGGAGAAAGGCCAACTAGGAGAGAGGAGTTTCCAGTGGTTCCTCAGATCTGGATTTGCTCCCTGGCTCTAACAACTCTCTGTTGACAGAAGGCCGCCCTGCTCCAGACTTCTAGAAGCAACAGCAGTGGTGCAAGTACCCGAACTGGGAAGACCTGCCCTGTGCCCACTTCCGAGACACAGTTCTGACACTGACATGCCTGTGACAAAAAAGGAGGCTCTCTTTGCTAGAAAAATAACCAGTGACAGAAGACTTTACTTCAGGAGATGGTTGAGTAAAAGCTTCTTTTACTAAAGCCCATGACCCCCAAGTAACTTGGAGTCACCTTCCCCCCACCTACCATTTTTATTTTCCAGCAGTTGGAGGAACTGCAAAGAACCAGAGGGATAAAGGTTGAATTCATTACCAGTTCTTCCGGAAGCTTTGTCTTTCTGCTGACCTGAAATAATTTCCATACATTTTCCTAAATACATGGGAGTTAATTGCCAATTTGCATTTTGGTTCGAGTATTTGGATCTCAAGATGGAAACATAAGCTCTTTATTTCAAGAAAAATAAATGAAGGAAAACTTCTGAAGCTCATTTTCTAATGCCCAAAAGGCTCATGGAGAATAAACTCAATAATCTTTCTTCTCTGGTAGCCTCTTCAAAAAACCTCTTGGAGGAGAAGCTCTCCCTCCTCCGGTTCAGAATACTTTATGCAATTGCAATTACAACAGAGAATTTCTTTTCCACCTCCACCCCATTCCAAACTGCTAAGTCTTCAAAGGGTCACAGGATTTTAAATCTGCCTGATATGTCTCCTTGGAGCCAAACTTGATGTCAGTACGTTTTATAAGCAGGAATCTATGAATTAACACCCTGAATTTTCATGAGGAGTCCCTTTGTTGGGTCTCTGTTTGGGAAAACGCTCCTGTGTCCTTTGACACTAGCCCTCACTCATTTTTAATTTCAATGTCTCAGGAGCATCATCTGCTTCTACGGAAACAAATGACGAAGGAGTTCTGGAAAGTGGCTTTGAGCGCCGCCGTAGTAGGCACCGTTAGGGGAAAGCTCAGTCTGAAACACTAATTTAGATGCAAGGCTACATATTGTGTGTTCAGCTATGACCCTAAAATCTGCTCGCCTCACAACTTTCCCCATCTGGTGCAATTTGCTTTCTCACTTGTAAAAATGCACACGACAGGGACAGCGCGCATTGTGGGCCGCGGTGTAACAATGAGGCCCTGTCGGCGACGCGCTTCCGGGAGAGACACTCCCGTGCGCGGTCACCCAGCTCCCAGCCTTTCCTCACAGAGAGCAGGGGCGCTCTGCCCAAGCGCCCGTGCCCCAGCCCAACGTCACTGAGGAGAAAGGAGATGATGGAGCCCTACCTTGTAGCCAGGCTTCCGGCCTCTTTTCTTTGGGATCTTCATTGCTGGCAGAGAGCCAGCTGAAGCGGAGTAAAGGTTATGAACCGCCATCTTCATAGGTGTTGAGTGAAGGGGGGGTCGGCCTCGCTTTCTCCCCGGGGTCCTCTGAGACTGCATGTCTGCCGGTGCCAGTCTTACGGAAGGAAGTGACAGATCGCTCACAGGCAGAAGAGGTGCTAAGAATTAGTCCAGACACAAAGCAAAACAAAAACAGAATGGTTTGTTTGGTTATCCAGTTCGGTGTTTGGGGCCATACCGATCCTTCACCGGAGGGGAAGACCAAATACGAGAGAGCCAGGCAACTTGAAGAGTTTTTACAGTACTGTTGGGCTTCCGGTATAATTTCCAGGAGAACAAATTTCCACAGAGCTGTGGTGAAGTAGGGAGGATACTGGCTGGGGGAGAGAACAATAGATTCCCAGCTCTGGACACAACTGAAAGTGTCACCAGCATGAGGTGACTTCATCGATGTGTGTCTCAAGTTTCCCCAGTTAGTTTAACTTTGAAGTAATATAATAATAGTATTAGATAAATACAATCCTCCTCCCACATTCACTCCTGTTCCTTTGGCTGAGTTATAAATGGTTGTGACCTTTATTTTTCCTGTGAGAGATATTTAACAGTACAAAGCCATTGTATTAGTTCTGTCCTTCCGGGTGCCTGGGTGGCTCTGTCCGTTAACCTCCCAACTCTTGATTTCCGCGTGGGTCATGATCTCAGGGCATGCAGCCCACTTAAGATTTTCTCTCTCTCTCTCCCCCTGTGCCCCTCCCCACCTCAACCTCTCTCTCCCCCTCTCTAAAAAATAAAATAAATAAAATAAAAAATAAAAATGTTTTGTCCCTTGATCAAAATGTGGAGAGATATTTACTTACAGAGATGTTCATTTTAAACATGATTTAGAATTGCAAAAATAAAGTGGATAGAGCCCAAAAAAATAAGCAACAGGGGAATAGTTCATATCTCTACAGAATAAAACAATCAACTAGTTAAAAGCTTTTAACAATACTATTTCAAGGGGTTCCTGGGTGGCTCAGTCGTTAATCGTCTGCCTTCGGCTCAGAAAACGATCCCAGGTTTCTGGGATCAAGCCCCTCATTGGACTCCTGCTCAGCGGGAAACCTGCTTCTCCTTCTCCCACTCCTCCTGCTTGTGTTCTCTCTCTCTCTCTGTCTCTCTCTGTCAAATAAAGAAATAAAATCCTCGGGGCGCCTGGGTGGCTCAGTTAGTTGAGCGACTGCCTTTGGCTCAGGTCATGATCCCAGAGACTCGGGATTGAGTCCCACATCGGGCTCCCTGCTCGGCGGGAAGCCTGCTTCTCCCTCTCTCACTCCCCCCTGCTTGTGTTCCCTCTCTGGCTGTGTTTCTCTCTGTCAAATAAATAAAATCCTAAAAAAAAAGAAAGAAAGAAAGAAAGAAAATCCTCAGGAAAAAATACTATTTCAATAATGAGGTTGAGTGAAAAACCATCTCATAAATTACACATAAAAGCTATCACCACTACACAAAAATTTCTATGGTGAAAAAGTGAAAAGAGATATGCTAAAATGCCACCAATGGCAAAGACGGTGGGAATGTGGGTTCACTAAGGGCACATTCTTCCCCCACACAGACACCGCACATACGATAATATTCATAGCATTAACGATAATATTCATAGCATTAAAAATACTAATAATGAGCTTCTTCAGGGAGAGCTGCCTAGATTTTACAGCAATAGGTAGTTGATTGACTCCAACCCAGAGAACACAGTGGTATCATGAGCTCAGCAGTCAGATTTCCTTGAACGTTCAGGATAGTGACAAGTGGGACAGAACATTAGACTCTAATGCAGGATTGATATTAGGTGATAAATTTGTTTCTGAGCATTAGTGGTAGCCAACAGTGGAAATGAGAAGCTTTTGTTCAAAAGGCTACAGAGTCGGGAAAGGTGATGGAAGTGGTCCCCACCCTCCAGTTTGGGCAACACTGCAGGAAACACATTGTTATGCACAAGAAGGAAAATATCAAATAGTGAATATTTGATATCTGAAAACATGACAGGGGAAATTGGGGGCATCTTGTACAAAAGTCACTTTGTTTATTCTCTGAATAGTAACAGAATTCTCTCAATAATCTCGATTGCTCTTGGAAATATCATACCCGGCACATGGGACTTTAAAGCATGAATTTATTGTTAAAAATTTCATGTATAGGGGCGCCTGGGTGGCTCAGTTGGTTGGGCGACTGCCTTCGGCTCAGGTCATGATCCCGGAGACCCGGGATCGAGCCCCACATCGAGCTCCCTGCTCGGCGGGAGGCCTGCTTCTCCCTCTCTCACTCCCCCTGCTTGTGTTCCCTCTCTGGCTGTGTTTCTCTCTGTCAAATAAATAAAATCTCTAAAAAAAAATTTCATGTATAGATAAGCTGTTGGGGACATCAATTTTTGCTGTTTTTATGTAAGAAAAATACTACATCTCATTGATTCTAAGATGTATACTTTATCACTCATTAACATCTCTGAAATCATGATGCACTGTAAAGCACCGTAAGCACATAAGAATTCCATAAGGATCAATTTTTCTTTCTTATGGTACATGAAACAGTGAGGTGTGCTATTATCAAGGGTATCTTAAAGTCAGTGAATCATGATCAATGAAGATAAACCCATCAACATGTGAACAAAACTATCATTCCATTTCTAGACTTGATGTCAGGACTCCACTGTGCCAAAAAATATCCCAAACACTCATTTTCAAAAAGAGAGGCTTTGCAAAACATTGAAAACCCACCAAAATATATTCATTACTATTTTGGCTGTGCAGAACTTGATCTGAGTCCTATTCTGAACCATCATGATCAAGTCTGTGCTTCTGCAGTATTACTTATCTTTACAGATTTGGGAAATAGGACTTTTTCTAGTCTAGGACCTATTTTTCTACCTTTCTACTTTGCTTCTAGTGAGGAGGTCACTGATGTATCTAACATGAAGATCAAAAGTCAGTAAGAGAAGACCCAAGACCAGCACAAGGCATTGAATCTGTTCCTGCAGGTCAATGTTTATCCAGTTGCTGTCTTTCCCTGGTGAATTGTGATTCTCTGCTAACTTAGATTCTCCCTCACAAAAGTCTTCTTGATGAATAGGTTTTGGGGACTAAAGGAAGGGTGACCAAGTAATGAGTATATTATCCTAGGAATTTGTATCCCTCATAATTATACTGAACTATCCCCAAATTTCTCAGTAAGTTAGAAAAAAATATATGTCCTAGAAAACTAGTCATCTTTTAAACTGGGTTTTTCTGTTGTTCTACTTGTTTTTCTCTACTGTGAGGGAGAAACAAAACTGGGACTAGTTGCTACATCCTTAATTTTGGAGAAGTACATCTATCTTAGGGTATGAAAGACCTTTCCCAAAAACTAAATCTGATTAATGAATAGCAATGAACTAGTATTGGTGGCATATGGAACACCGCAGTAACTAGGGAGACACTTGGAGATAGCTCATCCACTGATCAAAAAGATACTATTTTCCTGTTCACATATCAGAATGATTTTAATACACAAGTAAATGCAATATTAAGTAACAAGACAGAGACTTTTAAAAACTGAAGAGGTTATTTTAATTATGGGAGGATTCTCTGAGAGTCTCCTTGGAATAATTTTAAAGAGTTGGGGGGAAATGTTTACAAAGTGGTATTTTATTTTATTTTATTTTATTTTATTTTATTTTATTTTATTTTATTTTATTTTATTAAGATTTTTTATTTATTTGGCAGAGAGAAACACAGCCAGAGAGAGAACACAAGCAGGGGGAGTGAGAGAGGGAGAAGCAGGCTTCCTGCCAAGCAGGGAGCCCGATGTGGGACTCGATCCCGGGTCTCTGGGATCATGACCTGAGCCGAAGGCAGTCGCTTAACCAACTGAGCCTTCCAGGCACCCCAAAAGTGGTATTTTAATAACAGACCCAGACACTTTGGAAATTGAGATAAATTATGACAAAAGCTCAGGGTCCCCCAAAATCTCCCTTTCCAAAACTAAGACATGAACTTAAAAAAAAAAAAAAGTAAAAATAGCAAAGATTAATACTGAAAATAAGGAAGGGTCCCAGTCTTGGAATAAAGTGTAAAGGAGACATGGGATTCTTTTAGGAAGATCATAACCATGAAATATAGACAATGACAGTCTATCAGATGTTTAATAAAAAGATCAAAACTAATAGAAGATTAGTATATCAAATTAGCATATCAAAATAGTATTATCAAAATATCAAAAAGATTAGTATATCAAAATATACTAAGAGGCTTTCTTCCATACTGAAGATTTTCTGTGTCTTAAAAGTTCTTTAAGAATGGACAACAGCAACAAATCCTAATGAAAATGATACACTCAAAAGCAAAGGCAAAAAATCTCTAAGCCTTTTGCAGAACAAATAGATCATTTATAATGGGAAAAATAAACAAGCTAGCTCTCTATAGCACCATTAGTTAGAAAAATAATGGAGTCACCATAGTGATCTTTTTTTTTTCAGGTGTTTATAGTTGCCACAATTCCTTCCACCACAGGGTCTTTGCATATGTAGTTCCCTTTGCCTGGAATGCTCTCTTTCTTCTCACTTGGTTTACTTCTCTCATTCTTTATTAGGTCACAGAAGCTTGTCCTGACCTCTCATTTGGTATCCTAAGCCTAGAGTTCTTCAGCTGTGACATGAACCCCCTGCATATACAGCATCCACCATGGAAGTTGGACAAGGGAAGCAGATGGGAACAGGAAGACAACACCACCTTCTGTGGGCTAGGAGCCCCTTCCTTCTACAGTATCTATGACATAGTTGGAGGTTGACCTGTTTTCTTTCCAAGGATAAAATTGCAGACCCTTCACGGTTCTTCATGAAATTCAATAAGTAGGACTTACATGAAGAAAAGAATATTTTTAAAAATTCTACTTATGCCCTAAAATAAGACTCAAATAAAAAAAGATTATTCTGGGGTGCCTGGGTGGCTCAGCTGATTAGGCGACTGCCTTCGGCTCAGGTCATGATCCTGGAGACCCGGGATCGAGCCCCACATTGGACTCCCTGCTCAGGAGGAAGCCTGCTTCTCCCTCTCTCACTCCCCCTGCTTGTGTTTCCTCTCTATCTGTGTTTCTGTCTGTCAAATAAATAAATAAAATCTTTTTTAAAAATTATTCTGTTATTAGGCAGATGGATACTTCTAAAATATAATTGTCACCTAAATTGTTCTATAAATTGAGTACAATCACACTAAAAATCCGAACAGACTTAAGGAAATGAAGGACAAAACAAAGGCCCACGGTGGGAGGGAGGGGCTTGTCCTCCCAGTTTCTAAAATGTATTATAAAACTATAACAATGGCAGCTGTATGGTACAAAGACAAGCAATCACATCGATGGAAAGGTTAGTACAGAAATTAAACATATATTAAGTTTCCATTTGTTTAAAATCTCAGATCACAAGTTATAGTACAGGAAAGCTCAGTAAGTGAGTTGTAGAAAACACTTAGAAATAAATAAAATTTCAGCTATAACAGAGCACAATTAATTCTAGAGATATCTAAGACTAAAATACACCTTAAAAAAAACAAACCAAAAAACAAACAAACAAACCAAGAAGTACTGAAAACAATTAAGGGTCATTATTTATTTGTTTGTTTGTTTTTAAAGATTTTATTTAAAAAAAAAAAGATTTTATTTATTTATTTGAGGCTGAGAGTGGGGTGGTAGGGGTAGAGGGAGAAACAGTCTACCCAATGAGCAGGAAGCCCATCCCAGGACCTTGAGATTGTGACCCGAGAGGAAGGCAGACGTTTAACCTACTGAGCCACCCAGGTGTCCCTATTTACTTATTTATTAAGATTTTATTTATTTATTGATTGATTGGGGAGAGAAAGAGAGGGTGAGGGGAGGGGCGAAGGGAGAGGGACAAGCAGACTCTGTATAAGCAGGAAGCCAGATCCCATGACCCTGAGCTCATGACAGTCAGAGGCTTACCCAGCTATATCACCCAGGTGCCTCAAAGGTCAACATTTTGATACTCTTGGGATGCAGATGCATTTTCTAAGTACATTGAAAAACTCTGGAAGCAGAAATGGAAAGATTAATGTACATGACTACATAAAACTCAAATGCTTTCATACGGTGAAAATAAAAATCATGAAGAAGGGTGAAAACAAATGAAGATCTGAAGACACTATTTGTTACATATGGGACCAACAAGATGTTACTACAAAAATGCCTTCAAGGGGCACCTGGGTGGCACAGTTGGTTCAACATTGGACTTTTCGGCTCAGGTCATGATCTCAGTCCTGGGATCAGGCCCCCAGATTGGGCTCCAAGCTCAGTGCAGTCTGCTTGCCCATCTCCCTCTTCTCCTCTTCTCTCTCTCTCCCCCTCTCTTCATAAAATAAATAAGTAAAATATTTTTTAAAAACTCCTTCAAATTATTAAAATACAAATAAACACTGAAATAGAAAAAGTGGGCAAAAGCCACAGATAATTCAGAGAGAAAGAGAAAGACGCAAGGAACGAAAGGGGGAGGGAATGAGGATGAAGGAAAGAAGGGAAATAAATGGTCGATTATCAAAAGAAAAGATTCTAAACTTTACTGGTAACCTCCCCCAAAAGTACATTGATATATCATTTGTCATTGATCAGATTGCTAAATGTGAATAACCCAATCAATAGTTCAGGTTGGTGATGGGCAGAGGAACAAACATTCCTATTTACTATTGATAGGGACGGAAACTGGCTAACCTTTCTGGAGGACAACTGAAAATCACTTAAAAACTTTCACATGCATACTTCTTGACCCATCTGTATTACTCCTAAGGCTTCATCCTAAGAAGATAATCTGAGAGGAACACAAGGATACATGACCAAGGAAGTTCTTTGCACACTGTTTATAATAGGGAAATACTGAAAGCAATCAAAATGTTTCTCAAAACATTTTAGTTAAGTAAATTATTTCACATTCATAAAATGGATATTTTATGAATAAAATATTTCACATTCATAAATTATGAATTTAAATATGTATATATATACACATGCTCCTAGCATATGTAGTATGATTCTATTCATATCTTTTTTATGTATATAGATATAGATAAATCTGCATGCATTAGGCACAGAAAGAGGTCTTAGAAAGATAATCATCAAAAGGCTGATGGTAGTTGTGTCTGGGCAAAAAGATATTGAAAGATGTTTTTGCTATCTTTGTACCATTCTGTATTATTTGAATTTTTAAAACCATACCAGAAAAACACTATAAATAGAAAAATAAACAATGAGTGAATAATTCTCATTGTCTAGAAGGTTTTTTGGTGGTTTTTTTTGGTGTGTGTGTGTGTGTGTGTGTGTGTGTGTGTGTGTGTTGTTTTGTTTTGTTTTTGTTTTTTGAAATTTATGCTTCTTTAGCACTTTGGTTTTCTTGTTTTGTCATGGTTTTGGTTCCTGAGATATATAACTTTGCTGGCCACTGCTTTAACATCCTAACAAATTGTGACCAAAAAAAGAATTTTATCACAAAAAAATAATGGAAAAGGTTATTTCAGATCTAACAAGAATGCTGTAAATAAGAGACACCTGGCTGGCTCATTTGGTAGAACATGCAGCCCTGATCTCTGGGTTATGAGTTTGAACCCCTCATTGGGCATAATGGTTACTTAGAATGTCATAAACAGATGGCAAATGGGGAGAGAGAACCAGCTTTCAGGAGAGTTCCAGCTCCTGCCTGCCCTCTCCTTGATTCCATCTCCCTCCAGGTCATTCCACTGAGGGACCAGGTGGCAGTTGGCTTACTGCCCTCTCACAATGATTTCCCTCATCTCCAAAGACCTTCAAAGACCTCAAATGCTGTCCAAAGACATCCTTTCCATGGACACGTGATCTGATACAATGAAACATGTACATCACTTGAGAACTCTCAAAATCCTGGAGGTGTTATAGGATACCTCTGAATTTCTCTGCTTTCAATTGCAGACTTCAGCGAATATAGATTGCCTTAGTTCGGGTCAGATTTGGAAGCCATCTTGGAATAAAGAGCTTTAGTAAACATAAAAGAGTTTGTCCCTAGAACAGCCTCATCCTCAACTCTATAAATCTTCAAGTTATAAACCTTTCAGCAGTTGTCAAATCCTGGCTTGACATGTTAAATCAAGTGATTTACTGCTGGTTTCCTAAATCTCCCTCTTCTTATCAAAACAAGGCTTGGCTGGAAATATTACAACTGAACCAAGAGAAACTGAAATCTGGTCTATGAACTTGGGGATGACATTTTACCTGTTAGCCTTGCACATCCAACACATATAAACCTAGGTCCTGGCTAGTGGGGCTACATTAAGGTAGAAAAACAAGGAATTAGCAAATCCAAACCAGCCACCAATCGCATGGCACCATCGAGTCACCTAACTCAATCGTTCATTCACTCTGAATGTGTACTAATTCATCCAACAAATATCTGTTTAGTGTGCAGTGAGTGTCAAATATGGTATGAGGCACTTGGATTTCAAATGAGAATAAATAAAACACACCTCCTAAGATAATCACTATGGAGAGCAGGTAAGTGAAGAGGCAATAATAGTATGTAGGATAGATGGTCTAACAGAAGTTTCATGTGAAATGGCAAGGAGGAAAGGAATCAGTTCTTTTAACAGGATTGGAAGGAGTGAAGGCAGGTAACATTGAGCTAGGATTTTCCTAGGCAGAATAAGCTAAATGCCCGGAGCTGGTAATAGAGCAGGTGCGTGCAGGGTTTTTTGACAGTGCATGGAGAGGGGTGGGCCAGCCAGGTCAGAAGCAGGATGGATGGCTTTCTGTTCTTTCTAAAAGCTGTGAGAGGAAGCAGCTAGAAAGATGTCTAAACAATGGACTCTAAATCATTTCCTTCTGTTAACTGTATGGCATGGGTTCCTATTCTCAGTGTGATGCTCTTTCTGTCATTTCAGGAATATGACCAAAATCCTATTTTCTCTCATTCTGAGGCACCATATTGAATTCACCGTAAGCTGGCATAGTGAGCAGCCTTGTGCCCGTGGCTTCGCAGGCAGCTTAGGTCTGTAAGTGAGGTCGTTTCCAGAAAGAAGGATGTGCCTTGGTATCTGTCTAAAATTCAACCATCACTCCTGCGCCAGAGACCTTTCCTTCTCCACACACTGACCCTCACTTCTCCCAGCACCTTCACCACCCATCGCCCACCCCACCATGTGCCGCAAGCACCAATGCGATGACACCTCCTAGAGTTTTCTCATGGTTCCATGCACATAAATGACCTCTGCACAGGGGGCCATGTTTCGAATGTCACTTCCAGCACCTACACAATACCGAGCCCACACAGTGAGCCTGACATCTCTGCAGAGACAGTCACCACCCATTCTCTCCTCAGACTGCGCCTAACAGTCCACAGCTGGGGCCAGAGGTGTGCTTTCCTATTTTTAAATTTTGGATGGAAATATATCAATATAATAGAACACTTTGATGGTCATACCATACTTTCATACCATAAGAAGAGGAACTACTGTCCCTCTAACCTGTTAAATGGAGGTATTTTTGTTTTTGTTTTTGTTTTTGTTTTTGTTTTTGTTTTTGTTTAGGATCTTATTTATTTGAAAGAGAAAGAGAGCATGCGCATAAGCAGGCAGAGCAGCAGGTAGAAGGAGAAGCCAACTCCCACCTATGCAGGGCTTGATCCCATGGTCCTAGGATCATGACCTGAGCTGATGGTAGACACTTAACTGACTGAGCCACCCAGACGCCCTGAAAAGGAACTTCTTTTTTTTTTTTTTTTTAAGATTTTATTTATTTGACAGAGAGAAACACAACCAAAGAGGGAACACAAGCAGGGGGAGTGAGAGGGAGAAGCAGGCTTCCCGCGGAGCAGGGAGCCCGAAATGGGACTCAATCCCCGGTCTCCGGGATCATGACCTGAGCCGAAGGCAGTCACTTAACCAACTGAGCCACCCAGGTGTCCCAAAAAGGAATTTCTTAATACACATTTCCCCCCATTTCGATGCATAAATTGGGCCAACAAAAGCCAAAACCGATGTCCATGTATACTCATGACCAGCACTCACATTTTGCTTTCTGATACTATTTTCCTCTTTAAATAAAACCAGAAATCCAAAACGAAAGATAGCCAATCCAAAAAGATAGCCAATTCCATATCTTGGGGACAGAGATAGTTTAGGATTAGCTTGAAACATCTTATAGTTCCAGAACAAGGATGATTTTAAGGATATCACTGATGGTGCTAAAAGGATAAAGAAGCAAATTGTAATAGTTTATGAATTAATAACAACAGTGACAACAGCAATGGTAATATACTGAATTGGAATAACTCTTTGTGAAAAGGTTTAAGTTCTTTGTGATGCTCAGAAACCTAAGATATGGTGCACTAAACTCTAGCAGCAATCATTTTACTGCAATAGAAGGGTGACTAGAATAACATATAATTTATTTTTGTTGATTTTTTAAACTATGGGAGAGCTTACCCATAAGTTTTTTATTGCACTAACCACATCCTGATATGCCTTTGTCTCTACCTGTTGAAATAGAGGTGAGTACAAAGAAACTATAAATAAGCCAATTTGTCCTGGTGAAATAAGAACTGACCCAGGAACAAAAAGGATTGGTTAGTCCCAGTTGTCCCACAAAATAATCAGGTAGAAAGCAGGTTCAACAGAACGTTCAAAGGCAATGAGTCTGCTAAATGTCTTGAGAGTAGTTGTAACTTGCAGACTTGATCCTTCAACCCCCAGAAAAGAAGCTTCTAGATGTGCCTAACACATAGAGAGAGACTTCAGGACATTAGGGTTTCCCAACTCTGATGTTGGGTAAGGTAGGGGGGTGGGGGGGAACCAAGGGGGATGCGGGGCGCAGGGGTGAGGTGGAGTGGGAGGGCTTCCTGCCTCCTGTAAGCAGCCATCTGTGGTGAGGGCCGACTCGAAAAGTCTACCAAATCCATTCTACCCTTGGCTGAACTTACAAAAGCCTCTCCTCTCCATCACACTGGAACCTTCCCTGCATCCACGAAGTGTGGCAGCCCGCCAAGGTGACCAAGAGCCAAGATTCGCATATTTAAGGGGCTGGAGGAAAGCCGCATCAAGCAAGAGCCGAGAATATGCCCAAGAAAATGGGGAAAACACCATTCTGATCTCCAGGATTTGGGAAAGTTTGGAACATTTGAAACATGAGAGATAGGCATCCCAGAGGTATGACTAATTCACTGGCACGGTAAGCTATTCAGCTAGAGCCTGAATCTACCCATTTTCTGGGACCCGCCTGTCCGCTCAGCAGGCAGGAGAAGAGAGAGGCTGCTTTTATCTCCGGTATGGCCCTCTGCGCCCAGGGGCTGGGGTGGCTCCTCAGACAGGGAGCCTAGAAAGCATGAGGAAGCAGAGGCCAGGCCCAGGAAGGACTGGTCACCACCTCCTTATTCCAGGTGACTGTGTCTTTCCTTGAATCAAGTCCCCCACACTGATAGGTCTCCCCCCTTCAGGTGCCATTCCTCCAGAAGACAGCACTCTGGAGACCGTGGGGGGTGGCCCTGGGCCTGTCTCCCGCAGCTTCACACCTCACCCTGCCCCTGCAGGGGTCTCTATGTGAGAGGGGCTGATGCCACCCCCACCCACCCCTGCCCAAGGCTGCTTGACAGCTGGCTGCTGGCCAGATTGCCCAATGGTAGGTGCTCATCTGAGTTTGAAGGGTGGCAGCCAGCAGGGGTAAAGCCGGGGAATCTAACATCCCCTTGCTTGGCCTTGCTGAGTCTCCGCCAGGAATTTCTCCTCCATGGCGCTGGCTCCAGCTGGGTAACCTGGTCTGCCTTCTACAACATCAGCCCTTCCCTCTGCCCCTCCAGGCTAGGGGTGGTGGCAACCACACGGACTGGGACTGATGGTCCGGTCTCCTGTTTTGGCTCTTCCATCACCATTTCCCTGCATTAAATACTCAAGTACCTTAAATTTGAAAGAGAATTCCTAGTTAGACCCTGACAGGCATACGTGGAAAAGAATGACATCTGCCTGCCCTATAGTCAGGTCCCTTAATGACCAGACAGAATGAAAACTTTGTGAAAAGCCACCTTTTTTTTTTTTTTTAAAGATTTTATTTATTTATTTGACAGAGAGAGAGATCACAAGTAGGGAGAGAGGAAGGCAGACAGAGAGGAGGAAGCAGGCTCTCTGCTGAGCAGAGAGCCCAACACGGGCCTCAGTCCTCAATCCCAGGATGCTGAGATCATGACCTGAGCCCAAAGCAGAAGCTTTAACCTAACACTGAGCCACCCAGGCACCCAAAAAGCCACCTTTGAGAATTGCCTATCTTGTCTGCTGTCTCAGAGGATGGAGTCAGTCTACCTGTGGTCACACCTGGGGCCAGGCTTACGGCAGACCTATGGGTTGTGAGAAGACGCTGGGGGGAGGGCAAGAGAGAGGATGCTCTCTGCCATTCTGTGGTCAGCACACTCGTGGCTATATAAGGTGAGAGCAAATGATCTCCATGGTGAAGGTTGAAATTAACACAGTTGCACGCACAGCACGCTATCACATGGAGGCTGAGGAAGAACATAAATATATACACACAGAGGCGGGCATACATACTTCTACATACATAAAATATCTCTGGGAAAGTTTAAAGATGATAGCAGTCAGGTCTCAGAGGTGGGGTGTGGGAGGGCTGGGGTCTAGAGACTGGAGAGGGAAAGGGACTTTTCTCCACACACTGGTTTCCACCTTTTGTATCTGACGTGTCTTCAAAAATAGAAACACAAGCAAATAAAATCCATCTACAAACTCTTACTCTAGAGAAGAGAGAGTGTGGCCCTGTTACCTGCAGACATTGATCAGCAGGAACCAGCAGCACCAGCAGGGACGAGGTGGGAGGGCGTGGGCGTGGCCCTTGTCATGTGGCCACAGTTGTGTGCATTTGCACTGGACATCACAACACCAAGTAACCCCAAAGACTTGACCAATCATATTCACAACCACTTGAGTGGGTGTTCCTCATACATAAAGCATAGTATTAGGTACCTGTGGGGATGACTCCAGACTTAGAAGGCTGGCTTCCAGTCCTGGCTCTGCAACTAATCCGCTGAGTGATTGGAGACAAGTCACTCAACCTCTCTGGACCCCTGCACAGGTTTAGATCACTAACCTCCCTGTTGAGCGAAACTGATAGGTTCAATCAGTAAAGCCCTTGTTCAGTTGCTTACATAGACAGCAAATCTCCCCAGCGTCCCTCGTTCCCACAGGACAGCACAGAAACAAAAAGGGCGAGATGACTGCATTGAGAGGTGTGGTTCCTGCTGCTGAGGAGCCACCTGGCTGCAGAGAAGCAGTCTGAGTCTGCAGCTGTACCCTGAAGGAGAACCAAGCAAGAGCCCGTCTGCTCATCAGCACCTGGGAGGCAGTGAGAAACTGTCCTACAGCAGGTGTCTCGGGTAGGTGCGGAGGTGATGATCTGGAAGTGGCGCCTCACAAGCCCCTCATGCTGTCCTGCTCTGGGAGGGATTCTTCCTGGATGCACAGGGATTCTGCCAAGACTTAGATCTGCATGGCTGGAGTGGAGACACGCCTAGTCACCAAGGAACCACAGTGGAGCTGGCCCTCTGCATTCCCTTCCTGCTTTGAGAAGCTTACCCCTTAGAAGGGAAGAAGAGACAGCTGTACGTGATCTGCCAGGAGGACAGCTCTGAAGCAGTGCATATCCTCAGGGTGAGGACTGAAGAGCCTAGAGTTTTCGGAGAGGAGGAGTCCTGTGGTGCTGAAGTTCTTGGGGCCACAGGATGAAGAAGGGGAAGGCAGAGCATGGGGCCTGTGGGCTCCTCTCCCCACTACCCTCACCAGGTCCTTGCAGCCCGGCACTCCCTGAGGGATCTTGTGCACCTGCCTCCCCCTCTGCTCCTCACCCTAGAGGACATCCAAGCAGAAGGGCTCCCCTGTACACAGCCCCTGGAGATCATGCATCGTACCTACCCGATTCCAGAAGGTTTTGGGGGGCTTGAACTTGATAGTGAAAGTGGCCTGCTTCCTATCTGAAGGAGGTAAAAGGAAGGAGAACTCAGAGTACGTCAGTCACAAAGGTTTGCCTCAGAACACCTCTATTTTGGTGCCTCCACTCACGGTTTTCTCTAAGGCTGGAGTCAAGAAAATGGTGTTACCTGCTTTTGGCTCAGCTTTTCCAGAGAGCTCTATCTCTATCATCTCTTCAAAAAGCATCAGCTTCTACCCAAAATGTGAAGCCTTTCTTCTTGGCTAGATGGAAAGGAATCCCCTTCAAAGACTTGTGTGTCTCAAGGAGGTGGCTTCCCAAAGGTCCCTCCCACCGCTCTGGCTGGACTGAAAAATTTCTACATAGCACCTGCAATATGGCATTCCATTTATTTGTATACTTGTCTCTTTCTCCCACTAATACTTGAGCACCTTGAAGGAGATGCTATGTCTTGATCAACGTAAGCCTCCTATCTCAGCATCTGGCATATCTTAGGAACTTCACACATGTTTATCAAATAAATGATGAATGAATGAATGAATGAATGAATGAATGTATGAATGATCAGCAACCCAACCCCTCTTCCCAGACTCCTGTCATTCCCCGCACTGATGCATCAGGACCCAGCCCACGACACTTGCCCCCACCAGACTCAGCCCAAAGGCCACTTTCCAATGAGGTCACTCCAGCAAGACACAGGCCATTGTGTGCTGCTAAGAGGCTTTCAGCTACTTCATCTCTATTAAGATAAGCATTACTGTCCTTGGTGCACGGATGAGGCTCTGAGGCCCAGAAGAGGTTGCATGAGATGGCCCATTAGTGGGCAGAACTCAGATTCCACCCCAGGGCTCCTTGCCCAAATCCTTTCAGCTGCATCCTAGGGTCAGCCCTGGGTAGCATGTAAAGAGATGGCCATGGGGCTGGTTAGGACGACAGCAGGGAAACCCTTCGAGCCACACATCCATGTCTTCCAGGACATGAAGAGAAAGCACTGATCCTAAGAGAAAGCCTAAGTGATTAAGACAACACAGTCAACCTGCTGAGGCCGCAATGTACTGGATGGAGAGAAGAATGCGTTCGTTGAATCAGTACCCACGACGCAGGGATAGACCAAGTGTTTCTAAAAGCTTGTTAAAGAGCAGTCGCAGGTAAAGTAGGGCAGTGCCTGTTAGAAGATGCTTGTCTCTACTACGAGCTGGAGACAGCGGCTTTCTCCGAACTCAGGTCCTACAGTGGAAGGAAAGGCACTTTTTAGGGCAGCTACAAGTATTTCTTTCTTTTTTCCTTTTTTCTTTTTTTTTCTTTCTTTCTTTTTTTTTTTTTTTGCAAACCACTATTTCCTGTTTTGTTCTCTATTTATACCTTACATTTAGTTTTGAGAAAGCACTGGTGGTTTGGCGTTCTGGTTGTTTCTAGTTTGTTCTTTATCTACAAAGCCAACTTTCTTTTTGAAATGACTTTCTGTAATGTAAACCAACAGTAGACCTAGATTCTTTTCAAAGGCTTTGCTAAGAAAAATTCTTCAAGGTTTAACAAAAAACCAATAACATTCAAATAGCACATATCACATCGCTCGGAGTCAATGCCTCAGGGAACTGGAATCCATTTACCAGCCTTGGGGATCTGTGAATTCCCAGGGCTTCTTAAGGCAGTCACCTCTCCAGCGAAATATTTTCACGCAAATTTCCAGGCACGGGGTTGTTCATACTGAAACACAGAAATGTGTAACTGTAATTTCTTCATGGTGATGCTCTCTGCAAAACTTAGGTGCCTAAGACACAAGGTTAGTGCTACACATTGAGTGTAGCGACTTTGTGTTTGCCCTCGAAGAACCCACCGTCTAAGACATTGCATGCTCAGAACCCATGGATGCGAGGGACAGTGGTCAGCGGAGAACAGACATGAACACAGCCCCACAACTAACACCCTCACCTCTTGTGCAAATCAAAGACAGATGCCTTTTTGACATGAAAGGCGAGAGCAAGAGCAGATTATCTGGATGCTGGTTTTAGTCCTCCATGTTTAGTAACTGAGAGCCTTGCTTCCACAAAGGAAGGACTAGGTTCCTGCCATTGAGGGGTCAGGGACCAGCAAGCAAGGCTGAGGAGAGCCGCCTTTGAGTCACCATGGGAAGATTTGAATTAGAGCAGTGGTGTGACTCCTGGGCTTCAGTGTCCTGACCCGGCCAACGGAGTCACCAGGACTCTCCAGGATCACGCCAACCACCAGGCTGCCACGAGAATCCATCATTATCTGTAAAGCCCTACGTGACGTAAATTACAGCTGTTGCCATAATAAAAAATAATAATAACTCTTTTGTTGTTGTTGTTCCTTCTGCAAAGAACAGATTGTCAATAGCAACTCCGTTTCCCCACTAACCGGCTTGCAGGGTCCCCAAAGACAACACAAAAGAAAAAAACCTCATTTTTATTCCCAAATGCATCCAGAGAACACTGTGAACACCGTGTTCCTCATCTCTTCCTGCAGGGCGTCATAGAGTTCTGTCTCCCATCTAGATTAGACCCTCCCCCCACCCCCACCCCCCACCCCCCAACACCCCACCCCCGCCCCGCCATGAGGGAGCACCTGCAGCCAACTGCCTGGTGTCATCGGGAGGTTCCATGGGGCTCTGGAATGCCAGGAAGTGGAGAGGCGGGTGGGTCACCATGTATCCCTGTGCACTGGCTCACTCTCTCCTTTTATTTCACACACACACACACACACACACACACACACAAATCCCAGGGGCTTCAAACATTAGGAGTGCCAAATATCACAAGGGCTGTGAAGAGAAGTGATAAAGGGAACGAAGACTGGAACAAGGATTACCAGAAACTCGCCCTGGATGGTTTTGGTCTTGCTTAAAGGAACAACAATGAACTGCAGTCCT
The DNA here is from genome assembly GCA_004023965.1 of Spilogale gracilis. Lineage (NCBI taxonomy): Eukaryota > Metazoa > Chordata > Mammalia > Carnivora > Mephitidae > Spilogale > Spilogale gracilis. Next base: position 252,256 of record PITA01000568.1, read on the forward strand.
AATTTGTTTCTGACCCCCAAGGACCACAAAGGCTTCTCAGTTATCCTGGGATGCGTGGTCACAGCATCATCTGGTCACAGACAGGGCAGGCACAGGTCGCTGCTTCTCTGACCAGCGTCCCCTGGTGGCCCCCATGGGCTTCATGTCACTAGAAGACCAGCGCCCCAAAGCAACTTCTTAGGCCCTCAAAAGGGAACTGCTCGCCAGAAATGGACCCTTCCCACCTGTCTCATGCCTTCAGTCATGTGACAAATATTTTCTGAGCACCTACTGTGCAGGACCCCCTGCGGACGCGAAGATGAGCCCAGAACGATTCCTTCCACAGACACTCTCAGGAGGGGGTAAGGGAAGCAGAGCATATAAATCACGCCGCCTCCTTTCTTCCAGCCCTTCCCCACATCCGGGGCCCTCGCATGCCCACACGTCCCCTTCAGGCGGAGACCCACAGCTGAGTCCTCCGTGCCTGTGTTATCAACACATAGCTTCTTGGTCTCAGTCTCCCCCCAGGATGGCTCTGAGCCTGGCGATGCTCTCAGGTCTCCCGAAAAGGTAAAGCCATCCCAGCACACTCTCAGTCCAGACAAGGAGGGCAGGGCAATGACCACAAAGACAGAGCCGCTGTCGACCAGGCCTGCCAGCCCATGGCAAACAGCCAAGTTTATCTTTCAAGACTCCCTTGGGCAACCCCTTCTCCCCCCGGAGCACCCCACCTTTGGACACACAGGCTCTCCCGTCACTCTAGCCGGTGTGGGCTCCTTGTCTTGCATCTGCACCCCCTGGCTTCCAGGGCCATCTCTGGTGAACAGAGTTAAGCACAGGGCCCTGCTGACAGGACCAACAAGGCAAAAATAGTAGATGAATAAACAAATGAGCTAATAAAGCCCATATCCACGCAGACATTCTTTAGTTAGAGTCTCACTACAAGCCTTTAAGGCAAATATTATTAGGTACTCCCATTATACAGTCCGCGAGTCTGTCAGATCTACAGGGAGGAGGGCTCAGAAGGGCTCCATGTCTTCTCAGAGGTCACCCAGCTAAGGCCAGGTCAACCTGTCTCCACTGGCCAGTGGTTAGCAAGATGTTAGACCTGAGACCCGAGGAGTATCTTCTCCCAAGACTTCTGTTTCTGGCTGAGAGATGCTGCATTTTAAAAGCTGACTCCTCCAGATGAGAAGGCAGGCACACACCCCGAGACAAGGGGATGAGGTTGTTAGTGCTGTATCTGGGCTGGAGAAAGGCTTCTGTGACCTCTTGGGGGCCTTAAACACAGTGAAACCTTAGCAAATACAATTTGATTGATAAAAAAGAAAGGGTGGCGTGCATGACAACATCACAGTTGCAGTCCTCCACTTCTTGGTTGCTAAAGGAAAAGCTAACCACTCCTTCGTCCTGCTCCTCTGCAGGGGTTAGCATTCAGCATAATCTTCCAAACCCTCTCCTCTCTCCAAAGGTCTCCAGCGACCATGGAACAACAATTAAATCAATTCTTAATTAGCTTTCAAAGTTTACCCCTTGAAAATCCGTATATATGAATATTTATTGAACACTTACTAGGTGCAAGGCATTTGTGCCGCCGCTGGAGATACAAAGAGGCATCGGGACATGCATGCAAACAGAAAAATGCTCGCAGCCGCCAGGCATGCCTAATCTAGGACAAACCTTTCTTACTTGACTGGAGGAGGCAGGAAGAAAAGTCTCCACAGAAGTCAAAACACAGAAGGGGCTGACAGTCACAAAAAGCACTAAAGAATGTGGGGAGGTGTCGTTGGGTTCATTTTTCTTTTTCGAAGCAGGAAGAACACGGAGAGAATTAACCCACAGCTCAAAATAGACTGGGGAGTTGACAAGAGGCAGTGAGATGCCAGAAACTATTTGTTTCTGTGTGTTGAGCACCAAAAAGCAAAGGATCTTAAACTAGAAGCCACGAACACAGGACAGAGAAGGGAGACAGGGATATCGACAAGCTTCGGGTCACTTCAGTGAGCCCAGGTCTCTCCAGGCTCAGACAAAACAGCCCTTGAGAGCAGCAGGGGATTGCACAGAGGGTCTCAGAGCTGTGGTTGGAAATTTTCAAGAATCAAAGGTGGGTGAGAAGTTCTAGAGGAATGGAGGGGCATATTTCATTCCAGTTTTTAGAACAGGTTGGATTCTGGATGTGGAAATTAATATGCTCTTATCAGAGAAAGTGGTCATCACTAATACTGGAACATTGGCTGTCTGAGAGCAAATTCCCCTTATGCTTAAGGCTTACCCTAGTTACAAGTACTTGTTAGAGGAGGTGGAAATTAGGTTGGAAATCAGAGGAATGCCATCACCATGGCTGGTGTTGATTACCACAAAATATTTGAAACAATCTTCCAAGATTATTTCATGGATCAGATAGTTCACGTGAACACAAGGATAATACTTTTGGGGAAACTCATAAGCAAGTGGCATGACTAATGATAGAGCAGCAATCTGCTGGTTGTCTCTAACGGTACCTCGCAGGTCTCTAGTTTCTGCTATATTCTCCTTGGTGATATGGCTAAAGATTTAGAAGACAGGCCTAGTGGATAAGCAGATGACATAAGTCTAGGAGGGACAGCTAATGCCACAGATTAAAGAACTGAGGTTCAAGATGTTTTCATTAGATGGACCAAATTGGGCAAATGAAAGTTTAAAGACATTAGATAGCTAACACCCTGTTCACCAATGTACAGGAGAGATTACACAGGAAAGGTGTAAGATCTAGGAATTTTTGTTAATAACGAGTCTTATTTAGAGTATGGGGAGGCCCATTTTAGCAAGAAGCTCATGGGACTATAGATTGCATAGTGTCCAGAGTGAGAGAAAGAGCAACTCCGTTTCTATAGAGCATATGTAGTTTTACACTTGTTTCCAGAGCAAGAATTAAAGCAAATATTGCCTCCAAAAGAGGGGAGAGTGGGGCAGATGGAGACTTTCCTTTGTGGAGCAGTCAAAATAATGGACATTTGGCCTGGAGAAAAGACCGATGATTCCATGCAGCCCAGCAAGACAGAAGCAGGATAACCCTATCCTAGGAGGGCAGCCTCCTCGAGAGTGCCCTGTGATCCCCATCCCCTGAGTAGTGCCTTCTCACCCTGAGTCAAGAATTTAAATTGGGGGCGCCTGGGTGGCTCAGTCGGTTAAGCATCTGCCTTCGGTTCCGGTCATGATCCCAGACTCCTGGGATCAAGCCCCAAGCTCCTTGCTCAGCATGGAGTCTGCTTCTCCCTCTCCCCCTTCCCTCAATCATGCTTGCTCTCTCTCTCTCTCTCTCTCTCTCTGAAATAAATAAATAAAATCTTTCTAAATTTTAAATTGTTAATTGAAGGAATGATGGCTCAGAATTCTCATTATGTAAGACCCAGTCTAACTCAAAAGCAGGAAAGCAACCGTAAACGTGCTTCCTGACATCAGCAGCAAGAACTGAATGAGATTCCCTGTTAGAGCCAGTGACTGTGTATTGTACAGGCCAGGAAGCCCCCGCATGCACCTGAAACAGCACCAGTACATGCTGAGTAACTGCAAGACAAAACATTTGGTTTTGTCCTCACCGCTTCGAGGAGTGTGTCTTTCTCACAGTGAATCCGATGGAATCACATTCTTTATGCTTTCAGCAGTTCTGTCACTTCTTGGTAGGCTGAGTTGCACCTTGCTAGCTGGGACAAATTCCAAATTCCAAATCCCAAGAAGCCCAATTAAGTCAGGGGCATTAGCGCCTATTAAAATAAGGGGTCAGTATAGGAAAAGAAAAATATTTTATCCATCCCAAACATCAATCCCTTTTGCTATGGTCTTATTTTTTTTAGGGTGTTTTTAAAAAAAAAAAAAAGATTTTATGTATTTATTTGCCAGAGAGAGTGCACAAGCAGGGGTGAGCGGCAGGCAGAGGGAGAAGCAGACTCCCCGCTGAGCAAGGATTCCCGATGTGGTACTGGATCCTAGGACCCCGGAATCATGACCTGAGCCAAAGGCAGACGCTTAATCAACTGAGCCACCTAGGTATCCCTACTATGGTCTTATTATTAGTCTCTTGTATTATATTTCATAATAGATTTTCAAGAAGTAGCTTTGCTATGAGACCTGAAGGTAGAGGTAGTCAACCAAGATGAAACTAAACTGTGATCACAGCAGAGTGGTTGGCACGAAGAAGGTACTCTCTAGATACTTATTGACTTGGTTTTCATGGGATTGGAGTGAATTGAACAGATTTAAAGCAAAGCTCTCAGGATGAGGCATTTAATAAACCTCATCTAAGTGAGCTGGAGGGCAAATTAATCATGGTAAATCCACACCTTGGAATACAGCTCAGTCTTTAGAAAGACTAATTCCCTGGTCCCAGGGGAGGCCAGAGGGGCACAGTCAGCCTTCTCTCTGTGTGCTAACAGGGACACTTCTTCAGGATTTATTGTTCCATTAGAAAACAACAATATGAAGTAGCCAAAGAATATGTACACTTATCTTAGTTGTGTGTTATCTGAATGTAGACTAAAAAAATTTTTTTTCGAGCTTATTTCTAGTTTATTGATTAAAGTCTACTTGAGTACACCAAACAGATGGCTGAATACTTAAAACTTTATTCTTTGATAATTTAATATGTAGTATATCCACTTCCTAGTGTTATCATAATTAATTACCACAAATGCCGTGGATTAGAACAACAGAAATGTCTTCTCACACAGTTCAGGAAGTTAGAGGTCTGAAGGCAAGAATTCAAGCAAGGTTGATTCCTTCTTGAGGCCACTAGGGAGAATCTGAGCATCTGTTGCCTGCCTCTTTCCAGGTTCTGGTGGTTGCCAGAAATCCTTGGCATTCCCTAGCTAGCGACCCAACATCTTCCCAAACACTTCCTCCCTTGTCACACGGCCTTCACCCCACTCTATGGTCTCTGTACCTCTGTGTGGCCTCCTCATAATGACTCTAGTCATTGGATTTAGGGCCTACCCTAATCCAAGATGATCTCATCTTAACTAATTCCATTTGCAAAAATCTTAATTCCAGATAAAGTCACATTCTGGGGTTCCTGATGGACATGAATTTGGGGGGGGCACTATTCAACCTAGTACAAGTAGTATGCATCAACCTTTCATTTTATTTTTTTTTAATTTTACTTATTTATTTGAGAGAAAGAGAGTGAGTGAGAGAAAGAGAGCACAAGCCAGGGGGCAGAGGGAGAAGGAGAAGCAGGCTCCTGGCTGAGCAGGGAGCCCAATGTGGTGCTGGATCCCAGAACCCTGGAATCATGACCTGAGCCAAATGCAGATGCTGAGCCACCCAGGAACACTTGCATCAAATTTTCAATTAGGGAGAATACTATCTTTTGCCTTATCATCTATGGTGGTGTGTTAACTCAAATATGAATTTCTACAGAAGTCTTTTGCTATTATTTAAAGGCATTTTGCAGGGCACCTGGGTGGCTCAGCTGGTTAAGCATCAGACTCTTGGTTTCAGCTCAGGTCATGACCTCAGGGTCTGTAGATGGAGGCTGATGGTGGGCTCCCTTCTCAGCGGGGAGTCTGCTTGAGGATTCTTTCTCCCTCTCCCTTTGCCCCCTCCCAGCTTGCACGCATGTGCACTCTCTCAAATAAAAATAAATAAATCTTTAAAAAGTAATAATAAGATATATAGGCATTTTTCTTTCTGTATCTTCTGGGAAGATGAAGAAAATGTGATGGCCCTTCCTGTAATATTACTCTAAGTTTTTTATCCCCAGGCTAATTTGTGCAAATAACGTTTTCCATTTAAATCTACATTGTCCAAATAAAAACATTTTGTTTTAATTGAGGTATAATTTACATACAGTGAAATGCACAGATCTTATGGGTGCAGTTAAATGAGCTTTGATAAAAATGTATACATGAAAGTAACTCATACATCTATCAAATATATATTATTTTTGCCACTCTAGAATATTCCTTTATGCCTCTTTCCAGTCAACCCCACTCCTTCAAAGGAAACCACTATTCTGATTTCTATCACCATACCTTAGTTTTCTCTGTTCTTGAACTTCATATAATGGAATCATACAATTTGTATTCTTTGACAGCTGGCTTCATTAGTTTATAAACCTATTTTTGCATATACCAGAAGTTTATGTCTTTTTATTGCTGAGTAGTATCTCATTGGATAACTACACCACAGCCTGTTCATCCATTCACCTTGTTGATAGCCATTTGGATTATTTCCAGTTTTAATATATTTTGAATAAATCTGCCAGGAACATTCACGTATGAGTCCTTTGTGGATGCCTGTTTCATATGTTTTCATTTTTGGAGTTTTTGGGTCATAGGATAGGTTTCTTTCTAACTTTGTAAGGAACTGCCAAATAATTTCTTGGTGTTGCACCGTCTTCACTGCACCAGCAGCACAGAGGAGGGCCAGGGGGTCCATATCCTCACAACATTGGTGCTGTCAGTCTCTCATTTTAGCTGTTCCACTGGGTGGAATTTAATTTGCATTTCCTAGTTGAGTAAAGACGTTGAACAACTTTTTATGTGTATATTGCCCATTCACATATCTTCTGCTTAAAGTGCCTGTTCAAGTCCTTTACCTGAATATTTATTTAGGTTGTTAACCTTTTTTATTATTGAGTTATAGAAGGTCTTTATCTATTCTGGAACCAATTCCTTTGTTAAATATACATATTACAAAACTTCTTCTCCAGTCCATGGCTTGCCTATTCACTCTCTAAGCAAAAGGTTTTTCAAAAGATTCCACCAAAAAAATTGCTAGAACTGATACAGGGATTCAGCAAAGTCACAGGATATAAAATCAATATACAGAAATCTGTTGCATTTCTATACACCAATAATGAAGCAGCAGAAAGAGAAATCAAGGAATCCGTGCTCACTTCAGCAGCACATATACTAAAACTGGAACAATACAGAGAAGCATGGCCCCTGTGCAAGGATGACACACAAATTCATAAAGCATTCCATATTTTTTCCTCAAACTCAACACCCAAAGAACAAATAATCCAATCAGGAAATGGGCAGAAGACATGAACAGACATTTCTCCAAAGGAGACATCCAAGACACATGAAAAAGTACTCAACATCCCTCAGCATCAGGGAAATACAAATCAAAACCACAATGAGATACCACCTTACACCAGTCAAAATGGCTAAAATTAACAAGTCAGGGAACAACAGATGTTGGCAAGGATGTGGAGAAAGGTGAACCCAGCTACACTGTTGGTGGGAATGCCGGCTGGTATAGCCACTCTGGAAAATAGTATGGAGATTCCTCAAAAAGTTGAAAATAGAGCTACCCTGTGATCCAGCAATAACACTACTGGGTATTTACCCTAAAGATACAAATGTAGTGATCTGAAGGGGCACATGTACCCAAATATTTATAGCAGCAATGTCCACAATAGCCAAACTATGGAAAGAACCTAGATGTCCATCAACAGATGAATAAATAGAGAAGATGTGATGTATATATATATATACAATGGAACACTATACAGTCATCAAAAACCCTGAAATTCTGTCATTTGCAATGATGTGGATGGAACAGGAGGGTATTATACTGAGCAAAATAAGTCAATCAGAGAAAGAAAATTGTTATATCATCTCTTTTATATGAGTTATTTGAGAGGCAGGGCGGGGGGTCATGGGGGCTAAGGAGGGAAAAAAGTGAAACAAGATGGAACTAGGGAGGGAGACAAACCATAAGAGACTCTTAATCTCAGGAAACAAACTGAGGGTTGTTGGGGGGTGGGGGAAGGTATAGGATTGCTGGGTTATGGGGGAAAAAAAGAAATCAAAGAATCTATCCCATTTACAATTGCAACAAAACCCATACGATACTTAGGAATAAACCTAACCACGGAGGTTTATTCCTGTGCTCTGAAAACTATAGAACACTTATGAAAGAAATTGAAGAAAACAAAAAGAAATGGAAAAACATTCCATGCTTGTGGATTGGAAGAACAAATATTGTTAAAAAGTCTATACTACCCAAAGCAATTGAATGTGTATTCAATGCAATCCTGATCAAAATAACACAAGCATTTTTCACAGAACTAGCACAAATAATCCTAAAAATTTGCATGGAACAAGAAGAGACCCTGAATATCCAAAGTAATTGAGAAAAGAAAATCAAAGCAGGAGACATCTCAATACCAGACTTCAAGCTGGATTACAAAGCTGTAGTCATCAAGACAGTATGGTACTGGCACAAAAACAGACACATAGATCAATGAAACAGAATAGAGAGCTCAGAAATGAGTTTACAACTATATGATCAACTAATCTTTGACAAAGCAGGAAAGAATAGCCAATGGAAAAAAGACAGTCTCTTCAAGAAATGGTGCTGGGATACTGGACAGCAACATGCAGAAGAATGAAACTGGACCACTTTCTTACACCATACATAAAACTAAATTGAAAATGGATGAAAGACATAAATGTAAGACAGGAAACCATCAAAATCCTAGAGAAGAGCACAAGCAGCCACCTCTTTGACCTCAGCTGCAGCAACTTCCTACTAGACACATCTCTGGACGCAAGGGAAACAAAAAGTAAAAATGAACTATTGGGACCTCATCAAGATAAAAAGCTTCTGCACAGCAAATGAAACAATCAAAAAAAACTAAAAGGCGACCTAGGGAATGGGAGAAGGTATTTGCAAATGACATATTGGATAAAGGGCTAGTATCCAGAATCTATAAAGAACTTCCCAAACTCAACATCCCCAAAATAAACAATCCAGTTAACAAATGGGAAAAAAGACATGAACAGACATTGTTCCAAAGAAGACATCCAGATGGCCAACAGACACATGAAATGCTCAACATCACTTGGCATCAGGGAAATATGAATCAAAACCACAATGAGATACCACCTTGAACCAGTCAAAATGGCTGAAATTAGCAAGTCAGGAACCAGTGTTGGCAAGGATGTGGAGAAAGGGAAACCCTATTGGTGGGAATGCAAGCTGGGGCAGCCACTCTGGAAAACAGTATGGAGGTTCCTCAAAAAGTTAAAAATAAAGCTACCCTACAACTCAGCAATTGCACTATTAAGTATTTACCCAACGGATAGAAAAATGCTAGCAGGAAGGGGCATATGCACCCCAAGGTTTACTGCAGCACTATCAGCAATAGGCAAATTATGGGAAGAGTCCAAATATTTGTCCATTGACTGATGAATGGCTAAAGAAGATGTGGTGTACACACACACACACACACACACACACACACACACACACACACACACACACTGGAATATTACTCAGCCATCAAAAAGAACGAAA
>PITA01000569.1:0-51080 GCA_004023965.1 Spilogale gracilis
CTTGGAGATAGAGGGAACAGAATGTCTCTGGACACCTGGACTGTATGGTCCCCAACAGAGGCCTTTTCTAAAGAAGAAGGAAACAGGCCACAGAATCAGGGTCTCACCAGAAGTGCTCCTGGTCGGCTCCGCGGGCCATGTCTACTGAGAACTAAGGTCAGGCCAGTCCTGCTGCTTCCTGAGTGCTTCCAGACAGTTCCCCAGGATGGACCCTCCTTGGGTCTAATGTCCTATCAGTCCGACAACTGGGCCAACGACATGCACCCCATGTCTGCGTACAGATGTCCAATGCTCCCCAAGGGCAATGAGTCAGGAAAAAACTGTCCAGACACTTTACTGCCTCAGAAAAACTGCCTTTTATTAAAATGCATAAGCCCATAGTCCCTAAAATCTCACTCCATAAACTCGGTGTCGAACACCCGTTCATGATAAAAACTCTCAACAAACTGAGAGGACGCAGTGGTCACAATAGAGACCACGGTTGCCATCACCTCCATGTGGGGAGACCAAGCACTTTCCTCTGAGATCAGGAACAAGACGACTACTCTCCTCACTCATACTCCACGTGGTGCTCAGAGCAAGGAGGTAAGAAGTAAAAGGCATCCAAATTGGAAAGGAAGGTGCAAAACTGTCTCTCTTAGCAGATGACATGAAATTATACATACAAAAGCCTAAAGACTCCATGAAAAACTTAAAATAAATGAATCCGGTAAAGTTGCAGGATACAAAATCAATACTCAAAAATACCTGTGATGTTTCTATATGCTGATAAACCATCAGAAAGACAATTGAAGACAATGATCCCATTCCAAACTGCATCAAAATGAATAAAATGCCTAGCAATACATTTATCCAAGGAGGAGAAGTCTTGTGTATTGAACATCATGAGGCATCAGTGAAAGAAACTGAGAAAGACACAAACAAATGGAAAAACATTCCAGGCTCATGGATTAAAATAATTAATATTGTTAAAATGTCCACATTACCCAAAGTGATCTACAGATCAGGGCTATCTCTATCCATGGCATTTTTCCTGGAACTAGAAAAAGCAATCCTAAAAAGTGTCTGAAACCAAAAGGGACCCCAAATAGCCAAAGCAATCTTGAGAAAGAGAACAAAGCTGAAGGCATGACATGTCCTGATTTCAAACTACGTTACAAAGCGACAGTAAGCAGAGCCGTGTGGTCCTGGCATGAAGACAGGCACACAGAACAGGAAAACAGAAGAACACCCCCACACACATGGCCAATTCGTTTGTGACAAAGGGGCCCAGAATATTCACCGAGGAAAGGACAGTCTCTTTAATAGATGGTGTTGAGCGGTCTGGATACCTCATGTGAAAGAACGAAACTGCTCCCCTGTCTTACACTACCCACAAAAATCACCTCAAAGGGATTCAACACAAGATAACATAAGACCTAAAAGCACAAAACTAGAAGAAAACATAGTTGGTGAGCTCCTTGACATTGGCCTTGACAATGAGTCTTTGGATTTGTCCATGAAAAGCAAAAATAAAAAGTGGAACTGCACCAAACTTCTAAAAACTTTCTGCACAGCAAAGGAGATCATCCACAGAATGAAAAGACAACCTGCAGAAGAAGAGAAAGCATTTGCAAGCCATCTATCTGATAAGGGGGTGATAACCAACATATATAAAGAACACATACAATTCAAAAGCAAAACACCCCACACAATCCGATCAAAAAATGGGCAGGGGATCTGAGTAGGTGTTTTTCTAAGGAAGATATGCAGATGGCCAACAGGTATAGGAAAAGATGCTCAACGTCACTCATCGTCAGGGAAATGCAAATCAAAACCACAGTGAGATGTCACCTCACACCGGGCAGCATGGCCACCATCAAGGAGAGAGCACACAGAGAATGCTGGTGAGGATCTGCAAAGAAGGGACTCCTGAAGGGACTCCTGTGCTCTGTGAGCGGGGAGCTACGCTGGTGCGGACACTACAGAAAATAGTACGGAGGTTCTGCAAAAAATTAAAGGTAGAACTACCATATCATCCAGCAATCCTACTTCTCGGCATCTATCCGAAAGAACAAAAACAGGATCTCAAAGAGACATCTGCAACCCCGTGTTCACTGCAGCCAGGACACGGAAAGTATGTGTCCATCATCCCAGGGATGGGGAACGGAAATGCGGTCCAGCCATAGGATAGACTATGACTCAGCCCTAAAAAGGAAGGACATTCAGATGCCTGCCACTGCATGCATGAGCCTTGAGGACATTATGCTCCGTGGAATAAGCCAGTCACAAAAGGACAGACGCTGCCTTACTCCGCTTGTATGATGAAGGTAGACCTGGCACATTCACAGGGACAGAAAGTTGAACGGTGGCTGTCAGGGGCTGGGGAAGGGAAGGAGGGACTGGTGTTTAATTGGGACATCATTTCATTTGGGGAAGATGAACGAGTGCTGGAGGTGGATGGTGGGGATGATCGCAGGACACCGTGAATGTTCTTGATGTCACAAAACCGTACACGTAAAAATGGTTAAGATGGTAAATTTTGTATTATGTATATTTACCACATTAAAGAGTCACTTCAGCTTTCTCTTTGTACTTCTTTAAAAAAAGACTGATTTATTTGTTTGAGAGAGAGCATGAACACACACGAGCAGCGGCAGAGGGAGAGGGAGAGAATCCCCAAGAGGACTCTGACGCAGGGCTCGATCCCACAACCCACAAGATCAGAATCTGAACCAAAACCCAGAATCAGATATGCACCCGATGGAGCCATCCAAGCACCCCTCTTGGCACTTTCAATGTGGCCTCTAGAATATTTAATAATCCCCGTGGCCAGCACCATTTCTGGCTGGACAGCTCTGTAGGTCTATTTCCCATCTTTGTGCCCCAGAGACTTGGGTTCCACAGGTCTGGGATGGGGCTGATGATGCGTATCCAACGTTTCCAGGGGCAATGCTGAGGCCACCGGCCTGGAGACCCTGCTTTGAACCACTGCTGAGAGGAAGTGGTGTAGCCCCCAGTTCCTGATGGAAGTTCTAAGACTTTCTGTTGGCAGAGGGCCAGCCTCTGAGGTTGAGCCGGCAGGTGCCATGAGGGACCCAGGACGTGAATCACCACCTGGCCCAGCTGCTGAAAGACACCTGAGCACCAGGGTGCAGGGGTCCTTCACCCATGGGGAGACCTTCACCCATGGCGCGAGGCATCCAGCCCAGCTGCTCATCCTGACACGAGGAGATGAGTGGACTTCAGCGGGAGAACAGCAACCGGTTTTTGAAAGGCTTCAGATTCCCTTGCCACCAGGACACTACCTGACTGTGGCTCTAATCAGAATTCCAATTCTGAATGCCGGCACCATCTTCTGTCACCTTCCACTACTTACTCCCAAGCTGGCAAGAGACCGTGATGACCTGTAGGGCGAGCAGCAGCATTCAGGTGCAAGACGATGGTACAAGCCTCCTTTGCTGAGAGCCTGCTGACCAGCGGTGACACGGGTCTCTGCCAAACGCCTCCTGACATGGCCCAGCCGAAGCAGCCAGCAGCACGAGCCGACCAAGGGCAGGGGGAACCCATGGGCCCCGGCCTCTGGTTGCCCTCTCCAGCAGCACGGTGCCTTCCCGTCCAGGTAACACATCTGTATCCAGCAGGCTGATGGGGAGTGTTATGGGCTGAACTGTGTCTCCCCAGATTTCTCCCCCCACCAGGACCTCAGAATGCGACTGTTATTTGGAGAGAGGGTCTTTAAAGATGGAATTAAGTTAGAATGAGGTCATCGGTGTGGGCCTCGTCCAGTCTGACAGGTGTCTTTACAATACTGGGGCAGAGACACTCAGGGGGACACAGAGGAGAAGATACCCTCTATAAGCCAAGGAGGGAGTGCTCAGGAGGAACTAACCTGTCCATGCCTTGACCTTGGACCTCCATCCAGACCACGAGAGGCATGTGTGTGGTTGCTGCTGCCCCGTCCGTGCTCGGCGTCACCCCGGCCAGGGCCGACGAGCACGGGAGCTGTCAGGAAGACTCACCGAGAGCTGCTGCTGGGAGCGGGCCCTACCTGGGGTGCAAATGGTGGAGATGTGGGACCAGGAGACATGTTTCACCATGAGTGGGCTCTCTGAGAACCTGTGGTGGTGAGTTGCTGGGGTGGGAAGGCAGTCCCTCCAAGACTGAGCGCCTACTGTGTGCCAGACCGCAGTCTCTCACTAGGCCCATCATCGCGGCAGTGACAGGCGTGATCTGGGCCCCATGCAGGTGTGCCGGGCTCCACTTGATCCCTGCCGCGGCGCTGGGATCTGTCCTGCCTATAGGTGAGGACGGAGGTGCCCCACAGACTCAGGTCGCTGGCCAAGGGAGCGAGGAGAGGCTCTCTCCCTCCCAGCCCAGGTTCCGCCTCGGAGCACAGACAGCACGTGCGTGCCGCTGCTCCCTCTCCCGCTCACGCCCTCGCCAGAGACAACGGCCTGTGCTGGCAGCCGGGGGAGGAACCGGGCAAGTCAAACAACCTGCACTTGCTTGTGGTCTGGCAGAAGGCAGGCAAGGAGGGGAATGCACGAGGGAGGGGGCAGAGGGCTCAGAAGCAAAGGAAGGAAGGGGAAGGCACTTGAGAATGGTGGTTTAAAGCTATGGCCAACACATGGGATGTCCCATAGAGACAAACAGCCAGAAGCACGGAAATGAGAAAGGATGAGAGAAATGCTGCTGACCTGGGACCCGCCCAGCACATGCACTCCATCCTCGAGAGTCAGACCCCAGCCTCCTTCTGCCCTGGCCCTGGAGACTTGGTCCCTGTGCTCTGAGGGCAGGGAGATGGCATTTCCCTCTTTCTAGATGAGGTGGGAAGCTCGGAGAGGTGACGAGATGAACACACGGTTCCGTACTGAGATGTGGCTCCATTCTTGGTCCCCCTGCAGGACCGTGCCAAGGGGTGAGCTTCTGATGGTCACGCACCCTGTGGGCACTGAGGCTTCTCTCCAGCCCGTCCACACCAGGGGGCGGCCTGCTGTGGCCTGCCCATGGCGACGACACATCTCTGTCCCCTCACATCCCCCAACAGGCACATACTCCCTCCCTTCTGGCACTCAGTGCTCATTTTTACTTTTATTTGTTTGAGTTCCAAGCTTGCTCTGTATCAGACAGAACTCAATGAAACGAGCTCTTCAGCGTAGCTGCAGAGCATATGATGGGCTGTGTCGGAGACGCTGCTGTGGCGGCATCCTAGAAGCAGGGGACATGGTGCAGCCCTGCCAGCAGCTGAGCCTCCGTGTTGAAGCTGGGTCATCTGGCCCTGGGGGAATGCTGCCCGTTTGAAAACTAAAATGAAGAAGACAAGAGGGTCTCACCTGAGGTTGTGGCAGACACTCACCCAGGCACAGTGTCTGCTGAGGTCTTCACGTTTCTAAATGCAGCTGTTCCTTGCACAAGGGCATATGACTAATGCAGCTCAGAGATCAGACTCAGTCCAGGAGCCCGGGGTGTGTGTGTGTGTGTGTGTGAATGAAGACATGGATGCATCAATGTGTGGATGGATGGATGGATGGGTGGGTGGTTGGATGAGGATGGATGATTGAATGGATGGTCAGATGGATGGATGGATAGACAGATGGATGAGTGGATGGGTGGATGGGTGGTTGGATAGATGTATGAATGGATGGGTGGATGGATGGGTGAATGGGTGGTTGGATGGATGAATGGATGGGTGGTTGGATGGGAGGATGGGTGGATGAGTGGATAGATGGACAGAAGGATGGATGGCTAGATGATGGGTGAATGAGTGGATGGATAGGCAGATGGATGGATGGATGGATGGATGGATGGATAAGAGGATGGGCAAGTAGATGGATGGATGATCATAAAGTATTCCTCTGTTCCATAATAACTTACAGTAAAGGCATTAAAGTGTCACTGAGCATTCTTACAATTCCAGTTTGTCCATCTCAGTATAAAAAGTCAACTCTCCATACAAGGTCTTAGAACTTAGATGGTTTAGATCCCCACTTGTCTAGATCCCCTAAAGAGCCCTGAGCTGTGTGCTTCTGAGCAAGTCACTTCCCCTTCCTGAGCTCCCTAGTTCTCATCTGGGAAAAGAGGTGGAATCACACTATTGGGCCTGATCAAGGATGGTGTGTGGTGCTGTGGACCCCTGAACATTAATGATGATTATCAGTTTTCCAAAACACTGAGTATTCTCAGCCACTGAATGTTCTCTCTCTGGTAACTATGATTGATCCCCTTTCAGAGTTTCTAAACTGGGAGTATTAAAAATTAAATGACATTTTATGGCCACAGTGAAATTGTCAGGTGAAAGAGCAGTGCCAAATCTTTCTAGAAGGATCTGGGGCCTCACTTTTTTCATATACAGCAGCTTCCACCTGCTCAAGATAGGCTCCATAGTTCTTCTTATCCTATTTCCTCTATCCTAAAACACACGAAGCAAAACAACAATACAAAGTCAGATTCACTGCAGGCCTGTAGGGGCCACACACCGGATTTCCGCCGTGTACCAGCTCTGAAGAGCATCCAAGCTGCCCCTGGTGGCCCCAGTGAAACTTCAAGTTTTGATGTTTAATTTTCAATTTGCATCTTTAAAAGGTAACATTTGCTCCAGATGAGTTGGTCTGGTCTGAAATATTTATCTGTGAAGAACACATTTTAGTTCCTTCTGGAAAGGGAGGGAACCCCTTTGAACGTTGTAGTTATTTAAAGAGTGTTATGGGGGCGTAGTGTGTCTGAGTCCCAGCTGTTTTGATGTTTATTTGGTGGTTCTGCTTCTGGTACCAAATGAGGGAGAAGCTCAAGGTCAGGGACGCTGCCCCCCTGGCCCTGAGTGCTCACCGTTGCTGCAGGGGCAGCAGCTCTGACCCAAGCCATGGGATGGAGCTGTGCAGTACTCCATGTCTGTGCCAGCCCATGGCAAAAGCTTTCCTCTTGGCAGAATTATTGACAGTTTTCTAAACTGCTCAGTTTCCAGAGCCCTCAAGTGAAGAAGCCGATGAGAGTCAGAGTCTCCAAAAGAACATGGCCCTGTGTGTGTGGAACCCCAGTCCCATGGGCCCGTCCATCCCCCTGGCGGCCACTGGATGGGTTCCCTGAAGACCTGGGGTACTGATGATCGCAATGAGCTTTAGTCCCATGCCATGCAGAAGGCTCGCTCTGTAGACCGTCAGGGGCCCTGTTAACACAGTAAGTTCTGCTCCTCTCCCAGAACATGCTCCTTCTGTGCACACTGCCACGCACACCGAAATGCAAAGCGAGCAGATCATTCTGCACCATACTGCCATGCGCCCTGTGCCCTGACCTCATGCTCCCATGGGTGCTGAGACATCGTCATGCTGGAAACAAACAGCAGAATGTGGGTCCCTCCTTGTTTGCCCTGCCAGCAGGGCTGAGGGCTGCACACAGAAGGTGCAGCATCCGTAGGAAGGCTGACTTAGCTTTTGTCTTCGTTCTGAAGTTGGTACAGAGGTGGAATACACACTGCGAAGGGCCCTGCTGGGTGTGGGCTGAGCCGCTCTTACATCCACGCATGCCCCTGTGAACAGCCCTGATGTTCTGATGGCGGCAGAGGACGGGGTGACGCGGGGCCACGGCAAGGAGCGCAGGTGTCCCCTGAAGCTGGGAGCAGCCGGGAAATGGACTAGCCTGGTGGCCCGCAGAGGGACACGTGCAGACACCTTGCCTCCAGAACTGTAGGAGAACACGGCTACGTTGTGGAAGCCACTAAGTGTGTCGTCATTTGTTACAGCTACCGAACGAAACCAGTAGAGTTAGCCTGGCCTAGTCCTAAGCCTCCTGGCAGTGGAATGGCGTGGCTTGCACGCTTTGAGTCTGGCCTCTGTCTCAGGACAGCATCTGTGATGTCATCTCCATCGCGATGGCGTCTCCCCACCATCACAGTGCCTGGTACCCCACAGGAATATGCGTGGCCCCTTGACCCATGTTCCTATGTACGTGTGCTCGGACGCCTTCCGAGCTGGAGCCAGGAAGCAGAAGGCGTCTAGGAACTTTCCTGCACATTTTTTTCTTATTTTTTACTGTGACATATGCACTCATTTCTTTTGGGAATATATCCGCAGGTAGAGTTTCTGGAGAGACTTCATAAAGAAGTTTATGTTCAGCTTTGTGAAAAGGTAGCAAACTATTTTGTCAAAGTGGCTGAACCCAATCCCATCACCATTCACAGCCACGAAGAAGAGCTCAGTCGTGCCACACTCCCCGCCCTGTGCTGAGCCTGGGCCACTGGGCTCCTGCTCTGTGGGGCCGCCGGCAACCAGGTGAAGGACACCGCTGACCAGGCAGGGTGCGGTGAGCACAGGGAGGTGGGTGCCTGGCAGAGCGCGTGGGAGAGGCAAGGTGTGTTCACACCAGATGGGCACACAGCGATGGCCCCCCCGCGGGAGCTGGCTTTCCAGTGGCGTCCCGACACAGTGAGCCAGAACCAGCCATGGGAGGAACTGGGGGAAGAACCTTATAGAAAGAGGGAGAAGTAACTGGTGATGGCAACTACGCTTTGCTCTGGGCATCTTCACAAGTTCTCACGGATGCCTGGGAGGGACGCCCATTTGTGAGTGAGCACAGAGGGCCATGACTGTCTCACGTGCATCCAGGGAGGGGGACGGGGTCCGGGAATAAACAGGGCATTACTGGCACACCAGGTTGGCATCTGAGCCTGGCAACTAGGGGCTGAATGCTCGTGTCCCCTATACTTCCTCTGGTGAAGTTCCAGTGATGGGAGATAATTCGAGTGTGATGAGGTCATGGGGACAGGGCCCTGTGATGGGATGAGTGTCCTTAAAAACAGAGAAAGATAGCACCAGCCCTCCCATATGGGCGAGGACACAGCAGGGTGGGCAGTTACAGGCCGGGAACTGGTCCTGACCGGGAAACCCAGCAGCTGGCACCCTGGCCTGGGACCTCCAGCCTCCACACATCTGTATTTAAGCCACCCGCTCTGCTCTGTCTTGCAGCCGCCGGGCCTTCAGCACTCCTTCCCATCCTTTGCTGGAATGTTCTTTCACTGTCTCCTGCAGGCTGGCCCGTGGACAGTGTCCAGTCTCAGCTTAGATCTCCTCTGATCAGAGAGGCTGGCCGAGGGCCCCCCCACACAATGACACCCCCTCTGTGTCAATGTTCTCAGGGTCCCACCCAATACATGACATTGTCTTATGACAGTAAAGGGTGTGAGTCCCCCAGGATCCCAGCTCTCCCCAGGCCAGGCCCCCCCTTCAGCCACGGCACAGTGGGGTCCCCAGATCAGCCCCTGCACGAATCCAAGAAGCAAGCCACCTCCCATACACCCCCTACAGTCCAGGGAACCACATCCCAGGCTCTGGAAACACCTAAAATTCTTCCTGGGAACTTGAAGCCCTAGAAGCAAAGTGCAAGGTCTTTTCTCCAGATGAAGATGTGGAAGATGTGCTGCAAACCTGGGGTGGGATTTAAGTGACAAGTGACGATGGGTCAATAGTGTGTGACTTTATTTTTTATTGGGCCTCGTCTCAATACTTATCATGGAAAAGACCCTGTTGCACAGACCCTTGGATTAAATTCCTATTTCACTTATAGCTTTATTTCCCTCTGCTACAGATGTAAGGGTACCAACTAGTCAGACAATGTGAATGTGGGGGACCAGGGCCATGGCTGGGCCGTGTGTGGTCCTACCACACCGACCCCGTGAGCAGTTCCCTTTTCTTGTTCTTTGCCCCTGGATCATAAGTGTGCATGGTCCATCTCCCAGACGAGGGGTTGTTGCCACGCCACGGAGCATCTGTGCCACGGGGATGTGTGGTTCTGGAGTGTGTCCCAGGCATGTGTGGTATGGGAGCAGCATGGCAGCTCAGGGGACAGGGAGAGGGGAGGCGCTGGCGGGCTGGGGAGAAGGGGGCTGGCCATGGCCCCTATGAGGCAGGAGAGCAGGGGTGAGAAGCCAGCATGGCTGACAGCTTTTGGTGTAATCTTGAGGCCCTGACACATAAAACCAGCCTGGAAAGGTGTTGAGATGAGGGTATTGATGACATCAGTAACAATAATGCATAATTTCCTTAACAGTGTTCTTCCTCGAAAGAAGAAAATAACCACCCCGCCTCCAAATTTCTGAAACCCCTGGGTGTTCGGCATTTCCCCGAAGAAATGACTCTGATGAAGGGGAAATCTGACTGAAAGAAGACAGTGCCATTTCCCCCCGAGCCCCTGTCCCCGTGTGGTCGCTGTCTATCGGTCTGAGCAACGTCTAGCACGCCCACCCTGCTGTGGTCACAATCCCAGTTACATCCCAGAGCCTTGGGGCTGAGCCGGGTGCACTGGCCACTCTGATTTCCGCTGGCTATTTCAGAAAAGGCAAAAAGCATGAAATTTCTCTGACACTCTGATGGGAAGTACTCAACCACGTGGAACAGAATGAAAGATGTAAAATTAGACAAATTAACGCTACTTCCCGGAGAAGCGCCATGTTCGGGATGGGAGCAGCTGTCCTCACTGTTTCTGGAAACTAAAACAAAGAGAAGAGAAGCGGAAGGATAGGGGGAGGGTGCAGGAGCCTCTTTCCCCTGGCAGGGGGGCACTGGGCGTGAACAGGTGGTGGGGGGACACGGCGTGGGGCCCTGCCCGCTGGCTTTGCCGCCCCGTCTGTCCCCCACGCCCCACCTGGCACCAGCCCCAGGGACGCGCAGCCCCACTGTCTGCTCACTAGTATGTGACGAGACATGGTCTTACTTGTTAGCACTTAAGTGAGGTTGTCAGTCACCTAATTGCTTCAATAAAATATAATTAATTAAGAATAACGTGTGGAGATATTTACATGAGCTGGAAATCACACATGGCAGTTTCACCCACGTCCGGCCAGACTTTTTATTGTCTTTAGACAAAGGCGGAAGCTTTCTTAAGTCAGTGATGGTGCTTTCCCATTTGCCCTTTAGGTTTAGGAATAAAGGCAACTTGTGGTCTGTACGTGCAGAGAAACAGCATCCCATGAGCCACTGGGAGCCTGATCACGAGCTGCTGGTGGGAAGATGCGGACGTGGGGAGCATGTGCAGTGAACACAGTCCATGTGGGTGCACGGCCACCAGGAGAATAACTCAGAGAAGGGCTCACCCTGAGGTATGGGCAGAGTAAGTGAGGTCCAAGGGGACCCCTTCCCTTTCTCTGAGTCCAGCTTACACATTTCCTATGACAGGATGTGTGTGGAGGCATGGCTACCCACGTGGAGGTGGGGGCACAAGGAGGCGGGCCCTTTCCAGAGTGTCCTAACGGCCACACATCCCTGAGTATGACATCACCCCAATGATAGCAAGTGGAAGCCAGTCTACCCCCACCCCCCGTGCAATATATCCAGATAGAACAGAAGTCACACGATGTGAAATCTTCGTTAGGCTTAGGATCAACAGCTCACACAGACACTCCCTCAGACTCACAAAGGTATTTGCTCATGTAAATGAAGCCCAAGTGGGCAGTCTAGAAGGATGAGAGTGGTCAGCAGGATAGTGTAGATCCAGCCCACTTCTCTGGTTTATATACCTGTGGCTTCTACCTTCAAGTTCACCTCTTGGTCTAAGGGAGCTGCTGAACCTCCAGCCATCATGGCTATGGTCCACACAGAAAAAAGGAGGAAGGAAGGTTGAGGGAGAGGGAGAAGGGAGAGTTTGTCCCCTGAAATTTTTTTCCCGAAGTCCCTCCAGTAATCTCATGTAAATGCACTGGGTCAGAACTTAAGTCATGTGGTGACAGCTAGCTGCAAGGGAGTCTGGGAAACAGGCCTTCCGTTGGGGAGATTACTTGTCCTGAGTAAATCTGTGGATCTGTAAATAAGGAAGAAGGGGGGGTGGTTTCTACAACTGATTCCACTGCGGTGAGCAGTGGGAACATCTGGAATACCCTTGTTTTTTCATTTGTAAAGTGGTCTGACACTTCAGATAAGACGAATATGAGCTTTCAGACTAAAGCTCTATGCAAATATTCATTAGGATAAAAATCCATTCTGTGTTAAAGAGCTAAGTCAAGAGGCCAGACATCCGGGGAGGTTTCCAGCCCCTCACAGGGGAGAGGGAGCCACAAAACCCTCCCCCACCCTCATACCTGGGAGGCAGACGTCCACTGAGGTCCCCAGAGGAGCCACCAAGGACAAGTGCTAGGCTTGGGGGATGTCCTGTGTGCTGGCGGATCCCGCACCCTGAGTGCCACCTGCCTGGAAGGCCACCCCCTGTCGCAGCGTGCTGGGGGCAGGTGCAGTCTCTCCAACACAATAGCATACATGCAAGTGTGTCCTAAAAAAAGACCAATTAAGAATCCCGACTACAAGCTGACGATGCTTAGTGCTCAATGTCAGGTGGGAGTAAGGGCCAGGCGGCCCCCAGTGGTCCCCACAGTGATGCCCCTTCCTCCGAGGAAGGAAGACAGGCTGTTGCCTCATGGGTTCAAAAGAACCCACATTGGCGGAAAGAAGGTAAGAGAGGGGCTTGCGGGGTGGGGATGCTTTCCTTCCACTTGTATGTTTGGAATTTTCCATTAATACTTTTTTTAAACAAAAACAGGTTCTTTTTTTTATTTTCAAAAATTGAAGATCCTGTTTGAAGAGTCTGATCTTTGAAGAAGTTAACATGAAAAAAGATTTGGGGGTCCATTTACAACACATGTAAGGCAATTAAGCCCAGGGTGACGTCCCCGTGACGAGAGGTTGCCTAGGCTGGAAATACCAGGATGAAGGGAGGCCGCTGGGCTGGCCCTGCTCTACCACGGCGTCAGGGTGCTCTGTTCCAGGGTCCCCAGGTGCGTGCTCTCTTCCAGGCCCGCTGCTTACGACTGTGGGTGTGACTGGAGAGATACCCAGTGGTAATGCCAGTAAATATATTTCCCAGAAATGGGGAAGTCCTGGACAGGAAGGAAGGTTTCTCCCTGTGTGCACAAAGCCACTTGACCGGGACACAAATGTGGCCCCTCTCCCCTGTTCAGAAAAAAGGCCAGCGGGTGGAGAGGAGGGGAAGGATTGGGGCTCAAGGCCCAACAGTGGACCCCAACCCCTGCAGCTCCTGGTTCATGAGCATGACGGCTGAGCGGAGGCGGTCTGGTTAGGACCCAGAGTGAGCGAGAACCCATGTCAAACATGCTCGCCACGTGACTCAGGGGAGCTGGTTTCACCAACCAAACCCATCCCACTCAGGGGCTGTGGCCACAGCTCCAGGGCTCACTTGCAAACAAAAGTATGTGCAACAAGTTCAGGACAAGAAAACCAAACCAGAAAATGGACAGCTTCCAAACCTGTCCGAGAGCAGGACGTCAGCTGGCAGGAACGGGAATCAGGAACACATCCAAACCCACTGTTTTTCTGGAACTTGTGTCTGAGTACATCAGCACAGAATGTACGATGCCCAAGAAACATGTCAAAATAAATCCCCACTCGGCTGTGTCCTGCTGGCCCGAGGCACGGATGCCCAGCCCCTGCGCACAGAGAAGCCAGATGGGTCGCCGCGTGGGGAAATGGTGACTCTCCTCCGTGCCGATCCTCCCAAAGTGCCTCAGTCCAAGAGGAAGCTGGACTTGAGGAGGAAGGACATCCACACTCCTTACTGTCCACAAAGAAACTGCAGGGCAGAGAGCAACGGAGGGCAAGTGCAACTGTCTCCCGACCCAACAGGTGAGATTCATTCTACCACATCAAGCTGCCTGCTTCTCTTGAAGGGCAGGGGGTGCCCGCAATGGTGCCCAACCGTGACGCCATGAGAGGACACTGGGTCTGTGAAGGTTAATGCTATGTGTCAACGCACCCAGCCCAGGGGCCCCTAGAGACTTGGTGAAACACCAGTCTATAGGTGGCTGGAGGTATTTCAGTGGTGAAGTTAATATGTAAGTCCATACACTCTGAACAAAGGAGATTGCCCTCCATAATGTGGGTGGGCCACATCTCATCACTTGAAGTCCCCACAGAAAAAAGACAGGAGCCCTGAAGCAGAGAGCATTCTGCCAGCAGACTGACCTCCAACTCTTCCCTGGGTCTCTAGCCTGCTCCAGGCTCTGCTGATTTCACACTCATCAGCCCCACAAAGCATGCGAGCTGTTTCCTTAAAGCCCATCTCTCTATCCCATGTCAATCTGCTGGCTCTGCTTCTCTGGCAAACCACAACTAAATCAAAAGCCATCCTGCTCCCGTTACCCTTTCAGGTGGTCAGTCTCAAATCACAATATTCTAGTCTTGTTCTTATTCTTCTTTTGTGGTGCAAATATCACTCATAAGAACATCATCACTTTCTCTTCCTACGTTGTAAAAATCCAGAATGCAAATCTATCCTCATGCAAAATCAGGTCTTTGTAAATATTGAAAGCTCAACATCTCTCGAGGGACATCACCAGTCCCAAGAGAAATGGTCAAGACTGATACACTGCCATGCTTGCCCAGTGCCACTGTGGGAATGTAAGTCTGAATGAGAACAGCCAGTGAGTCCCATGGAAATCATGCCCCTCACGTCCCATCTTCATCTTTGCACACGCGGCATGCACAGCTCGCCATGTGCCTCCCGTGCCCACCACTCAGCACTGGCTTCTCCAGCATACACGAGTGCCTGTTCGCTCAAAAACTCCTTCCCTTCCCAGGGCGCGGGCAGGGGCTTTGCTAGGCACAGACCACACGCATGCCATGAAGACATGGGGTCCCTATGCAGGGGGAAATTGTTTTATTTTTCTCACAAAAACTCTAACATAACTTAAATGCTTCTCTCTCGTACGTCAACACTTTAAACAAAAAAAACACAAAAACAATGCAGTGTGACTATGTCATTCTCAAGAAAGTGGCAGGGTTTATGAAAAGTCCTGGTTTGTGGCACAGGGGCCTCACCCAGGAATGGGACACAGATTTCAAGCTCCATCTCGTCAGCCCTCCAAGATGACTCTAGGTCACAGGTCACTCTGGGCCTGCCCTTGAAAGCCTGTCCTTAAAACATCTATGTGTTTACGAAAGCACGTAATCCATGCAGAAGAGCTCAGAAGTTACAAGTGTAAAGCTGGATGAGTTTTCACACAGAACCCCCCACTGAGACCCCCACTTAGATGGAGAGAAGGATCCTGGCAGCCTCCTAGGACAACCCCTCTCCCTCCTGCCTCCCAAAGGAATCACCCCCAGAAGAGGCCTTATTTTTATAGACTTCCTACCTATTCCTTATCTAAAGAAATATTTTCATTGAAATAATTTTCTCATAAGGATTTAAATAGTATTTTTTAAAAGATTTTATTTATTTGGCAGAGAGAAACACAGCCAGAGAGGAAACACAAGCAGGGGGAGTGAGAAAGGGAGAAGCAGGCTTCCCGCTGAGCAGGGAGCCCGATGTGGGACTCGATCCCGGATCTCCAGGATCATAACGTGAGCCGAAGGCAGTCGCTTAACCAACTGAGCCTCCCAGGTGCCCCAAGGATTTAAATAGTATTAAAAAGTATATCGCAAAAACCAGCAGACGTCTATCCCTTCTGAGCTATGGGGACACCCAGTCCCTCCCAAGCCTGATGGGCTTACAGGTGCTTCTGCCTGAACCTCAGGGCTCAGGCTGAAAAACTTGGAAGGGCTGAGGCTGCAGAGGGAGCTGGCAAGAAGGCAAGTCGTTCCAAGTCTGCCTGTGGTGTGGACACTCCCCTACAGCCTGTCCGAGGCTCAGAGCCTGAACAGAGTCTGCCACAGGTCGGTTGAGGGGCTGGGATGTGCATCCTGTGACCACCCCAGGCAAGCAGGACTGCTCCTGCATAGATGGTCTAAGAACAGGGGTACCTGCAGGAACACGGGCCAGGTGGGCTTGAGAAACGGTCTCTTAGCCCTCAGCCTCACTGGTCATTGTTATTGTCAGGGCAGTGGAAAAGTCATCAAGAGACCAGAGTATTTTCTAGATTCTTCCTAAGCCCACTCTTGTCCCTCACGATGATGAAAGCAGATCATTAAAATACAGAGACTCTGGGTCCCTGTCTGCCAGATCTCCAAAGGAGGAGTTGGGATCTGGACCTGGATCTTTACCAAAGGCCCCTGGTAGTTCTGGGATGGAGCCTGCTGTTTGGGAAACACTACTTTTTCTGGGAAGACCCAGCTAGTAAATATTCTGGGCTTTGAGGGCCCTATGGTTTCTGTCTCAACTCCTTAACTCTGCTTGTATGTGAAAGCAGCCACAAAGAATACCTAATGACTAGGTGTGGCTGTGTACCAATAAAACTTTACTTACAAAAACAAGCAGAGGGCCAGATATGGGGGCCCTACTTCTAGTCCTAATCCAACTTGTCAGACACATCATGAGGTGAAAGGCCACAGAGGACGCAAGTAGAGCTGATGAAATCATCTGAAATATTTTAAATTACTAAGACTGTGAAGTAGGGCTCTACCTGCACTCTCGTTGATGATGAGGTTCGTTCTAAGTGGTTATTGTGCCTTGAGGTTACAATACAATATTAGTAGAATTAGCAAGATCTTTACAGGTTCAGTGTTTAGAAATAGTAATGTTATTAATAACACCATGTAGGTATGAATAATGCCATATGTGTGGGCACAAATGATCTTGTGCTGCTAATAAATTAAGTAAAAGTTTATTTTCTCTCACCCATTAACATCCATTGTGTGTTTTTACTAAGTAACAATAATATGGTAGCTCCTGTACATAATCTACAGGATGACAAAGGTCGACCTTTTGGGACTAAGTGCTCAAATTTTTTTTCTCTGGGGCTCAGAACCACTGATCCAGTGACGGTTCCCCAGTGACTCTTACAAAGCCTGGAGATTTCCAGCTTTGGAAGAGGCGAGGGCCTGAGGACTGGGAGGGGGGTGCCCAGGACTCCGCAAAGGCCCAGCTCCCAGAGGGGAGAGCCCAGCATCAGATCTGGAGGCTACAGCTGCTCGCTCCCCGGACAGTCTGCCCTTTGGGCTTGGGGTCTGTGGCCTGGGAGCCAGGCAGGTGGCACAGGCCCCCGAGAAGTTCTAGAACATGGTGGGCATGTGGGAAGGCCCGAGGAGGGGATGCGGGCGCTCACAGCCCGGCGCTGCAGAGACATCCCAACCACACAAAGGTCTGATTTGGCCACAATGGCAGCGGGGGAGCGTTCTTTGTAATTTAATATGAAGCTTCCGACATTTAAAAATGGGAAGATGTCACATAAAAATATGGATGTGACTCGTTTAGAGAAGCTGGCAGGCGTGGTAGGTCTGGCTGAGCAGCCTGCTGGTGGGGGCAGGGCCTGGCCACTGAGATGGGGCACCGCCACCACTTTGCTGCAACCCTTCCTCCTCCTCACTTCCTCCCTCGGACAGGGGCTGCCAGGTACCCGGCTCCTTCCTATGGTAGTGTGTACAGGAGGGGCATCCTGTCCTCTGTATCTCCGTGTTCCTAGCAGGGTGTGGGCACAGAAGACCTTGACAAAGCCACGCCTGTCTAGGACTTGGGGCAAAGTCTTCCCTTAGGGAAGAGAAGCCCTTCCTAGAACTGGGCTGTGTTCCTCCCTCTCCCAAGAGAGCAGATGGGGGGGGGGCGTGGACAGCCTCCAGCAGTGAGTAAATGATTGAGTTGTGGCTTAACACTGAGGAAGAGGCCATCAGGAGAGGAAGGCCACCTCTGAAGTTGGAAGGGGACTGAGGTCAAAGGCACGAGTGGGCGGGGGGGCTCAGAGGAGGGAACATGCTCCAAGAAGTGCTGGCTGCATCGGAGATGCAAGCCCACATGACCTGGAGTCCCTCCCGGTGAGGGGACACCCTCCCAACATGTGTCCAACCCGCAGTACTGTGGTGGCTGTCCAGCGGGACGACGGAGCCATAGCGAATGTAACTGTTGTATATTATGTATGTAATGTGCAGACAGGACTAGAGCCTGCAGATTCTACAATCACAGTGAAACGAGAGCAACTGTCATCGCTGTAGGATGACCTTACGCACGGTGGTGGCTAAGCCTCTACCAGGTGCATGCAGACCCACTGGGCTCCGTGGAGGTGGAGCCCACGCCGCTCTTGGTGGTGGCGTTGGTAGTCAGCCCACCATCCAAGTTCAGCTGCCTCTTAGCTGTGTAACCTTGGGCAACTTACTTAACCTCTCTGGGCCCAACATTCTCTTACTGTGTAGAGGGCACCAGTATCTGCCATACTCCGAAAATCCTACATGCCCAAACAGAGAAGTGTTGCTTGGATGCCTGCCCGGGACATGCAGGGATCTAATAAATATTGACACTTGCCGTTGGTGGTGTTGATCATTATTATTGATTATTGATTATCGAGCAGTTATCCCTGCCATGATGCTCAGCTCAATCAGGCATTATCTTATTTGATCCCCAGAAGCACCCGACAAGCTACACACTCTTATCCCCCTGTTACAACAGAGGGAGTCTGAGGCCGGGAGTGCACAGGCACACTGCCAGGGAGCCCTCTGTGAGCCACGCTGGCTCAGCTGTGCCACAGGTCTTTCTGCTCACGGCCGGCCAGCCAGCTGACTCCAAACGGGGCTCAGAACATCTAAGTGATGACTGTGCTCCGCAGAGACTTCCAGGCCCGGTGGTAATTCAGATCTTTCATGAGAACATCTTGCTTCTGATGTTCCTGCCTACTGCCAATGAAAGTTTCCAGGTGTAACTATGCTAGTGCCCGGGGGTCCTCACATCAGACGGCTGGTGGCTGCTTACCTGGGGGTCAACCCTCAGTAAGGAAGACCACCACGGCCCCCTGCACACCGAGGGGAGACCAGAGGCTTGTCCTGCTCTTCCCTCTGGGAACGTGGGGCCCACCTCAGACTTCTTCATGGGGAAGGGAAGACTGGGTTCCACCCCCAGCCCACAGGGGAACCCATGAAATGGTATGGTCAGTGTCACCAAAACTTCACTACAGAATCCAGCAAACAAAGGCCCTCGGCCAAATAAGGCAATAAAAAGGATATTCCTACCAAGATTCAGCGGGAACGGACTCAGAGGGACATCAGAAGTGAAATAAAAAGCACTAATCACAGATAGGGCCCAGCAGGTGGTCAATGTGCCATCGTTCCCGTACTTCCTGCCCTGTGGATCGTGGGGAGGGGGTGTTTGCCGAGGGCATGCTGGGCCAGGGTCCCCCCAGCTGCTCCTGGGGAGCATGGGGTCCACCTGCACCTTCCTCCTGCAGTGGGGGGCCCTGAGCTGGTCAGCTGGTTACTGCTGAGCCCGCTGACACAGGAAAACAGTGTGGGAGAAAGCAGGGCTAGTGCATTTGCCATTTATAGAAAACCATGCGGGGCAAGTGTTCCTCCCCCATGATATGGATGTGCCGTAGTAGGTTTCCCGCGAGCACTGTGAACAACAGTCCCAGGGCCTTTGAAAATGTCAGATTTAACAGCACGGGAAAATGTCTTTTGAGTCCGAAGATGAGAAGGTAGGGGAGTTGAATTAACAACAGAGCAAACATTTTACCAAGTAATAGGGCTTCCCCTGTACGGGGCACCGCGCAGGGCAGACTCTAATCTTTGGTGGTTAATGAACTTTGAAAACTGCTCAATAAATACTCCAGGCCATGACAAGCACTGTCATAAGATAAATCCAGCCCCACTTCAATGGACTGTATCATTCTGTTATTAAGGAAGGTTAATTTTCATACCCAAGGAACTCAGTTCCCTGGAAAGGAACGTCCGTCCGAGAGGCACGTTCCATCCCAGTGGCCGCTGGGCCACGGTGTGGCTGGAGAGCAGCACATGCCTGCACGCAGGGTGGACCCAGCACAGCCCGTGGCCCACATGCACCTGCTCGGGTGTGTCGGCCACCAGCCCCCTCCATGCCAACAAAGGGAAGGGGTCCTTGGGAACACAGGGCTGTTTTAGACGGCCGTCCCCCCGTCCATGCCCTGCAACGTGAGTTGTTCACCACCCAGAGCAAAAGGGCACTTTTCAAAAGCCCACCATGCAGTTTAGAGCAGTGCTCGGCCCTAACCTCACATCCCGACTCTGGTGTGCATGAAGAGTTCTAAAACTGCTTCCTCACCTCCCAGATCTGGAAGCGGTGACCCCGCCAGCACGCCCCGACTCCTGCCGACTGCGGCTGACTCTGCACTGGTCACCAAGACCCGTTTTCCTCCATTTGCTCATCATTACCTTTCTGCATGGCTCAGGGAGCGAGAAAGGTGCCCAACAGAAAGAAATTCCCCTAAGGCAGCAGTGTCCCCGGCTGCTGGAGCCCTGCACCCAAGGGCTTGCCTTAGGAAAGCCGCCCGGCCAGGGCAAACTGGAAGTGAGGCTGGTAATTAGGGACAGACCGCTCCTCAGAGGACAGTGCGCCCATGCAGAAATATGATTTCCCATCATCATTATTATTTTTATTACCTAAGGATCATTCTGTGTCTATTACCTAAAGGAGAGAGTCTTACGACTCAATCACAAATATGCCAGAATCAGGGAGCATCCCAGGAAGTAACACGGATGAGTATGAAACACACCTCTGCTGTCCAAGAGAGAGCCTCTGCTCAGGTAATCCCAAGCGCCACACACTGAATGGTGGTCCCGCTGCAGGCATGGCATTCAGGGGGACAGGGGCGCACCTGCTGCCCAGACCACATCTGGCCAACACAGCGTGTCAGTGGAGCGGATGATGGGGCTCCTGTGAGAACTGGCTCTCCCAGACCTCTGCCACTGCCAGGGTCAAGTCTAATGTGTTCTGCTCATACCCCAGGCCCGGCCCAGTCCAGCCGATGGCTTCCACACCCCACAACGCAGCAATATAATGCATGGCTTGGCCCCTGGTCCCTAAATGATGCCGAGTCTGTCCATTTGGATAAATTTCTGCTTTCCTGGCTCATTTACGTGGCAGATCACAGAGTGGACATATCTCCAGGGTGTTTTCTAGAACATTCTCTGAGCTTCCAAGGATTCTGAGGCGTGAGGACATGTGCAGGTATTCAGACTGGCACCAGAAACTTCCCCAGGGACTCAAATTAGGCAGGTGGGAAAAGCAAGCTGTGACCAGGCCACTTCTGAGAACACCTACTTCTTGATTTGCAAAAATGTTTGCTCTTGATTTGCAGTTTGTCCTAATTAACAATCCTTCCTTAAAGAGTAATTTTTAATTATAAAATTATATCAGAGAATATGGGAAACTGAAATAATGGAAAGGAAGAACAATGACCTGAGATCTCATGATCCTGACTGGGGTTTCTCAACCTTGGCATGCCCAACATTGTGCTGCAGGCCACTGTCTGCCATGAGGGCCAGCCTGTGTCCTGCAAAATGTTCAGCAACTCCCATGGCCCCCAGTAGATGCCAATTTGTGGGGACGAGAATGTCTCTGGGCGCTGCTCAGTGTCCCCTGGGCCCAGTGAGAAGTCCTGACCTACATAACCAATGTGCTGTCCACGTGCTCCTCAAATCAAGTCAGATCCTCATTCCATGAACATGGGTGAAGCACCTACTGTGTGCTGGGCATCGGAATCAGGTGGGATAGTCACTGTGATGAGCCCTGAGTGTTCCCTGGGACACAGACAGGCCCCTGTAACAACGAGGGTCTGGGACAGGCCACCCCAGGGACCCAGGTGGAGAAGCCAGGTGCTGTGCACCAAGAACGAGGCAGAGCGCAGAGAGGGCTTGGCACCTCCACGCTCCCGATGGACACTACCGTCGTGCACCGAGGCAAGTGTGCAGGGCGCCATGGGGTGTCCACTGCCGCCCTCTGCGGGAATGATCTCTGGCCGTTTCCCTTCTCAGGAAACAAAACAAATGTGTGTGTGTGGGGGGGGTAGCGGGCAGCACACTTTCTCCTCACGTTCTTTCTTCTCCTCTAAAACTAAAAATTCTCGCTAAGTGGATGTTTTCGTTTATCGTAAACTGCTGGGTTGAGTGCGATGGGCTAATTATTTCCGCACAGTCTAAAAGAAGCCCAGAATAATTGTCTACAATTTTCTCCATTTGCTTTCTCCCAAAGAACGTATTTTTCTTCCTTAAATTTCAAAGCCTATGTTCCTGATTGGGCCCTGGTGATCTCATCCGTGAAACAAGCAGGCACTAGAATCAAATGTCAGTCACAAATGTCCCAGTGATCTTTTGGGGCAGAAGGCTGGCGGCCTCTGGGACGGACAGATCCGGGAGGGTGTCAGACTCCCAGACCTCATCCTGGCCCTGGTGCGAACGGGTCTCTCGTCCTCCTCTTCCTCTCCAGATTGAAGTCGCTGCACATCAAGCTCCCCCTAACCTTCCCCTTGCAAGGTGCCGTTTTGAATTCCCATCTGCTGCCTTCAGATGGTGACTTTGTCACCCGGAGTGGCTTGCACTTTTCAAGTATTTGCTTGATTGTTAAGGATGGCCGGCCAGTGTTCTCCCTGCCTAGGCAAGTATGCCTACAGGCTTTTCTCCTCAGGGAAGTTTTTTCAAGCAGGTGAAGGGCAGACAACTGGGATGTTAGGGAGCCCAGGTACCGTACTTCTTTGCAGAACCCCAAACTTTTCCTCTGCCAAGGCTGTAATCAGGCCCGCATCCCCTCTTCTCACTGCTAAAAATCTCGGATCTGTAATAACCATGCAGGCTGCCCATATTGAGCCACTTAACAGTTCATATGGTCTTTAAAATGCATATCGTGTGACATCAGTGGGTCTGGGTTTGTGAATGACAGCTTTTTATTAGCACTGCCTTCTATCCCCAGGAAAGATATTATCTTCCTGCCTTTGCAACTTGCTAACAGCATCTTGAAGGATCCAGGGAGGGGCACAGATGGGTGGGAGGCAGCCTAGGAGGATGGGCGGAGAGCAGCCCAGTTGCTGCTGGAGAAGTGGGGGAGGGTCTGGGAAAGGTAGGTCTGGAAAGAGCGGCGGGAGGGGCTGGAAAGAGCAGGGGGAGGGTCTGGGAAAGTGGGGGGAGGGGCTGGAAAGGGCTGCACCTGAAGCACAAGAGCTTACAAGCTTCTGAGCTGGGGTGATTGTGACTCTATGGAGAAGTGACCCGGGAACGGAATGGAAGGGAGACAGGAGTGATCCCTCTGAACGAGCGTCCATCCCATCACTGAGGTGGCAATCAAGGCATTAATTTAGCGGCAAGCGTTAACATGTGTACAGTGAGATGGTTTTTCTTAACAGTTCAGCTTGACATAACCTTAACGCAGTACATTAAAATCATTCATTACAATGAATAAATAGCTTTAATGAGATTGGAAGCGTCTCCCCGTAAACGTGTGATGAAGGGGAGCAGGTGATAGCTGTCACTGAGCATAAATTATCATCTCTCTGGCGCATTGTTGCCTTTGTTGAATATTCAAAGGGACGGCTTCCCAGGACAATATCAAATTAGTCTGTGTAATAAAAAAAAAAGTCCATAACAAACTTATCTATGCAATCTTTACCTGCATAACGCTCACTTTAAACAAAGGCCAATTACTGTCTGATTTTCTTTGAATGATTTGTTCCCGCTCCAACCATGCTCCCTACTGTAAGTGACTTTTCTTTTCATTCCACATTCCTGAAGTTGACATTTTACTTCTCAAACTTTCAATGGGAATTTAAACAAAGAATGTTCGAGCACAGAGGCGGCAAGGATTAGTTAAACACTGGAAATCAAAGGGGATGTTACCATGATTTTTCTGTTGTTTCTTGAAGGATTCTTAATCAAATCAGTGTGTTTAAATGATGAATTCTAAAAGCCTCACCAATTTTGTGTGTGAGTCAGGACATCTCTCCCCATCCAGTTTAGGTTATAAAAAGGGACAGCTATCCTGTGAAGTGGGAGCAGTAGTTTCGAGATTTAGGTACCCACCACCACTGCCTTCTCAACCAAGAAGATGAGGCTCCACATTTCCTTAACGACTTGTGCAAGAATTTCCTACTCAGGTCAAATGCTGGATTAACTTCCATAACTATAAAAATCATGGCTCTAGCTATTCCGTCTGCTTTTACAGCGAGAAGTACAGGGTTACTTGGCATGGCTGACTGCCAACGAAGGCCACTCTGGGCTGCGGGCTCGCCCCTTGATGCCTGCGCATGCAGAGCTATGCCCAGACCCCACCAGGACCTTGCCAAGATGCTCACTCCAAACCCTGTGCATATTCCGAGTCTGATTTCCAGACCCTTCCAAGGAGCAGACCTAGAAGTGTGTCCCAGGTCGAAGCCCCAGCTTAAGCCATTAAAAGGAGCAGAGCTCACCCTGCAGGCAGAACCACAGAGCACATGGTGGGCGCAAGTCACCCATTTTCAGACCCACCACGTCTGCAGCCCTCCAGTGCCCTTTTCCGTGGTAGAAGGCGGAACTCTGGGCTCGGGATGGTGAGGATGGCCTGAAGTCACAGGGCAAGGAGGTGGGCCTGTGGTGTCCACACACATCCCCCTGACTTGAAATTAGACCTTCAAAAGAAAATGATACCTAAAACCTGTGGATTGTAGCACTGTAGCGATGTCAGTGTGCAGGTGACATGTGACACGTTCCAGAGCTACACCAGGAGGGGACGGGGTGAAGGGACCTTTCACCTCCACCACATCTTGAAAATCTGTCTTTCAGACCAAGAAGTTTATAAATTATGCTAAGCCACACAGAACTACACAAAGAAGGTTGAATGATGACCCCCCAAAAGATAAGTCTGAGCCAAATCCCTGGAACTGGTATATGTCAGCCTCTTTAGAGAAAGAGTTATTTGCAGAAGTAATTAGGGACCTTGAGATAAAGAGATCATCCTGGATTATCCACTGGGGCCCTCAAACCAATAACCAGTGTCCTTAGAAGAAAAGAAGAGAGCACGGGGAGAAGAGAAGAAGGTGATGTGAAGGCCGAGGGGTGGGATGGGCAGGGACTGGAGGGACAGAGCCGCTGGCCAAGGAGGGCCCGCAGCCACCAGAAGGCTCCCAGGCTCCAGAGGGAGCACGGCTCTGCCCATGGCCTTGATTTCAGACCAGTTTGGTGGAGTAGCCACAAGATCCCCAAACACTGTACCTCCAGATTTTTAAAGGTACCAAATCCAGGGAACCGTTTTTCTGGAATATACATATTTAGATCAAGAAAAATCCATGCAATGTTAAGAAATCTAAAAGGACAAAGTGGTCACATTATTCCTTCTAAGTGGGGACACATGAAGGGTGCTGGAACAGCTCGCCGACCATCTTGAGGGCCACGCCCACCTGCTGTTCAGCCAGGGACTGAAGCTGTCCCTGCCAGGCCCAGAAGCCTTCCGGAGTCAAACAGGAGGCAGCTGGAGAGCACCTGCACACAGCTCTGAAGGGTCGCCTTGCTGCCATTCCGACGTGGTAGTGGCCCGGGCTGCTCCTGGCTCTGAAAGGGACCTGACCTGAGCCTGATGCCCATGTTCTTCCTTCCAGTCCAAGGACCACATTACAGACATGGTGATCGCTTCTGAGCTCCCGCGATTAGCGAGGAGCAGAAAACCATCATGCTGGTGGTTTGGTTTCATGTTGAGTTGAGAAGCAGAAGACCAGCTTTCTCTTCGCTCCAGACAGAAATGTTCAACCGCTCTCTGATTCTGCATGATGCCAGGTTTTCTCAAACCCTCACGGGGCCTTGGGGCTCTTGGATGAGGATGGAGTCAGCCTCCACATGAGCTGGAGATCGAAGGAATGAGATCTCTGTGCAGGTAAGGGAGCGTCTTGCCTGCAGGGTGGGTGGGCTGGTGCAGAGGTAGGAGGGATCCCTGGGCCCAGCAGAGGGTCCCAAAACTCTCTAGTCTCAGCAACATTTCTTGTTCTGGCTGCGTGGGGTAGTGTTGGTGATAGAGAGTTTTGCCCTCAGACCAGGGACAGAAGTGGGAGAGAAGATGGAAGGGTGGAGACCAAGAGGTGAAGCCTGGCAGAAACCTTTGGCAACTCGCCATCAGCCGGTGCTCAGACGTGGTGGAGAACCCTCTGGTCACAGGCCAGGAGCCCCCAGAGCAGCATTCTCCATGGGGACAGAGCTCCTCCACCCATTACAAAACCAAAGACTGCTGTGATCCCTGGAGCCTCCTCACACTCCCAACTTCCACAGATCTAGACTGAGCCACAGCCTTCAATAATTGCAGAGTACTGCTTGCAAGATGTGTCACTGGGCCATCCCTTCCAAATCCCCTGTTACCTTGGCAACGCAGACCTGAAAGACAGCCTCCCATCATGTATCAGTGGTGGGAGCACATTCACATTTTGATTATCCCACAGCTCCAAGCTTGCCTTGCCTGTGCCCACTGCCTGGGAGGAAACCGGTGTCCCTAAAGGCACACAGAGTGCGCTTTTGCCCCAGGAGATACGCCCCTTGTGTCGGAACCAGAGGTAGATCATGGACAGGATGTTTGCCCAGTGAACTGCCAGTGAGGGGAGGCAGCATGAGTGGGGTCATGCGCTGCGCGGGATCTTGGCTTTGGGGACGTCACCTGGGTGACTGAGTCGTCCGGCCACATCCCTGAGCTCATGTTCTTCACCTGTGAAATGGAATGTGTGCACCACTCTCCAGGGTGTTCCTGAGGGTCTGTGCAGAGACACACGTAAGAAGAGCAGTAGCCCCAGAAGGGGTCAGGAGAAGGTGCCCCTGCCAACCACATGCCACAGGGAAGAACGAGGAGGAAGGGGCAGGTTCTGAGGCTGGCCTTTCCCCCAGGCTGATCTAAATTCTGCTCTGGGTAGGATTGTCCAGGACCATAATGTTCCATGTGCGAACATCCACCCAACCCCAGGCTCTTGCTCTCTGGGCTCACCCCAGGCTTCTCCTGCCTCCACAGCTGTTCTGCTGCCACTTCTCCCACCTGGGAGAGCGGGTCCAAGCCTGGCTTCCTCCAACAGGGTCCCAGCTATCCCTGGGCTCCCTCTCTTGGGCTCTCCTCCAGTAGCAATCACATTCCACACCACAGCACTCTAGAGTGATTCACTGTGTGGCTACCTTCTCATGTCACATAGTCCATGTTCATCTCACCAACACCAAGGGACACCAACGATAGCCATCACCACCCTTTGTACTATCACTGCTGATGCTGCCAGTACTTCTACCATTGCTACTACATTTTACTCTGTCACCACCATCATCACCTAGCCAGCATCATGTCAAGTACCACCATCACCATCATCACCATAATCACCACCATCACCATCTCCATCACCACCATCATCATCACCATCATCTCAACCACTATCACCACCGTCACCTCCATCATCATCATCACAATCATCACCACCATCATCACCATCACCATCACCATCTCAACCACCCCTATCACCATCACCGCCATCACCCTCACCATCATTGCCATCACCCTTACCACCATCAATTCCATTATCTTCATAACCATCATGGTCATTACCATCATCTCCAACTCTATCACCATAATCATCAACACCACCATCACCACCACTATCACCTCCATTGCTATCATCACCATCATCTGCCTCACCACCATCATCATCACCACCTCAACCTCCATCTTCTTCACCAGTGCTCTGACCACCACCATCCCACACCAGTACTGTCCCCACCAATACTACTACCACCACCACTGCTGTCACCTCCTACCACTATCACCATCTTGGCTTTATTGAGCACTTAGTAGGTACCTAGCACTTGTCTAAGTACCAGCCATAGAAATCCCCTCTGAAGTAGGTACCTTTGTTACCCCATTTTATAGCTGAGAAAACTAAGGCCCACTTAAGGCCACAGGGGAAATATAGAGAGGAGGTGGGACTAAACCCAGGCAGCCTGAGTCAAGTTAACTCTCTCAATCACACCGCAGGCTGCCCCCCACACCCTCCCATGACCTCACCCAGTCCCTCCCTGGGACTCACTATGCATACTATGGATACATGAAGGGATGCAACAGTCCACCTCCTATCTCACCCCCTCCCGGTTACCCCGGCCACCGCCTCCCCAGTGCAGCCTTCCCTGATTCCACCCATGGGGGATTGTACATCTGCTCTGTGTCACAGGCATGTGCTCATGTTCCTACATCTCCTCCCCAGAGACAGTGAGCCCCTCAGCAGCAACCGTGTTTAACTGCTATCACACCACCCCACTAAGCTCCATGCCTGATCCCTGATGGGAGTTTGACAACTGTTTAAAAACTCAGAGTGCCTGATCTGTCAAAGCTTGTTGACTCACTACCATCAGGGAGCTCCGTGCTCTCTGCTGCTGTGAACTCTCCCCAAGCCGCACGTGCAGCATCCCAGCCCACACACTCCTGCCCCCCACGCCCGGGGAGCCCTCCTGCTCCCTGCACAGCAGCTTGGATGCCCTTCCCATCGCTTCTGAGGACAGAGTGTCCCAGACATCGACTATGAGCAAGTCCAGAGTCCACATGGCTGAGCAGAGCTTTCTGTTTCGTCGTCACTTAACGTTTATGAGACCCTCGATGTTTTCAGGTCACCTCACAGTGTATTCAACAACTAATCCAGAATCATGGTTGAGCCTTCACAACTGACAAAACTGCCCGAGAGGCCCCACACAACTGGCCCAGGGTCACAGGACAGTTCAGGTGTAAGTCTGGTCTGAGAACTCTCGGTCCAGTTCCTGCTCTTGGTTTTTGGGGAGTTCAGCTACTGCCAGACACTTCTCTGTTTTATCTGCTCCTTTCCCTCCATCAGTCCCAGTGCTCCTCAGCAGCCCTGGATGGCATTTACTATAAGAAACGTAACAGGACGACCCCCAGCACATTATCTGCAA
Organism: Spilogale gracilis; assembly: GCA_004023965.1. Lineage (NCBI taxonomy): Eukaryota > Metazoa > Chordata > Mammalia > Carnivora > Mephitidae > Spilogale > Spilogale gracilis. The sequence goes on from PITA01000569.1 coordinate 28,515, forward strand.
TGAGCAGAGAATATCCTTGCTGTCTTCAGAACAATGAAAGGAGTCATGAGTCACCAGCAACTCTAAGTGAGCAGTCGCAGCCACAGCCCATTTCACTCATACTGTGCATGATGGCCCAAACTGTGTCCCCGCTTGCGGGTCTGTGCCGCTGTGGGCTGGGAGCGGCGAACCGTCCTGGGCCCTGCATGGGGCCCGTGTGGGTGGTCATGAAGGCACATGACTTTATCTTGGGCTCCTGGGCCAGATGGGAAATGTGGGTGGAGGGGCCCCGGCGGGGAGAGCAGGGACACAGAGGACATTAGTGGGAAGGGGCCTTGGACAGTCAAAGCCTTCAGTTGGTAGGAAAGAAGGCAGAAATCACAATATTTATGAAAAATATGATTAGGCCTTGACATCTCAGTGTAAAAACTAAGGTTTGATCTGGCCTGTCGGCTCGCTTAGGACCACCCCTGTGGTTAGAGGTTCAACACTGTGAGCTTCATTACCAGCATCACCGACGCACACTTTGGCCTCCCCACGGATGAGGAATCAAACGTTCTGCAGGTGGACACGTTCTATGATGACTGAGCTGGCCATCCTTCTACCTGGGTGGGCGTGAGCCCGGCAGACGCAGCGATTCTTCCTCACCTGGGACAAAACCAACAGCTGGCCGGCTTATGGGCGGGGAGGGGCAGCCTGGCGGGGCTCCCCAGGAGACATCTCTGCAGTCCCACGGAGGGACCCGTGGGCGCCCCCACAGTGCCAGCGGGCCAGCCAGGTTTGGGGGCGGTTCTTTTATGGACAAGGATGTTGGTCCCAACGAAGCCATGATGGTGCGTCCACAAGGAGATGTCACAACCTACAGGCCACAGCACGGCGCCCCACAGCCCAACACGGACGCGCTGAGTGTGCACCACGGGCCAAGCGTGTGCGCAGAGACGTGCGCCTTGGTGGTTCTCTTGGGACGTAACGCAGGGCGGGAAGGACTGGGACATCGGGTACTTTCACGGCCGCCTGTGTCTGCGTGGGACTCAGGCCACGGCACCACGTGTGGCAGGTCACATGTGAGGGACAGGCCAGGGAAGGAGGTGCCGTCTGGCCCTTGGGGATGGCCGGGCATCGCCCGTGGTCACATGATTACCCTGGGGCCACAAGGCCCGCCCAGCACGAAGGGGTAGAGACAGGGTCACAGACGTGGAAGCAGTGTTGCAATGAACCCCGAAAGCTCAACCCCCCCTCCGTGAAGTCACTTCAACAGGGTCTCTTGAACCTGAAATGGGGACTGTGTTTGCCAACACCAGCTGCCTGCCTGTGGCTCGACTGAACACCACTTGTGAATCGTCTTCATGAGCCTGTACTTGGTACGAGCTCCCCACATAACAACACATGTGGCCGGAGTGAGGGACGGAGGGGTGTGAGCAGCGACTGTGCTCTCTTCACTGACGGAGCCCATCACAGATTCAAGACTCGCCGCTAGGATGGGCCCAGCTTGGCGGGTGAACCCGCGTCCCGCTCTCTGGCCTTCAGCCACGCTCAGCTCCGGGCTGCTCTGGGAAGGACCTGGCTCTCCCGGGAGCTCAGCAGTCCCCCTCCAGGACTGAGTCCAGTGACAATGTTGGAGGCCAAGGGTGACAAACATCTGCCAGCCTCTGGCGGCAGCAACCGCGACCGCTGTTGTTCGAGAGCAGAATGAGATGCATGTTGGGAGCCACAGAAAGAACCATGTGGTCTGGGGAACAAGCAGGTGGACTGCCTCCAGGGCCACCGGCTCGAGAGCCGTCCCCCAGGCACAGAGCCGGCAGGAGGAACGTACCTCCAGTATGTCTCCCAGGTCCTAAGTGGAAGGGAAGGAGCTGTCACCAAGCACCTGCTAGTACCAAGGGCCGTCCTAGGAAGAGTCCCCATCTGGCCATCTGCCCCCAGGACCACAGGGCCCCGAGGTGGTCTGCCTGGAAGACGCTGCAGAAAGAAATGGCTCCCATGACCTCAAACCCAGAGCAGAGGCCTGCTGTGCCAAGGGCGCCGCCTTCTCTCCCATGTTCCTACCCTCTCCCGCCCTATTGCTGCCCAGCATGGTGCCGTGCAGGGCTGAACGAACCAGGGCTGCTCCAGACACTTCCACGGGGCTCAGAGCACACGCTGCAATCGGATTCCACACTCTGCACCCAGCCCTGCTCGCTCCAAACAGAGCACGGCCTTTCATTGACACCAAGGCCAACTAAAGAGTAGGCAGGCTCCCAGATAAAAAAATCCCCAAGCTGTGCATTCCCACCCATTCCCAAGAAGCCACTGGGTGCCCACCACCCACGCAGCCTGCACCCGTGGACACAGGATAGGGAGAAAGGACCAATCTTACGGGCTCTGGCAGTGCCCATGCTGCAGGAGGGCCGTCCCTCCCCTCGGGGGCTGGAACCCTCCCCTCCCGTACAGCACCAAGCCCACGGCAGCATGTCCCATGTTTTATGGAGTCATTCTGTGCACTTCCACTAAGTAACAGTGGAAAAAAATGGCCTTCTCATTATTGTCTCTATAAACACAATATTGTAAAAATTTACCATTGAGTAATTTACAAAGCAGGAGTCATCATTGGTACTTAAGAGCTCACTGGAATGATCTCTCTCACTGATAGTCCGGAGCCCCAGCCAGGAGTGTAGGCCTGAATCCTTTTCCAGGACTCGGAACCAAATGATGGGCCGTCCTTTGAGGGGGAGATCCTCGGTCGTGGTGGACACAGCAACCCAGGGGAGGCCAGAGGCTGGAAAGTCAGAGGAAGGAGACAGCGATAGGGTGTGAATCCACCTGGACGCCCTGGCAATGGCAAAGTCCCTGGGACATGCCCCCTGTGCCACCGTCTGTATTTATCTCAGAGCCACGAGTACCCTGAAGGCACGGAGAGGTGCCCAGCTCAGCCCTTCACCCGCCGGGAAGTCATGATACCCACAGGTACCCGGGTGCTCAAGATGGAAGACCAGGGTCCCCTCTGAGCCTTGCACCTGTTCCATTTCCACGCCATATCTGACTGCCACTCCCTTCCCACCACGCCCAGCCTTCCTTTATTCCACAGGCTACGATCCACAACCGTGGTATTTATTTCTGATTTTCAGATGTCCCCAGATTGAGCTGGGAGGGCCCATCAGCCTGGGTCCTGTGTCTCTCTGCCATGTCCCCATCGTGGCTGGGCACTCTGTCCACACTGCTGCTCTTTTCCTAATCAGCTTCACTCAGAGCTTGGTTGAAATCTGAGGCTTAACCGTGGGTCTGTCCTCTTGCTTATCAAACCGTGTCTCACCATCGGCTTCACCACGGCTGTGTCTTCAGCTCCAGGGGGTGTCTGCTGCTCAGCAAGCATTCAGCCAGAGACAACTCTCAGAGGTGTCAGGACACGGTGAGCGTAGTTCTAAGGAACCCTCGCGGTTCCACCCACAGCTCTGGGGCCCGGGTGTGGCTGGCGACTTTGATGGGCATTTCCTGCCTCCGTAGCTCTCCCTGGCCACACACACAGTGTGGTCAACTCCAGCCAGTGATGGACAGGCCCTGATGGGAGAACACCTGCCTCCTCCTTCCTGGCAGTGGGTTCTACATGGTCCCACGGTGGGGGGCACTCAAGGGGCGGAGTGGCAGTTGCCCAAGGCCCTGACCCCCTAACATGCCCCTTTTTTTTGGTTTTCCTCCTTATGCTGATGCCTCTCCTCGGGTCTCCCGGCAATAAACTCCTTGCCCCCCATTCTGGCAGGATGTACTTCTAGGGCTTTCTAAGGTAAGAGAGGAACCTCATCTTAGGATGGGTCCCCTCCTCCCCTGCTCCTGCAGAGACCAGCTAGAAGCAAACTAAACACAGGAGCTCAGTAACATCTCTTTGGAGGTTCAGCCTTCAAATGCGGAAGATGGCAAAGTGCAGAGACAAGCATTTCCCCAACAAAGCAGGTGCTTCCATTCAGAGGATCTCTGCAGAGGGAGTGAATGTGTTCCCTCCTTGCTGTAAAGTCAGGGCAGTGGGAATGTTGAGAAGGCCTCTTATGGGGCTCTCTGAGACCTGGGCTCGTGCCTTCGTGCCCACACGAGTTCTGTTTTAGGGCTAGCTGGCTTCAGTTTTATCCTCCCTCATGCATGCACGATCGTTAGAAAATAGCCTCCTAATCTCTCCGGACTCCATAAAATTCCTATCCTGCTTACTTATTTGGGGTCTTGGATCTGTTAAATAAGAAATTATTCTAACACTTGTTCAAGATGTTAAGAAAGACTTTATTGAAGCGGAACCACCATAGCAGGCTTTGCGGTGGGGAGAGAAGGGGCTCACAACTCCCCAAAAGCCAGGACAAGCAGGCCCTTGCAGACAGCAAGCAGGGATATGCTGCCTGCACATCCGGAAGGCTGAGTTCTGATCGGATGGCTCTGAGAAGCTACATGCAGCTCTCTTCCCCAGAGTGGGTGCAGGCACCCCCTCAGTGCATCACAGATGAGGAACCTCGGGGTCTCTGATGCTCTGAACATCACTGCCTTGGGCAGAGCTCATCTTCCCAGATCCGCAGGCTGGCATGGGGTCCGGACGCTGCTTCCGTCCCCGGCCGCGGCCGTGGCCGCTTCGTGCTCCCTACCCCCAGCCTAACCTGATCCTAGCCAGGGAGACCCAGTCATCTGGGTGAAGGGGGTGCTGTCCTTCTGCTCCTGAGCATTGTGGGGCTCATCACCATCTGCTTCTTGTCTGATGGGAGTGACCTGTGGGCAGGAACTGTCTACTTCTTGGCTAGCCTCACCACTGCCCGGGGCTTCAGGGCTCCCTAACAGATGCGCACAAGGTACAGAGAGATGCCGAGCCCCTTGAAGGACCAAGATGAGATGAGGATTATTCTAAGCAATCCACATAAAAATTGTGAATCCTGCCCAAAGGACACGGAGATGAAGAAACCATCCCCGGGATGAGCGTTGCCATGCCAAGGGAGTCAGCGTGGATGATGAGGACAGAGGCACGGCTCCCAGCAAGAGTGGTGATGACCGCTGTCACCGCGTTCCCTGGAGGGCTCCAAACGCTCCCAAGCTGAGGATGCCCTAGTTCTCACTGACCTCTTTATCCCTTTACCCGAGGAGGGGGGAATGGTACTGAGCCCCCTCTGCAGACAGGAAGCCTGGAGATCACACGTGGCCATGCCAAGATTGGAGCCCCAGGACCCTGTTTCCTTTCAGGACACCAGGGGACCCAGCTGGATTTGCAGGAGGGAAAGGGACTTGCCGGCTGGAGGGGCAGGAAAGGGTATCTGCCAGACAGCAACAGATCAGGGGCACTGCCTCACAAGCCACATCCAGGGGTGGGCCGGGGACATCAAGCTTCTGGGGCTGCTGGCAGATCTGAGGGACACACTCGGCAGCATAAGTGCCTCTAAGATTCCTTGGTCATTCCAAAGCATTCATTGAGCACCTATGGTATGCTGGAACTGGGGAGGTGCGGGTGAGTAAGGCCAGTGAGTCACATCACTGCAGAGCTACATTCTGGTGCGGACGACAAAGGAACGAAATCCTTATCGACTGTGACAGTGTTCCGACGGAAATGAGCAAAACGCAGAAGTAGCGATGCTACTGGGTGGGGCAGGGGACCAATCACAAGCAGGAAGTTATTGCAGGTCTGTTGGAAGAAGTGACACTTTATCATGGCTGAGGGATGAGAAGGCACTGCTGGGCAAACACAGGACAATGTCCTGGAGAGCTGAAGCTATGTGTACAAAGGTCCTGGGGCAGGAAAGTGGTCCACGGATTTAAAAGTTTGAAAGGCTACAAAGCTGAGACTTGTGGACATTGTGTCCAGCAGAGATGCCCCCCTCCAGCCCAGACTTCAGAGGAAAGGCTTCAAGCTGTCATGAGCTGGTTCGCATGTTCTCACATATCTTAGGCTGGTTAGAAACCAAGGAGTACCTTTGGGGTAAATACTCAGTAGTGCAATTGCTGGGTTGTAGGGTAGCTCTATTTTTAACTTTTTGAGGAACCTCCACACTTTTTCCAAAGTGGCTGCACCAATTTGCATTCCCACCAACAATGTAAGAGGGTTCCCCTTTCTCTACAACCTCCCCAACAGTTGTTTTCTTATCAATTTTTGCCAATCTAATGGGTGCGAAGTGGTGTCTCAATGTCATTTGGATTTGAATTTCCCTGATGGCTAATGATGTTGAACATTTTTTCATGTGTCTGTTGGCCATTTGCATTTCTTCTTTGGAGAAGTGTCCGTTCATGACTTCTGCCCATTTTTTTGACTTGATTATTTGTTTTTTGGGGTGTTGAGTTTAAGAAGTTTTTTATAGATCTTGGGTACTAGCCTTTTATCTGTAGTGTCACTTGTAAATATCTCCCATTCCGTGGGTTGCCTCTTTGTTTTGTTGACTGTTTCCTTTACGGTGCAGAAGGTTTTTATCTTGATGAAGTCCTAAAAGTTCATGTTCGCTTTTGTCTCCTTTGCCTTTGGAAACGTGTCTTGAAAGAAGTTCCGGTAGCCAATGTCAAAGAGGTTACTGCCTATGTTTGCTTCTAAGATTTTGATGGATTCCTGTCTCATTGAGGTCTTCCATTCATTTTGAGTTTATCTTTGTTTGTGGTGTAAGAGAATGGTCACGTTTCATTCTTCTATGTCCAATTTTCCTAGCACCATTTATTGAAGAGACTGTCTTTTTTCCATTGGCTATTTTTTTTTGTTTTGTTGAAGATTATTTGATCATAGAGTTGAGGGTCCATATCTGGACTCTCTACTCTGTTCCATTGGTCTATGTGTCTGTTTTTGTGCCAGTACCATGCTGTCTTGGTGATCACAGCTTTGTAACGGAGCTTGAAATCAGGCAACGTGCTGCCCCCAGTTTTGTTTTTCTTTTTCAACATTTCCTGGTAATTCAGGGTCTTTTCTGGTTCCATACAAATTTTAGGATTATTTGTTCCAGCACTTTGAAAAAAAATGTCATTAGTATTTTGATAGGGATGATATTGAAAGTGTAGATTGCTCTGAGCATCACACATATTTTAACAATGTTTATTCTTCCAATCCATGAGCATGGAATGCTTTTCCACCTTTTTGTATCTTCTTCAATTTGTTTCATAAGTGTTCTGTAGTTTCTAGAGTACAGATCCTTTACCTCTTTGGTTAGGTTTATTCCAAGGTATCTTATAGTTTTTGGTGCTATTATAAATGAAATCGATTCCCTAATTTCTCTTTCTACAATCACATTGTTAGTATATAGGAAAGATACAGATGTAGTGGAGAGAAGGGGCACATACACCCCAATGTTCATAGCAGCAATGTCCACAATCGCCAAACTGTGGAAGGAGGTGAGATGTCCTTCAACAGATGAATGGATAAAGAAGACGTGGTCCATATACACAATGGAATATTACTCAGCCATCAGAAAGGATGAATACCCAGCATTTGCATCAACTTGGATAGAACTGGAGAAGATTACACTAAGTGAAGTAAGTCAAGCAGAGAAAGACAATTATATAGTTTCATTTATTTGTGGAACGTAAGGAATAGCACAGAGGATATTAGGAGAAGGAAGGGAGAAGTGAAGCGGGAGGGAGGGGATCAGAGGGGGAGACGAACCATGAGAGATTATGGACTCTGGGAAACAAGCTGAGAGTTTTAGAGGGGAGGCGGGTGGGGAGATGGGCAAGCCTGGTGATGGGTGCTAAGGGGGGCATAGACTGCAATGAGCACTGGCTGTTATACACGAACAATGAATCACACAACACTACATCAAAAACTAATGATGTATTGTATGGTGACTAACGTAACATAATAGAAAAAATAAAATTAAATAAAATTAAAAGAACAGAAAAAATATGTGTAGAAATGTGAGAGATCCATGAAGAACTGTTTTCCAACAATATCCATTCTTTGTTTCTACACCATCTTGGCTTCTAGAGATTTTCCCTAAGAATATGCCACTCTCCTGGCCACTCTGATAAATCTGAACAGGGATTGGAACCAAATCCTTTCACATTGTCTCATACAAACACTTACTTATCAATGGCACTCGAAGCAGGCGTTGAGGCGAACTCAGCAGTGTTGACCTCCCCGTGACCCTGTGCACCCGTTCCCAGCTGCACAACTCGCATGAACTCATCGGGTCTCCCTTAGAAAACTAGATGGCTTTACTGATCATGCGAGAAATGCAAATCAAAACCACAGTGAACTCTCACCTCACACCTGTTAAAATGGCTACTAGCAATAAGCCGGAAAATGACAGCGTTGATGAGGATGTGGAAAAGCTGCAGCCCTTATGCACTGTTGGTTGGAATGTAAAATGGTGCCAGTATTATGGGAAACAGGATGGTGATTCCTCAAAAAATTAAAAATAAATTACCCTATCATCCAGCAATTCTGCTACATATATGTCTAAAAGAACTGAAAGCAGGACTTTGATGAGATATTTGCACACCCACATTTATAACAGTGTTATTCACAGGAGCCAAGAGGTAGAGACAATGTGAATATCCATTGATAGAGAAAAGGATGAACAAAATGCAGCAAAAACACACAGTGGAATATTATTGCACTTTAAAGGGAAGAAAATCCTGTCATACACTACAACATGCATGAACCCTAAGAACAATAGGTTACGTGAAATAAGCCAGTCACAAAATACAAATATTATATAATTCCACTTATATGAGGTATTAAAGCAGTCAAATTTATAGACACAGAATGCAGGAATGGGAGTTTCCAGGGGCTGGGGGCAGAGAGGGAGAACTAGGGAGAGCTACTGAATGGGTATAGAGTTTCAGTTTGCCGGATGAAACAATTCTAAAGGTCTATTGCACAACAATGTGAAGTTACCTAACACTAGTGAACTGCACACTTAAAAATTGTAAAGATGGTAAAAAAAAATCTCTGTGTGTGTTTTACTGTAATTAAAAAAGCCTCAAACCCCACTCCCCAAATCAAGGAGAACGTGGGGGCAGTTAGGAGGTGACTCCAATTGCAGGGGTTAATTTCTTGGTATCTGGAGTTTAGCAGAGTGGATTTACTTAAGTTGCTGGCAAAAAAGGAATAATTAGGGAGACTTTAGCTGAATAAGGTACATGAGAATATCTTCTTGGATCATTACAGGGTTTAACAGTCTTGAAAATAACCAAAAAAAAAAAAAATTGAAACCTATACCTGTCACAGCCCATTAGTGAGTTACAGGTCCTAGTGGACCAGCAGCTGAACTCCTGCTCATCCTGAAAGATAGAGCTCCAGGTAGTTGCTGAGTCAGAAGCCCTCGCCTTGCCACATACGCATCCCAGACAGGGTGAGTGCCGCATGAATGCAGACCATTGCTGCTTTGGGTAGGGGGCCTGCCGTCACTGGGGGGAAGGGCAGTATTGAGGTGCTGAAATCACAACCCAAGAAGTGGGATGTCCAGGGAAAGAAATCAAAGCTTACCTGTGATATGGATGATTGTATGAAAAGGAAAGATTTTTCTTTAAGAAAGTACATAAGTTACCAAAATCAACTTAATAAGTAGGACAACCTATTGGTTCCCTAATCACCTAAGGAAACAATGGAGTCATCAGTAACATCCATCCATACATGTACACATGTGTGCACACACACACGCATGCACGCGCATGCACACACACACACACACAGAGAGCCCGGGAGACGTATGGGTAAATTCCACCAAGCAGTCAAGAGAAGAGTTTAATTTTGTGAATTTCTCCCAGAGACTACAAAAGGAAGGCCCACACCCCCACTTGATTTTATGAAGGTAGTGTAATATTTAACACCAAAATCAAGCCAGAAAAGTATAAGGAAAAATCACAGGTGATCTTACTTCTGAAAATATAAAAATGACTAATTATAAAAACTAGTATAATATATCCAGCAAGGCATACAAAGTTTGTCTCTCGTGACCCAACAAAGTCTGCTCAGCAGTGCAAGTTTGTTTACTAATGCAATTTCCTATGTGAAAAAATTAAAGAGAAACATTATAAGACATAGCAAATTAAGAATGACAGAGAACTTGCTAATCCTCATAAAGGATATCTTTTAAATCTACAGCAAACATTGTACTTAGTGACAAATCATTAGAGCCACTGCCTTTTAAATCAGGAACAAGACAGTTATCTGCTATTAACATCTCTATTTAACAATGACTGACTAACAAGAAGGGAGAATCCAAGATACAAAGAAATAATTTAAAATGACATTACTCGTAGATGACATGATTATCTACATGGAAGAATCCCAAAGAATCTACAAATTATTAGAAAGTAGAAATGGAATAGACTGCTAGATACAAGATAAATTTACAAATGTTCACTGCATTTCAACCCTCTAGAATGTCTAGAACATGTAATTTAATGAGATGACATTTCTGATTACACAAAAAATATAAAGTACATATAAGGAACTCTAACAAGAAATGTGCAAAAAAGTTCATGGAGAAAGCTGTATATTAGAGAAAAACGTTAACTATTTGCCTGTTGAAGAAATAAATCTTTAGAGCAAATATGTCAGTCCTCACCTAACAAGGTAATAGGTTCAAAAGAATTCTAATCAAAATTTCAGAATATTTTTGTAGAAGGTGTTTCTAAATTTATATGAAGGAAAAAGGATCAAGGAAAGGCAAGAGAGTCTTGGTGAGAACAAAGTGGGAAACTATCCAACCTATACCCCAGACTCAGAAGAAGGCCTCACCAGCACAGACCTGCTGCAGGTCTGATAAGCAGAAAGTCCAGAAACACACCCACACGTGTGAGAAATTCCTATATGAAGAACTAGCGTTGGAAAGCAGTAGAAAGTGTTAAGAGTCATCCAAGGAGCCATCGGAAGAACCACCTTCATTTCCATGGAGAATAAACGAAGTGAAACTGTATTTCTATCCCACATCGTCTACAAAATCAGTTCCCAAAGGCTGAAGGACTAAATGTGAACTTTTAGAAGAATTTCAGAAGCAAATGTAGCAGAGGACTTACATGACCTTTGGTTAAGGAAGTGTTTCTTAGGTGAGACACATAAAAGAATCAATATACATAGAAAGCAATGGTTAACCTCCCAGCACTCAGTTAGGAACCTGTGCTTCCCAAAAGACAGCATGAAGAAAGTTGCACAAGATGTGTTCGGAGAAAATATTTGCCACATCTAAATGTAAGAAACAATTAACCTCTAGAGCCCATAAGTAACTTTTATAGCTCAGTGAGAAAACGACAACGTAACAGGAAAATGGTAAAAGACCCAAACGAAACTTTAACAACAGAAATAAAAGAAGAATGGCAAGCAAACGTATGAAAGATGTTCAACCATATTACGAATGTTGGAAATAGAAATAAAATCACAACGGCAAGGCAAAATCCTCTTTAAAATCTGCCCCAAACCTCTGAAAACTATTTGAAGACAGAGGAATTCCTGTACATCACTGGTGGAAATGTCCATGTTTCCAGACCCCTCAAAGGAGCACCGAGCGATGTTTTCCATGAATGGTGGAACGAGCCGTCCTAGGCTACACATCAGCAACTTCACATGGTTCTCGAAACTTGGGAAGCTCTAAGCTCTCACATCTCCCACAATGGCAACAAGAACATGAAATACGCAAGTTCACAGAGGTACCACTCCTAAAAGGAGAAACTGGAAACAAATCCAATGGCCATCCAGAGCAGGTGCATAAATGATGCTAAATTCACACAACGGAACCATCCACCCTGGGGACCAGAGATGCCGCAGCTCCGAGCAGCAAGGGGAACGTGTCCCACGACCTCTGTGAAGAGCCGCCCACACAGCCAGCTGCCCATTACTGTGCCCCACGCTTTGGAAACATACCAGCAAAGTACGTCTCACAGGCGAGGAAGCTCAGGTGCGGGGGGTTTACTGGACTCGCTCCAGACGTGGCGGCAGGGCTGGGTACGGAACCCAACACCTGGCTCCAGGTCCACACCCTTAGCCCGGCATCTAGGTTGGTTCTCGGAACTGAGGGGAAAAGCCAGTCCAGACAGTGCAGTGTAGAATTTCCCATTACTCTAAATCTCCATCAACAAGTGAAATGAAACCTTGTGCTACAGGAAGTGATAAAATTCTCTGTCTCTGAGGGGCAGGTGGGTCGGAGATGCGGGGGGCACCCCCAGGCTTCCACTGGGTGGGGAAGGTTCTGTCTTGACTTTGGGAGCTTGTTTTTTTATTTTATAAAAACGTGTCTGGGGCGCCTGGGTGGCTCAGTTGGTTAAGCGACTGCCTTCGGCTCAGGTCATGATCCCGGAGACCCGAGATCGAGCCCCACATCGGGCTCCCTGCTCGGCGGGAAGCCTGCTTCTCCCTCTCTCACTCCCCCTGCTTGTGTTCCCTCTCTGCTGTATTTCTCTCTGTCAAATAAATAAAAAATCTTTAAAAAAAAAAAAACGTGTCTGTATTACTATTTCATATATTGTTTAGAAGCTATCTCAGGAAAGAAACTAAAATAAAAATACAGAATACAGCAAATCAAAGGAGAAAGGAGCTGCGTGGGCTGCAGCCCTGGAGGGAACATGATCGAGCACCACAGGCAAAGGTGAGGATGAGGCAGGTCTGGTCTGAGGTCATGGCCAATCACGGCAGTGGCTCCTCACCCTTTGTGGGCATCAGAACCTTCTGGGGGGGCTTGTTGAAACCCAACTTCCAGTCCCCAGCCCACGAGTTCCTGATTCAGTGGGTCCACCCAAGAGCCCCAGTTCCTAACAGGCAGTGCTGAGGACGCGGTCTCGGGCCACACCCTGAGAACCACTGGGGGTCACAGAACTCTGCCCGCCCCCCCACTTGTCATTATCTCTTATGGAAACAGCCTCCCTATGGCCTGGGACTGAACCAGAGACGCTTCCCTCACTCAAAGTGCACTCACAGGCCAGGTCTCCATCCTGTCAACAAGCAACACTTCTCCTGTCTGTGCCCAGGTTCATGGACGGCATGCGCTGCACACGGATGACCACATAAGCTGGGAAGCAGGGACAGGGCAGGCCCCAAGCCACAATCATTGTCACCAACCTCACGGAAGGGAGAAAGGGTCCTAAGGGAGGCCACTCTGCTCGGGGGCATCAGCAGAGCTGGTGGGAACAACTCTGGGGACCCCGCTGCCATGCCACTGCCACAGAGCTTCTGCGTGCCTTCCTGGGACATGCCAGTTTTGGGGGGCGGGGGTCCTGGTGAGAAGCAGGCAGAGGGAGGACAGTCAGAACCCCTTCTTTTCCAGGCGCTGCTCCAGATGGGATCTGGGCTGCTGGCTTAGTCACGGTGAAAGACATGAGGACGTGCCTGGCACAGATGACCCAGAAGTCACTGTGTCCAGATCTGTTCTAATTCATTCGCCCACAGAAACAGTCACACAGTGGCCTCTGCCCACTCTGCTTGCCGCACTCCGAGCTCCAGCCACACTGTCCTCTGGATCTGACATCGAGCTCCTCTGCCCTCAGGCTCCACCTGCTCTTTACCCCTGGCTCTCCAGGCCTCGGGAGGCCCTCTGTGACCACCAGGCTGGGCCAGAAACCCTTGGTCAACCGCCTGCAGGCCCAGGACCCAGGACCTTTTCACAGCGTTTGTCAGAATTTTATCGGTGCATACATACATGCGTGCGTGCGTGTGTGTGTGTGTGTGTGCGACAGAGGGGATCTCCAACAGTTCTCCAAAGACTGAAACCCCACGGGGGAGGGTCCCATCTGTTGCAGTGGCCGGTGCCTTCCTGTCACCCAGCTCAGCACTTGGCAAAGAGCAGACTCTCCGTGAGCTCTGTCTGATGAATGAATGAATGAGCTGGTGGGGGGTGAAGAGACAGCTCCCAGATGCAGGTCAGACCCACTCGAGCGGTGGCTGCCCGGGACCTGCTGGGAGGGGCAGAGCATTGGGGCTGGAAGGGCCCTGCACTCCGTATGAGACTACCAGAGCCCCTAGCCGCTCCCCTCCGGAGGCCGTGTATATACTGTGTGACCCCAAAAGAACACGTGTTGGGTGAGGGAAGTAAAAAGCCTTCCTGCTCACACTTCCGTGAGATGAGGAGTAAGGCCGTCCGAGTCCGCTCTGTTGGCTAGCAGTGTGCGTTCTTTGTGGTTTCCTCCGGCTGTGGCTGCTTGATCACATCCTTGGGCCAACACGACCTCCTGATCCCAGCCCTTCTCGCCGAGAGTTGTCCCGGGCACCCCGCCAACATCAGCCCCTGAGCTCCACTGTCCTGACCCATGCTGATCCCCTCCCTCCACCTCTGCAGCCCATCCCAGCCAGGATCCTCTTCCCTGCCAGCAGCTTTCCTTTCACTGCCCTCAAACCTTCCCACGGTGCACATGCCTAGCACCCCAGATGTGTCCTTTCAGACCCTCCGTGGTCTGTGCCCTGGACCAGGCTGCTCTTCTCCCTGCCTGGCTCCTTCTCACCTCTCAGGACTCAGCCCAAATGTCTCCTCCTTGGAAGGACCTCCTTGACCCTGTTGGTGGAAGGATGCCCAGTGGCCTTGCTGACTTGCTTCACTAGCATCTGCCCACCAGGCTCTGAGCCACTCCTCCTGGTGTGACACTAATGGCCGGTCACCTGTCTGCGCCCTGCAGACTGAGGCCTCTGGGAAAGCCGGAGCCCTGCTCCCAGGCTGTGCAGGAATCCCTCATGCCTGGCATGGTGCCTGGGCCAGGAAGGGGAAGCCAGAAGCTGGGCAGACACCACCGGTGACATCTCACGGTGCCCCCTCCATATGCCCAGAGCACTGGCCCTCAGAAGAAGGATGGATGAAAGTCCCTGTACCCTGACCTCGCACCTGCATTGTTCTCCCGTCTTGGACATTGGCTTGTCTCCTTGCATCCCGTGCTGTGTTGGCTCTGTCACCTGCTGCTTAGCAGATGTCCGCCTATGGGAGGAACCAGCGCTAGCCTCCGGCACGCACCGTCATCCAAAACCAAACCATAATGGGAGCATTCCCCTTCATGGAATGACAGATGCTGTAGAGATTAGAAGGACAAGGTCCAAGCAGCATGTTGGATTCATTGCTGTGATCACCGGGGCCGTGGGGACCTGCCCTCCTGGGAAACCCCACCTTGCAATGATGTGCACCGATTGTCATCAAAGAGTCGGCTGCTCCTCTCGTCTGCCCATTTCCCCAGGTTCGCGCTTCTCTTCTCAACACACATCGTCATAAAAGCTAAGGAATGATTTCTTCTGCTCCTTCCCCACCCCAACCCATTCATAGGCTCATATGAGCACACGTCTTTGCAAGGGGAGGCATCCACAAGTGTGGCTGGCTGGAAGGGCCTAGAAGGGTCTAGAAGGGTCCAGAGCACAGATGAGCCCCACACTCCATGCAGATGGAGGTGTGAGTGCTCAGTGGCTGCCTGTCTCTAATTTATCAGCAGGACAAACACCCCATCCCGACCCCACAGCTCCCAGGCAGAGCTTTCCATCTCAACACTGCTGCTTCCTGAACTGTCCCGAGCACTGTGATGCAGGCTGACGCTGACCGTGTTCTCGGAGCCTCCGTTCCCGGGACCTGAGGTCCCCCATCACTTTCCCCCAACTCCTCCTGCTGCATTTTAATGCTGTGCCTTCCATGGGAAGCTCTGCTGAGATGGGAGCAGCCAGCCTACATGCATCTTGGGCAGCCGGCTTGGAGCTTTGGTTCACATACACATAGCCTGTATTGATCAGAGCCATCTTCCCAAAAAGTTGGCTTTGTACGCCTTTGATCATTCTGGCTGTATGTCAACAGATTCTACGAGGGGTGTGTGTGTGTGTGTGTGTGTGTGTGTGTGTGTGTGTGTAGTGCAGAAACTCTCATGATTCACAGGCTCTAATATCTGGTCCACAACTGGGCCCTAAGGAACATCTTTGGCCCTGACTTCCCTCCTTCTGGAAACCTTCCCTAGTTGGCCTCTTCTGCCCCAGTGCGTCCCACCTTGACCTCCGTCACCAAGTTCGCCAATGCCCTGCTTTGAGTCTTAGTGCTCTTGACTGTGAGCTCCTGGGCAGGGCCCCCTGCCTGGCTCATGGGGACTAGGAATGAAGGGCAATTATTGGAATGAGTGGCCAATGGAAGGAGGGAGAAACATCCCAGAGACCCAGGCCACAGCTCTCTCTAACCCCCTCCCCGCAGCCGCATGCTGGCCCCCTGGGGTGTTTCTCCTGCTGCCCACCCTGTACCTTGTCTCTGAAAGCCCCTCAAGAGTGAGGAACTCATCTCTTCCCCAGGTAGGGCCCAGTTCCAGGGGTGCCCAGCACAGGCCTCTGCACACTTGGGGTGCATGTGAGCCTCCCCTGTCCTTCCTGACAAACCAATGCCCATGCTTCTGGCTGTGATGGCGATGCAGAGAGCCGGCCTCATGAGCGGCCTGCCTCAGCTTTAACGACCCTACTTATAATTTGGGTTCAGTGAGAAGAGAGCAGTGTGTGGAAACAACCTCCGTTTAGAACCAGGATCTTGCCAAGAGCCCCAGATTTCAGCTTTGGGATATTATTTGTTTTTCCTTCCAGAAAGTCATCATCTCTGCTCACTTTCCTTCTGAGGATCTGTTTGATCTGTTGTCTTATCTGAGCTTATTATGGCTAATTACTCAATAAAGAACTTCCTTCCTAGGCCTTTCCCTTTAAAGTGTCATCTCATGGGGGCGAAGTTACTGTCTGCCTCTTCTGATTTGGCTCCATCAGAGCCCAGCTTTCATCAAGACACGCTGCAGACTCTGATGGGAGCAGTTGGTGCAAAACGAAGCCTTTGGAGTCTTCCTGCCCATCCGCCTTTCTCTCCAAAGCCTGAAGATGAAGCGTGTGGGAAAGGACGTCGTGGTCCCAAACCCCCGCCCCCCAGAAAGGCCCCACAGTCAGCCCTGCCAGGGACACGGGCTGCATGCCTCATTTACCACTTTGTGGGACAGAACAAAGCCCCTGACCCAGGCCCCAGAGCCCTCTGCACCCAGCCCCAGGGCAGTGAGAGCAAACCCGCCTCAGCTTACGGGCCATCTCTGTCCTGGGAACTAGGGGTCTTCGAGGTGAATGTTTCTAATGTGAACCTGGCACTTGGGCCTGAGTGCATTTGATGCAGGTTTTCCCAGCAAAGGGAGGGGGAAGCCCCTGCACACGGACCCTAAGACGCACAGAGACACACGGACGTAGACGCGCACATGCAGGAGGACCCTCCCGATGAGCCTCCCCTTACCCACAGGAAAGTGCGTGCAATGCTCAGAGTGAGTCACTCCCCAGGCTTCAGAAGGCCCTTCCCATGGTAGTGATGTGTAAGTTCATTGTTTCTTTATGAAAAGAAAGCCAAGATGAGAAGCCACTGACCCAGAAACTTCCCTTGGAATTAATGAACTTGGGCTGCCAGCAACTAAACTACGAGCATGCTTCCTCGCCGGCTGATTCCGGGGTGCCCCCATCTCGTGCCGTCCCCATTCTGGCTTCCCCTCTTGACCTTCACAGGTTTAAGGATATCAAGCGTTGACTACTCTGATTAGAGACAGCCCCCCCATGTCCTAACATGGGGTGTCCTGCTTGCAGAGCTGGGAACACCACGGAGGAAGCCATGTCCCTCCCACCGACCCCGAGCTGAGATTTATGGACAGCATTTGGCAGAATGACTCCCTGCCGGGTAGAACAGTTTTATATGGTTTTATGTCTCTTCCTCTCCTTCAGCTCCTGCATTAATGGGATTGTTCCCTTTGGTAAGAATTACTGTCTTCAGCTCTAGGCCAGGCTCACTGTTGCCATAAGCCTCTAGCCCCCAGCCCTCCAAAGCCCCACTAAACGTGTTCTCAAGACAAAGTCTGCACAAGCGAGCACAGCAAGGAGAAACCACGGAAGGGCCGTGGGTCTGACCCTCTCCTAGAGAAACACAGGGGCATCTGTTCGCAAGGGACTGGACTTCCTCTTGTACCAATTAACAGCATAATGCTGCGGATTAAAAATGCCCTTCCTTAGGCGGCAAAGAAATTGGAAGGGAGCTGCTGAGAAAGCCACAGTCCATTCGGCCTTTATTCACTCGGTATTCGCAGGGCGTCTGCTCTGCCAGGCCCTTCGGAAGGTGCTGGGGCTCAGCCTGTCTTCCTGGAGCCCACAGCAAAAAGGCAACAGCCTCGGGCTGTGGGGATGGACTGCTGGGTGCCCCTGCGTGCAGGGGGCAGGCCTGGTGCTCCGGGGAGGGAAGGGGGCAGCAGGATCAGACCCTGCTGAGCCCACAGCTTGGCGGGCAGCACACACCATCGATGCTCCCAAGCAGCCGTCCGAGGATAGACCGCCAGGCACGGTTTGGAGGCCTCCACGTGGGAAACACTCCTCCTCACTTGGCTCACGGTTCTCTCTCATCCAAGCCGAGGGCAAGGAGGACAATTCGTGTTAATCAACTTCAACACGTCTTTACCAGAACTAGCAATTCAAGTTCTTACATTTGGGAAAAACCAAACACCGGGTAAAATCATTCTAGATTTTGAATGTAACCAAACCAAATATACTTTTCCCCCCCCAAATTATTTAGAAACAACTACCAAGTAGTTAGTTACATAGGTGTTGTAGGGGGACAGGGCGCAGAGGGAACAACAAGAAGCCATGGTTCCTGCCCTTGGGGATTATACGATCAAGGTCAGAAATGGCCAACTGGCTTATGGTCCCCATTGGAGAGAAGTCTGCTGTGGATGGCCTGCAACGTATCAAGAAAACATTTGCATTAGCTGCCAAAATTCGAAAATGGGAGATTGCACATTTCATTCCAGATTTCTGGCTTCTTCTGGAAAACATGTGGATCCGGCAATGCCGGGCCTACCTGCCGAACCGCCATAAGCACGTGCTGGGCCCCCACCTTGGGTCGGGAGCTGCCCAGTTTGTCAGTTCCCCCCAAGGGGATGGGCCCCTGCAGGGATGGGAGCACGGGACCAGGATGAATGGGTAAGAAGAGACACAAAGAGGTCATCCCCAGCAGAGTGGATAACAACTCCTCACACGCGAGGCCCAGCAGAGGCGAGGGACGGCCACTGGGATCGCAGGAGCCCAGGGGTTTCCTAACAGTTGAGTGTGGCAGAAACATGCAGACTAGAGCCTCAGAACCTTGCCAGCCTCCTACTGTCTTCCCTGCTTCCTCACATTCTCAGACAAAGCCACAAGAGATGCTCCATATCCAAGGAGAGAAAGTGGCAGGTTGGCAGGTCACCACTCAGGGAGAGTTTCTAACAGAGCAGCCCAAGACGGCAGCCCTGGCCTTAACTCCGGCCAGTGGATGTACACACTGCGAAGCCCACTGTTCGGGGGAGCTAAGAGGCACCCCAGATCTCCCTGGGCAGGGAGCACCTGTAAAACAGGTCCTGAGCTGAGACAGCCTGAGGAAGCTGGGCCTGCCAGCAGGCTCCTTCGTCTCTTAGAAACACGTGGTCCCCATCAGAACCATCTCTCCCAAGCAGCTGCCACAGGGAAGAGGCGAAACATGAACAACTTTTTGAACTAAATTTCACATTTTTCAAACGTGTACAGTTAATCCCAACTGAGATCCAATCTGCTGACTTTAAAGATGTATCCCGAACTGGCTCATTTTCAGTTCGTTTGGCGTGTTTTTCTTTCTTTTTTTTTTTTTCTAAGGGATATTTTCTAATAGATGAAAAAAAATTTCCTTTCATGCTTCACTAATGCAAAAACAGCTGAACCAATTTAGCTCAAACTTTCTCAATAGCTTGTTACAATCCTAATTAAAATATTCACATACGGCACAAGCTTTGGGGAACATGACTGCACTGTCAGTCAAATTCTGGCTGAATATTCACAACGAGCTACACAGAAAAGCAACTGCATGGATTTTACTCTTTGTTACCTCTTGAAGAAAATGCAGCCAGACAATTAATGGTGAGGGGATTAGAGCAAGTAGGGGGCACAGCATTTCCCTGCTTGGCTGAACTCGTAAACAGTTGGGTGTAAAGACTCCCAGGGCTCTTGGCTGAGCTGGGGTGGGGTTGACGCCAAAGCCCTCATTTCCCCGGGTCTCCTGGACAACAGTGGCTCTCGGCTCAGGGGACGGCTAGTGGGAGGGTGCATGTGCCCCAGCAAAATAGGACACCTTAGTACCCAGATATATCTATCATCTCCCAGCTGCAGGACCCTGGGCAAGTGCTAGACCCTCTGCGTAGATGGGCTCCCCATCAGATCAGCGGGAACAGTGATAACCCAGCGTGAGAAGGCATGCAAAACCCTCGCTCACCACCGGGCACACAACTGACACTCTATAAATACTGTTGCTAGATTTCATGAATGCCCCTCAGCAGTGTGCCTAGGCAAATGAAGACAAATTCTTGAAGTCCAAAATTTTGAGGGGGAAACAAAAGTATAACCATTTTGGAAACAAACTTTTAGCAAGTGCATAAGCTTCATTCCTTCTGAAACACCACGATGCTCTCCTGACAGCCCAGTCATTTCCAGAACAATCCATTGACATCTTGTTCCATAGATGCCAATGTCCTTATGGGCTGTGAAGAGCATAGGGGATTTTCCAAACTTCCTGAAGCTTTGCAGTTCTTATGACTGTGTGTGTGTGCGTGTGTGCGTGCGTGTGTGTGCTGACACATACGTGGATAGATGGCTGGTTGGATGGACGGATGGACAGATGCATAGACGGATGGATGCATGGATGGATGGATGGTTGGATGGATGGACAGACAGGGGTGGAAGACAAATGCATACATAAACATAATGCACGAGTAGATACATAGATAGAAAAAAACACACGTGCAGACCATGCGTGTGCTCACAGACACATGTATGCGTCTACATGCTTTCCCCCGTCTTAGCTACCAGCTAGTATTCCTCAGAGCTCTCCATGGTATATGTCAATCAGTTTCCACATTTCTTCTCTTAAACCACATGAGAGGGCTGGAGTGTGTGTGATGGCACGGGGTTGGTAAGGCCCATGCAGGAGCTCAGGATAAACCCTGTCAACCCCATTCTGGATGCATGTTTTCTTCTGCTTCATTTTTTGGTGTTTGTCGTAGATCCAGAAGTCTCTACAAGAGGAAGAATGATGTGTACCCCACCCCACCCTCCTTGGTCCTGCTGAGGTCTCTCCCAAGCCCAGAGGGTATAAAAAGCCCCCGGGATGGTTGACCATAGCACGCTTCTATCCAGACACTTCTTAGATGGGCAAAGGCAGAGCCGAGTGTTATCCCTACTCCAGCCTTCCCAAACCTCTGTTTGGCCGGTGATCTCCTGACTCAGAGCTCAGTTCAGGGTCTGCAGGCCTCCAGGGGAGATGAGTTCACTGTTTACTGCCTGGACATTAAAGGATTTGAGGGTCTTTGCTCAAAGAACTAAAATGTAGCATTTCCTTGCTATTCACTGATGCGGCCAGTAACTGGAGGAATTTTATTCCCGGAGTGGCTGCATCAGATGTGCTGAGTGCGAAGCCAAAACCCCAAAGACAGCAAGAATTACATCGGCTTCCCTTTTCTTTATGAGAAAATGGCCTATAAAATGTGAATGCGCAACTCCCAGTGTGGCTAATGACAACTAATTAACAGGGACCTCCTAGAATGGGAGCCAGCAGTGGGCAGTCAGCGAGGGGGGCTAGGGCTCTGTCATCCCTTCCAACACTTGTCCTCACCTACATCCAGCACACCTGCAGCCGGCTTCGCTGAGAGTAGAAGTGCGGTGGGCAAACGTGCCACGATGGGCTGAGAGAGGCCAGGAAAGCCCAGCGCCAGCGTGGAAGGAGGCTGCAGTGGCAAGCTGGCCTGGGTCAGCGGTGCCGGCGGGCCCCGCCTGCAGCTGAGCCAGAAAGGAAGGTCTAGGCCAGGGCTCAGGGAGACAAGCAGCAGGGTGTGTCAGATGACAGGTCACGTAGGGGGCCTGCAGCCAGAGAGGGTCAGAAAGCCCCCATTTTTTCTCTGAGAGGGTAGGTTCAGAGAGGATGGTGCTAGGAAGAGGGAAGGCTGGGAACTCGAAGGACAGCTATGTGCCCCCACTGCAGGCCCGTGGCACGCCCTACCAGAAGCATGCTCTCCCGCACCCAGCACTGCCTGGAGGACAGCCCAGGTCCGTGGCGCAGCAGGGCTCGGTCCAAGTCCTGCTGGCACTAGGGCTGTGGCTGGGGGGCTAGGCCGAGCCCTGGAAGGTGCCCAGCAGCCTCCTCGCCTCTGTGTGCTCTCCGCTAACAATGTCCTTCCCAGTCACGACCACCTAGACTATCCCCAGACGTTGCCAGATGCCCCTTGAAGCAGGCCCACCCTCAGGAGAAACCCTGATCGCTGCACGATCTTCCAAGCGATCACCCTCGCCGAGAATGCTCACTCCCTACACGTGAAAGCCAGAAAACCACATTTTCCAGAGTGAAAATAAGCCTCGCAACACCAGGCAGGGCTGAGAGGTGAGACGATCAGTCTTCTCTGTTGTTTCATCAAAGGAGCCGAGCTAAAACCCACTTTTCTTTCTCAGAGGTTCCTAAAGTGGCCCGTCCTGGGGTCCGGTGTGCAGTGCCACTGCCCACAGGAAGGTGAACTGGGACAAATCATCCCCCTTTACAGGCAAATCAAAAAGAAAACAAAGCGAGAAAAGAAGAGGAGGAAAAATAGGACGGTGCAGTGAACGTGAACGACAAGCAGGAGGAGTGACTGATTCGAACGGCGTCTGTGCTCACCGCTGGGAAGAGAGTCTGGCTTCCTACAAAGGCCGTAGGGGCT
>PITA01000569.1:51180-78641 GCA_004023965.1 Spilogale gracilis
AACAAGCTTGACATTATGGGTTTAAGACACCCAGCTCGGTGGGGCCAGACGCACTCGGGCAGGTTAAGAAGCCGGGGAGCCAAGAGAGTCAGAGTTGGGTGAGGAAAGGCAGTGCTCCGTCCCTGAAGTGGTGGGAAACAAGAAAACATAGCTGGGGCCCCCAGGGGCCTGATTCCAGCCCGAGGCCCTGGCAGCTCAGCAGGACGCAGGCAGAACAAACTCTTCCCCTCGGCATGTTGTGCTTAGAAGTTTGGAGGAAGTTTCCAGGGTCCTCTGACTCGTGTGCCTGAGTGGAAAACAGGCCCCATTTCTTGCCCTCAGCATTTCACACATTCATAAGGTGTCAGGTTACTTGCTGAGCTGTTTCAAAGAACTCAGAAAAGCAGAAAAAAGCCCCAGGCTACAGACTGCCAGAAAGAGAATATAGGATGTGTAAGAAATAAGGAAATAATGTCCAGCATATATAAAGAGCAGACTGCCAGAAAGAGAATATAAGATGTGTAAGAAATAAAGAAATAATGTCCAGCATATATAAAGAGCTCCTATGAATCAATAAGAAAAAGCCAAACCACTCCAAAGAATATATTCATCTATGCAGAAATACAAATGGGCTACATAAAACATGACCTGTGCAATTCTACTAATTATCAGGGAAATAAAAATTTTAAAGATATGCTCTAATTACCAGATGGTCAGAAATTGAAAGGGCTGAGAAAAGCAAGCACTGGACAGGCTGCCCAGAATGAACATACTCTTGGGAGGCATTTAAATGAGTGAAGTCCTTTTTCAAAGGCAATTTAACAATGTCTCTCCCATTTGGGGATGAGTTCAGCACAGTGTAGAAAGACATCAACTGTAATGAGGGACAACAAAGGAATGACCTACGTGTCATCAACTCGCGATAAATAAATTGTAGAACACCCAATCTATGGGATCCTCTGTGATTTTTTCAAGTGAAACCTGTGTGTTCTAATAATGCATGTAGTCCAAAGCATATGAGGTTTAAAAAGCAAGTTGCAAAAATGTATGTATAATCAAATCAATCCGTGCTAAAATATTTACCTAGGTTCACGTATCTATGGAAATTCATGGAAAGCTGCCAAGGGCCGTCTCTGCCAAGGGGAGTGGGGGGATCAGTGGGGACTCTCGGGGTTTGCTTGACTGGATTTTTCTGACAATGACAAAGCATTTCCATGTGATTTACGGGGTCAGAGAGAGAGAGAACAGAATTATGAAATGTCCTGTATGTCATACTCCCATGGGGTTCGGATGTCGTCATTCCAGGCTGAGAGACCCTGAAAGGACACGACCTGGGCCCGGACACCAGCCAGGAAGGTGTCACTGGACTCAGGCCACAAATGGCTGATTGACGCTCTTCTGAGGTCTTGTTTAAATTGTGGGTTGTTTCTTTTTAAAGAAATTTTAGTCACGCGTTGGATGAAATGGAGATGTCATTTCCAAGAATGTCCAGAAACTCCTGACAGCCCCACTCAGCATCTGTCTGTTTCTTCGGAGTATGAAGTGACTGCGTGGTTCTACAGCACGGAGGACGACCAGAGGCCGGGGCTGTGCCGTGGGGCCCGGCCCCTCCTGTGCCTGAAACACATGTGCCTGCCGTCCCCACCGTGGGGCTGCCCCAAGTGCAGAGGGAGTGGACACCCCCCGGAGCCCCTCCACCAGCAGGGCGGCCACCACAGCGGGCCTGGCCCCATCTGAGCACAGTGTCTCCTGCAGGAACACAGCCTGGGCCGGGCCCACCTCGGCCTGGAGCACGCTGTCTGTCCCAACTCACTCCCGGTCTCTACAATGTTTCCTTCCATAGTTATATATAGAAAATAAAGAAAAGCAACAGGCAAGTCCCCAGTGTCACAAATCTTATGAGGACCATGGGCTTCCTGGCTCGAGACAGAGCCTGTCTGGAGACCACGTGAAGGGAACAGCTCAGCAGAGGCCAAGAGCAGTGGGTGGGAGAGGATGGGTGTCGCTGTCCTGGGTCAGAGGTCTCCTCCCAGTGGGGATGGCTCCTCTCCTCTCTTCGATCGATCATGGTCCCCAGGGCGGGGGTCGGGGCATCTCCCATGGCTCTGGTGAGGACTCTACCAGCCCTGGGCATGCTGCATCCCCCACAAGTGCCCCTTCTTTAGCATGTGCTTCATCCTGGAGGGTCTCAGTGCCAGTGCAAGCGGTAAGGCTTCCCCCATGGAGCTGTTATGAAGCTAACTGTGTTACTCTTCAAAACGGGGCCCCCTGTTCACTGTGGGACAAGAGGCTGCATCGGAATGGAGCTCTGGGGAGCCACAGTTCTGCACCCCATAAGGCCCCAGGGGATGTGTCTGTACCCCGAGTCTGTACCACCCCAGCCCAGCACCCAGTCCCTACCACGGATCCTGGCACAGCCAATGGAGAGGTGGGAGACCGCAGGAAATCGCTCTGCTCAACCTCCATGTGGCCTGGAGGGACTCTTCCTCACCTACTGTGTAAATTAACTGGCTCACACCTCAAGTGGGTGTTTCTTCCCTGTGAATTGAATCACAGCGACCATTAGCGCTCAGGATGATAACTACCACAATAGACTCGGATCATCCCACCCATGGCGGAGCCGGCCACAGCCCTACTCTGAGAACAGGTGGGATGGAGGTGGGTTCTGTTTCTTCTCCTTAGAAGCACCAACTCCACCTCTTACAAACAGCCACTGGCTGGGGGGAAGGCGGGCCAAGCTACCCATGATGACAACAGATTGTCCCTCTAGACTGGAGATTTGGTCCACGTTCAGTGTGGAGGGGCACTCTGTCCATGACAAGGTCTAACTGTCCATGCACAAAATCCTGGGTGCCAGCACAAAGCATGAAACAAATGCCTGATGGAAAGACTGATAAGGTGTGGCCCTCCCACCTCCCCATCTCCTCATTCACAGAAGGCCCAGGCGACCAAGAAAAGACCAGGGCTGTGTCCTCCCAGGGAGGCAGAAGCAGGTGGGGCATCTCTGCCTTTCCCTCAAAATGCAGTTTGAAAACAAAGAGATAAAGCAAAAAACAGGAGTTTTTAAGATCCTATGTCAATTACATTAAAAAAATCCAACTGGCTTTGTATTTCATACCAGAGATAAGAAGCAGCTACTTGTTGTCATCCAATCACTTATTTCAAACCCAGAGGAGTCACCTCTGAAATGACAAGTCCTCTGTGCTTCCTGAAGTCTCTTCCCACACTCATCCACCCCGCTCGCAGAGCCAGTCTCCAGGCCATTTGGAGAGATTTAGCCAAAGGACACCACAAAGTGTAAATGGATTCTGGATGATTTAAATATAGGAAATGAAAGGAAACTAAAGAGAACAAAAATGATGTTCTCACTGGAAGTTCGGTTTTAAGGTTGGAGAGCATCTGGGCAGAATTCAATCTTTCCACATTTTGCCGAAAAGAATTATTGGCAATAACTCCTTTGTGGAGAGAACAATGGGTTTTCTGCTCTCTCCTGAGTCACTTGCTTCAAATGCAGAAATATTTACCACGACGTCAGGAAAACGACCCAGTGAGCAGTCATCACACAACAAGGATCAGCGGTACATAGGAGAGAGTTTTCCATAAGCACACACATGGGTTTCCAGACTTCTCTTTAATCATGTGGAGGTTTATCTCAAATTATGGAATAGCTACGGTATAACCCGACCATCTTACAACGTGAACGCCCATGACATCTAGGTCCCAGCTCCCAATCGGCCCAATCAGCTACAGCCCCAGGAGGCCAACAGTCTGTTCCAAACCAAGAAAATGCAGCCTGTGTTTGCACAACACACACAACTGTGCTAAGACCAAGCGAGGGGGGCTGACGTCTCCCTAACACCCAAGCCAGGTTCAGTCTGCTCTACAAGTACCTGTGATCCCCAGCTGAGCTGAGTGATGGACCTCCAGGTCTGTGAGCAGTGAGAGCAGCCTTCAGTGTCTCTCTCAGAGCTCATTATTACAGGGAACTGGAAAGCTCTAATTCTTTTTAAATAACACTGACAGCTGCCATTAAGGATCCCTTCTGTGATTTGTCATAGATATTTATACTGAGTCACCACAGGAAAAATCGTGGGAGTCGATATCCTGTTACATTTTTCTCCTCTTTGGTAAAGTATGAAAAGGGAAAAAAATGTGTTGATAGTTTGGTTTTTTTTTTTTTTTTCTTTTTCCTTTAAGCGAAATCCAAGTAAGAACACTTAGAACAATCTAAAAGAGAGGCTGCTCGGCTGATCACGTGTGTGCTGCTAGGAACAGGTAAGCCATCCCCCCAAACTCCATCAGCACCCAGAAGGTGTGTCCATGGAGCACGCTTCCAGGTCAAGAGCAGTGTGTCAAAGGGATGGTATCAGCACTGTGCAGGGGATGAGGTTTTGGGGCTGGCCTGGTTCCAGTAACCAGAGTCAGGGTGCTCTGGGTTCCTACTGTGAGGTCAGGGCCTAAATAGCATTTTTTTTTTTTTATCCTGAAGATAAAACATAATAGGAACACGGTTCCTGATCTTGAAAGGGAAGTCTGAGACAGTGTGAGCTGTGGTTTATGGATTGCATGTGCCAATCTCTTGATTCTCGGGGAATAAGAAAAACTGGTGAATGACTCCATCTGGGCTGTGTGATGGAGATGATGGGGACAGTCTGGCCAGCCACCTGGCTATAGAATGAATGGGACATAGGTCCTCTCCTGATGCAGTTCAGCATATTGCCTCCCACCTTGGCAAGACTCAGAAGGCGAGCCTGGCTCCCTGCTCCACCCTTCTTCTTGTAACCTATGCCCCACAGGAAGCACAAGGGGGATCACAAATCCCAGTCAACAGCATGCTCCTGCTTAGGACCTTCCAAAGCCTTCCCACTAAGAGTGGAATTCAAATTCCTTGCTGACCTCTCTATCTGCAAACAGCCTCCTTCCTCTGATACTGTGCCCCGCCACAAGGACTGCCTCGTCCCTCGAGGACTTCTGGTGCATCCCTGTTTCAATCCCTTTGCCTCTGCTGTTCTCTCTGCCAGAAATGCTCAGCTTCCAGGCCTGACCCTGACCCCCAAGACCTGTCCTGAGCTCACAGTCAAAACAGAAAGCAGTCCCCAGCACATCCTCCTCCTTTACTTTCTGTATAGCACTCCCCTGTAAGAAATCATCTGTCCTATGTATTTACTTGAGGGTTTTGCCTCTCCTCCTAGAATGTGAGTCCATGAGAAAAGGAGAATATGAGCAGAAACGCCTAGGAAAGTACTGGTTCCAAACAGGGGTTCAGTAAACATTCACTGGACAGAAGAGCAAGGCGTGCTTAATGGTGATCCTGAAGAAACAGGTACCTTGGACAGCACCCTGTCCAGTTCCCAGGTGCCAGCATGGCGCCTGTCTTTTCTACTCGCAGAGCTAACTGGAAAGTGCAGGACCTCCTCCTCAAGGAGACACTGACGTTCCCGACGGCCATCTTTCTTGCTCTCCGTTTGACACCCACGTATACAAATGACTACTCGAACTCTTCTCGTCATTGTATTTAAAGGTGAAAGTCAGTCTGGCAGAGTGGTATCTTGGTGGGATGAGATGCATAAATGGTCAGCAGCATCCCAGTTCCAGACCCGGCACCCAGGTCCTCACACGGGTGTGGCTTCTTCATCGACACAGGCTTCTCTCAGCTCCTACTACATTACACTGGGTAAAAATGAAACACTGACAGTTCAGTGAAACATTATATTCCCCATGAAACATGACTTGTTAATTACAGGGCTAAGATTGCACTTACAAACTGGAGAGTTTGGGTTCCACCCAGTTAATAAGTGCCAGGTGGTGTCGGGAGGTTTCAGAGCTACGCTAGGTAAGAAGAGAAAGAAGGGAATGGCATGCCATCCATTGTCCATTTCACTGGGGTAGAAACATCATGTGCATGGAGGAAGGCAGCCACCGATATGTCAACAACAACGGAGTCAAAAGAGGACTGGCCCAAAATGCACATACAAATCTATTCAGGTTTCCCATTAGGAGAATGTTAAATCTTAGGAGAATTTGATCCTTGACCAAGACACAGTCCAGACTCAAAATGACAAAGAGAGCATTTCTGCCCCCAGCATTACTGAACATGAGGAACTCTCCCTTAGACTCCTAGTATAGTTTTACTTGTTACCCAGCAGAACCGAGCATCAAGATGCATGTTGGGCCCCAGGTCTACTGGTAAATCAGTTTGTTTCAATAGCGGTATACCCCACATCTTGAAACCTAGTGATTAACTGTCCCATAGTGCTGCTGACTTTGTCTCTGACTTCATCTTACCAATTCTAAATGTAGAAAAGCCTTACTCTGAGTATATGTTTATGAATTTGTGTTAGCATTACAGAGATCACCGAGAAATCAAAATATTAATGTCAAATACAAGACACTAGGAAACAAGGTTTCAGCCAAAAATGACAAAATGAAAACCTAAGAAATGTCAGAATGCACAGAACTTCATAAATTAACAAGCAAAAGGGAAAATCACCCACTTCCTTCTTCATGAATGGGCTCTTTGGTCCCTAGCTACCTTGTCACTGGGAAAAAGGACAAACCTAAATCCAAGAATACTGGGGGACATTCACAAGAAAAGAACAGACATAAAATGTCACTGAGTTGATGCTCTCTCTTTCCATTTTAACAACCTTAACGTATATCTGTGGTTTACTGTAGATTACCTCAAATCCTTTTGGAATGTACAGAAATATGGAAAACCCAAAAGACCAGCTAAGTAATTCCCAAAACTGAAGTAATTCCAGGACAGATGTGTAAATCGAGGGCATAATCAATGGGATTCTCCCTCACTGTGATCCTAGTGGGAGGGACATCTTAGAGTAAGGACCTTCGAGGACAGCGTGGAAATATGCAGAAAGAGCAAGGTCCACCACCTGTCCTTGTGGTCCTAGGAGGCCAGCATGACCTCCTCTCCCTCTATCGGGCCCTCCCTCTGCCTCCACTGCCACTCCTGTAGAACCTATGAGAAGTCCTTGGCACCCTCTAGGGTCTGTCACATCTCCACGGCTTTGTCTGGAGTTTTCTTCCTCTGCCTGCACTATGCTCTCTTCCCTCCTCATGCACATACAATACTCCACATCTACGTCAAGTCTGGATTTCAGGGAGCCTCTCATGGTTGGGGTATTTTTCATCTGTCCCCCTACAGAATCTAACCTCAGGGATGTCGCCCAACTCAGGACTGTCATCGCGGTGATGGGCACTCTGCCATGTGAGGTATACACAATGCCCCATGCCTTTGTGGAGTGTAAAGTCGAGGAATCACACATCAACAATTACTCCTTTGACAGGATGCCTGTGTGGCTCAGTCAGCTGTCTGAATCTTGGTTTCAGCTCAGGTCATGATCCAGGGCCATGTGTTGGGCTCCGTGCTCAGTGGGGAGTCTGCTTGAGAGTCTCTCTCTCTGCCCCCTCACATGTCTGCAGGTATTCACACACTCTCTCTCAAATAAATAAGTAAATCTTAAAAAAAAAATGGATCTTTGAAAGGCACAGTTACCAAAAGAGCAACTAACAAGGTCAGCCAAGATGCCAGAATAAAGATGACATGAAGCTAGCCCACAACACGTTTGTGAGCAAGACGTACACCTTCTTAGAAGCAGTGAGAGTCTGGGTCATTTGTTCCAGCAACCATAACTTACTGATGCTGACTGACGACAGACAGTTGAAGCTTTTTACACTGGATTGGGGCTGCAGGAAGCAGGGACACCGGGGAATAATTAGGAAAGTTCTTGCTGCAGCAGCTCACTCACGCGCGCGCGCACACACACACACACACACACACACACGTTCCTTGAACGCATCCCACCTGCTAGTTGAGATCAGGCTGCATTCTCACACATACACAACATGGGCACACACATGCCTGCACCCATGTTTTCCCACATAATTGTTTAAGACTTCTAGTAAATATTGCTCTTTTCATGTTCTTGGCTCCCAATCTCTTGATATCATTGGAATGAGAATTATTTGTTCCCTACTAACCTGGAATTTCTTTGACCTTAATCCATAACCATTTAGTGTCTTGCGTTCCAGCCTAGAATATTTATCATAGACTTTTCCACATCACACTTGCTGAGTAAAAACATTCCTCAGGAACACAGCACATTCCAAGCGTGGACTAAATGAAGGCTTGCTCTGCAGCAGGGGCTGAAGCCAGGGCACCCCGCCTCTGAGGTGATCCCACAAACTGGTACGTAAGGGCTCCCAGAGTGATCGGGCAGGTGACTCTTCACATTCCATTTTCTTGATGACTAATGTGGTGATTTGTGAGGGTTAGAGAAAAGGCAGATCGAATAGCATCAGGACATGGCTGCCTGATTTCAAATATTTAGGATTCTTTGATTCCTTTAAAAAAAAAAAAAAGGCTCACTGTAGAATTGGGTAAATTTCGCTTAAGATGCCTCCTCTGTGTCCAGCCACGACTGCCAGGCAGAATTGCAAAACAGGGACTCTTGATCCCCGAATTCATCTGTCTTCCCTCAGCGGGTGCCCCCAGGCCTCAGGGGTTTCAGGGGAAGCACTTTCAAGTCCAGAGATGACCAGAGGGGTGGTCACGTGCAGTCATCCACCTTCCCTGTCTGGCTTCCCGTCATGGCAGAGCAAGCGGTCCAAATCCTAATGCCAAGTCGTCACAGCCCGTGCTCTCGCAGGAAGACAAAGGTCACCAGCCTTCAGACCTGAGGTGCGGAGCCGGCAATCATCCTTAATCCAGCCACCAGGTCACCCCAGCCAGTGGGCCTCACACACGGTAGCCTGTGCATTTTGAACAATTTTATGAGCCCTAGGCCCTTGGATTAAACAATCAGG
Source organism: Spilogale gracilis (assembly GCA_004023965.1). Taxonomy (NCBI): domain Eukaryota; kingdom Metazoa; phylum Chordata; class Mammalia; order Carnivora; family Mephitidae; genus Spilogale; species Spilogale gracilis. The sequence continues at coordinate 59,983 of PITA01000569.1, forward strand.
CTTCAGTAGGCACCCTGCCATGCCCTAGAGCCTGGGGCCAGAAAAGGTGCCCCTAGTCCTTAGGAAATACATATCCTGGAACCCACCTGGGGGAGGTGGGCTTGCCCGAGCCCTCACACTCAGTCTCCAGACCATCACTATGTGAGCTTCCACCGCTGGCCTTAAAGATGCTCTACACCAAAAATGGTCATGAAAATGCAGCCAACAGATGGGTTGACAAGACCTCTGCAGGTCCCTTCCAATTACTCAGCTTCCTATTAATAGCACACGGCAATTAACCAACAACGGTGTTTACCGTCAGTGAAGAGTGAGCTTTGGCGGTGGAGGATATATTTGCCAAAGTACTCACTTGCCGGTTTCCAAGACTGTTGAGCTTCACGTTCCGAGCTCCTTCCTCAACCTGAGTTCATGTCAAATAAATATGTACACATAGAAGCCCGTGAAACCTTCTCCTGGCGGTTCAGCAAACAGTGCTAATGCCACGTCTTGGCTATTTTCCAGCTCCCCGATTGGATCACTATTAAGCCCTAAGACTGTTTTCGTTGTCATTGGAGTCATTTCTTTCTGCCCAGAGTTAACTCAGCTGAAGTAAAAGTTCAATAAAAATAACAATAACAACTGACATTTATGGGGGGGCCAAGCGATGTGCCCCGTTTCATGCTGCACACTGTCCCTGTCTCTCTGTGAGTCGTCACCAAGGGCAACACCCCCACCAGTGAGGTTTCCTTCTGGGAAACGTGGGATGATTCCCAGAGGCACCAGCCACTGGATGGCATGCACGTGTCCGTGGCTTTCCCTTCTTGGATGGACCTGGGGTTCTCCCGCACGCCTCCTCACGGAACCTCATGGGACCGCGGCCACCTGCTGCTGCCGCCCAGTGGGAAACCATCTGTGCCATGAGGGACACAAGGAAACATCTGAGAGTTTACAGTCTACACTTGATCATGGAGCTTTGGCCAGTGTAGCCCTCAGTAGGCCCAACACGAGGCAGGATGATTTGCACTCAGTGTGCAGGGCTTTATAAGGAAGGGGCAGCAGACATAACCAAAAAGGGCCAGAAACCATGCTTGGTTTTCTGGCATACTCTCAATTCTTTGTCTGGCGATGATTTTATGATGAGCACGTTTTAATACAAGTCATCATAGCATCAGATCTGGAAAATCCAAAATGCGATCCCATGGACAGACCCCTTTGGCATTAACCCAACAAATGGCATCTCACCTTGGTTTACTCCCCCAAGACAATGACTTCCTTATACGGTAAACAGGGGCATTGGCTGCTGGCCCGCACTGGAAGGCTCTGGTGTGAGTGACTCATCTGCACCATCACGGAAAACCATGCCCGGGATATCAGCTGCTGGTTTCCAGGATCTCTGGGCCAGAACGAGGCTCCTCCTTTAACTGCCTACTGTCCTCCAGATGACTGGTCTCCTGTGCTTGCTCACTCTTCTTCCCCACCTCTGGACCCTCTTGTTGGGATTACTTATATTGTGTAGTCGTTTTCCAGGCTCCCATTCAATTTCAGGTTTTAATGATGGGATTACACTTACCTGGGATTTTAAGTTATGTCAAAGAGGCTTTCTGGGAATTATGGTTTCTTAATTAACTCATCTTCTTAAACTCAGTAATACCCTTTATATTCATAAAATGAACTCAGAAGCAATGAGATGGCATTTAAAATCTGCAAGCAAGTAACTCTTTAAAGGTTGTGACAATCCACCCTCAATTGGCTGCTGTAGATGGGGGGGTGAGTTCATCGCTCTGACCCAGTGTTGGGAGAGGACTTCTCAAATTCTCCAACAGATGATGAATCACTCTGAGCCGTATGATGTTCAGCTATGCCTGGGAGGGAGAGGGTTTGGCGTGAGGAGATACCAGGATGCCCATGTCATAGGTCTGGGGAAAAGCAAGAAGCAGACAGAACACACATTCCTATCTGTTCTGGAATCCTTTACAAAATCCCACAAACTCTCCTGCAAAGTTCAACATGACCTGGCTTTTATCTGGACCGCCAAAATTCCACCTCTTCTGAGAGGACCTCTTATTTAAGAATAATTATGTAAAATCTTTTTGTCACGTGCATATCATTTAACTAAGAAATACTTCAAAGCCTACAAAGAAGTACAGGAAATAACCTCTCTCTCTCTCTCTCTCTCTCTCTCTCTCTCTCACACACACACACACACACACACACATACACACACCCCAAAATTCGCATCCGCTTCAGATCTTTAAGAACCATCCTGGCTTCTTCCTGCACAGTAGAAACCACTACTTAGAAATTGGTTTGTGTGTCTTATCTCTTCATTTTCCTGCTTTCATTCCACATGGACACATAAACAAAATATAGAATGTGGGAGTATTTTGAAACATCATCTAAACGGTACCATTTAGTAAATATCACTCTTTGTGATACTCACAAATGCTCACTCTTTGTAGACCATTATGTTGGAGGTTTATCCACGGGGATACAGATATAGGGCTTATCGCAGAATCACACTGTTGGAATAGTCCACAGTTTACATATTTATTCTCCTGTCATTAGATGTTTTGGTTTTCTTTCATTTGCTTTTAATTTTTTTCCCCCAATTTGAACAATACGGCAGTAAATATCCTGTGTGTTCCCCTTGGGGACATGTTCAAGAATGTCTTCAGGGGATACACCTAGAAACAGCAAATTCACTTTAGGACTTCCATGCACATAAAACAAAGGATAAGACTTCCTCCATGATTCTCAGTCTCCCAATGATGTTATCTTGGCCCTCAGGATGGTGTAACGATGACAAAATAAAAACTTTCTGGAGAATCCTCAGTATAATTAAAAAGTCTTCCTTCAGTTCCTGCACTGAACAAGTCTTGAAGTTATTACTAAAAATTAACAGCAATGGTCAGTGAGGGAGTAACTGAGCGTCGAGGGTCATGGCTGACTCCGGAGAAGAGAGCACATAAACCCAGGTCCAAGGGGGAGGGGGAGGGGCAAATGAAACAGCAAGAGCCCAGCCTGGCCCATCTTCTGGTTCCCGTTCTTGGAGAACACATCTCCCCAGAGGGAAAACACACCTCCCTCATCCTTCCACTTCCTTTCCTGCTCAAGTCTTATTTACAGCTGCTCAATCTACCAAGACAGAACACTCTCCTTTGAGGCCCTCCGTGAAGGAAAACGCTTTTTTCTGGTTCTATAACCTCTGATTTACTTCTCCTCAACCGTATCCCAATGTCTCTCCTTAAAAAATCTTTTTAAAGAGTTTTGAAGCAAAGCTCGTAGAAAAGTAAGCCGGGAACAATGGTTCTGCAAAACGGCCGGTGTTCCTCTCCCTCGTCAAACCAAAAAGGCAAACCCAGCCCTGTGGACAGCTAGAGGTGATTCCAGCCATCAAATCTCTCCTTGTCCCTGGCTTCTCTGTACGCCGCGTCCCTCTCCTGCCCAGCCCTGTGATGGAAACCTTGCAAAAGACCCCGGGGAGGAGTCGGGAGTTCTTGGATATCTGCCCAGTTAATAAGAAACAGTAAAGGCCATTGTGAAATAACTGAACTAATTAGCCCCCTGCAGTCTGAGAAAACTAAAAACTTCAGGGCAGAAAGTCACACATTTCAAAATTACCAGAGGGAGGAAGGAAGGAAGGCGCGCCATTTCTACCTTCACAGCAGTGCGAATCATTGCAGCAGCATGAGTTTAGAGAGTAAGAAAAGCACACACGGTAAGAGAAATATCACAGCTCAAAGAAATAAAAATATGAAAGATGACAGTGGTCACAGAATGGGATGTCAAATCTCCCAAATAGGGAGCACAAGGCAACGTGGTGTGAAAGAGTAGGGGGACAGCCCTAGAGGACGACAGATGCTAGACTCTGGAAACAGGAGAGAAAATTCAGGATTAGACCCAGAGGACATCACCGTCATCATCACCAGCAGCATCACCAGCACCGCCTGACAAAGCACTCTGCCAGCCATACTCAGGAAAACAACTCAGCAGGCTCTCGGGCATCCCTGGGAGGTATTTGCCTGGACCACCCCACTTCCCCATGAAGCCTCGGCTACTCAGAGAGCAACAGGGGCTCATCCAAGGCCAGGAAGAGCTGAGCCAGGATTCCACCTCACACAGAGAAGGAGCACGGCTATTTCCTATCAGCACTAAAGTCTCAGTGCCACCCAGACCGTCTGTCACATCGCTGCACGTGTAGATGGCTTCATCTCTAAGGGGGTTTGTTGCCATGAAAGAGAGACAGGAAGGCAAGAGAGACCCTTACCGATAAGGTCTCACAGCAAACACAGGTCTCACAGGCCCTAGGACCTGTGGATGACTCCAGCCCACCTGCCGTCTGCGGGAGGGACTGGAGATACGACACCGACAAGCTCCCCTGGTTTGGGTTAAAAAGAAACTGGTCTCGGCAAGCACAGAATCCTGGGAGGCACCGGCCTCATCCTCTCAAATATGAGCAAGGACCTACTGTGCGCACCGGATTGGCAATGACCAAGGGAGACTGGAAGAGGCCCATGAAAAGGCCTTTCTGGAAGGGGACGAAGGGATTGCAGAAAGACCACATGCTATGTTGGGGCAAGGTACAAGGAGGTAACAGGCCCCTGGGGAGAACTGCTGAAATACTTGGATTTAAGACCATCACTGCTGTGGTCAGGAAGCACACCTACTATGTGCCGGGCATGGAGCCATATTTACACACATATTGCTACACTGCATCCTTAGGCTGACCCGTGAGGGAGGGGGATGCTGCTCGGATCCCTGCCGGGTAGATAAGAAAGACGGCTGGTCTGTGGGCTCTCATGGTCAGAAGGGGGGCTCTGTTTGGGTCTCATGGGACAGGCCTGGATGAAGAAAGTACCCCAAAAAGACATGCTCCTAGCAGGGGAGATCAACAGAGCACACCTTCCTCCAGGACAGCACCAGAAGCAGGCCCAATAAGGAGGAAAATGCTGAGACCATCCCAGGCAGGTGAGTCACTAAGAGGCACACGTGGCAGGGGAAGGATTTCTGGTTTCATCAGAAGACAGACTAAATCAGGACCGTTTGTTAACAGACACGTGCATCTAGCTCAAGGACTCTAATTGGATTAGAGAAGTAGAGACAGAGTCCCCAGCAGGTAGAGACCAGCAGGTGACCAGCTCTGACCAAAATCACCCTTGAAGTGCCCACGCCACCCAAGACGGGAGGCAAGAACCCTTTGCACCTTGCTCCCAAATATTGTCAGGAACACACCATGAACCTCTGGCTCCTGGGCCAGGAGGAAACTCAGATGAGAACCACTGTGTGCTCCGGAAATCACACCTTGTGAAGCACAGAAGAGGTGCCATTAAAATTTCTAAATAGCAAACCCATCTCTCTGGAATCGTAAAGAGCTCTGTGTGCGTCTTAGGTTTTCCAACAAAGTGAATACAATTACCTTCGATCTCCCTTGGACCAGATCAGGGCAACCCTATCTGCTATGTGGACCACAGACAAAACTGCTGACTTGGCCCTTCATGTTCTCCCAAACAGGCTGGGCCACTAGGGAGAGAATCGATAGAAATACATTGACATTTGTCCAAAGCCGCGCAGCCTCTGCCTGCACAGTGCTCATGCCAAGCTACAGACCCCCAGAAGGAGAGGGAATTGCCAGATATGCTTTATCTCATTAGCTTCCTGGAGCACTGTTATCACTGCCACCATGCTTATTAATAAGATGCGGGATGCCTCTCGCATCTACCTAGAGGTCTTTGATACTTAACGGTGATGGGAGGCACCGTGGGCTCCTGCACCTGCTTCAAGCAGGGAGAGCGGTCTGAGAGGTCCATCCCCGTTTCCCTTCTGGGTATGTTTCCTGGACAGGGTGTGGTCTTTCGCCCTGTACCTGGAAGGCATGTCCCTTTAAACACCACAAGGTAAGTGCCCTGGGGGAGGGGCACCCCCTTCACAATCATTTTGAGCTCCAGAGTCCCCAGACAAGAGGAGACAGGGCAAGCTCAGGGAATCATGCTATCACTCAGAGCCTCTTCATCCAACGAGGCTGGGGTGCTGAGCAGAGAGCAGCATGCAAACAGACGCGTCTTGGCCCCAGTGCGTGCCTTTGCAGGGACGACAGCAGACAACAAACAGACCTAGCAATAAGAAGACGGTTTCAGGGACTGGTGGCCACCCTGTAGCCTCAGGAAGAACATCGGTGCAGGGAGCAGAGTGGGCGGCAGGGCTCCGGGTGACCACTTCAGACAACCGATGCCTGGAGAGGGGGCGTCTGAGACAAGACCTGAGTGGACATCAGCTTGGGGAGATCAAGGACACCGGGGCCCATGCAGAATTGCTGGGCAGAGCTCACTGCAGGGGTGAGGGGAGCCAGGGTGAGACGGGTGGGCCTGTGCATCTGAAGGGCTGTGCGGGTCCCACTCCCACGCTGTGGGAGCCAGGGACCTGGCCACCAGGTGTCCTTCCCAGCAACTTCACAGAAATAGAACTTAGCTGCCAATCAAGTTCACTCTTTTTTTTCTTTTTTAAGATTTTTAAAAATTTATTTATTTGACAGAGAGAGAGATCACAAGCAGACAGAGAGGCAGGCAGAGAGGCAGGCAGAGAGAGAGAGGAGGAAGCAGGCTCCCTGCAGAGCAGAGAGCCTGACGCGGGCCTCGATCCCAGGACCCTGAGATCACGACCTGAGCCAAAGGCAGAGGCTTTAACCCACTGAGCCACCCAGGCGCCCAAGTTCACTCTTTACAGGGGCACCTGGGTGCTGCAGGTGGTTAAGCTTCGGACTCCTCATTTCGGCTCAGGTCATGATCTCAGGGACACGAGTTCAACCCCATGTCGGGTTCTGTGCTTAGTGCAGTCTGCTTAGGACTCTCTTTCCCTCTGCCCTTCCCCACTGTGCGGTCTCTCTCTAAAATAGGAAATAAATCTTAAAAAGAAAAGTATATGCTAGAGTGGTTTTTAGTTCATTTAGAGAGCTGTGTCGTCATCACAATTCCAGGACATTCCACCAACCCATTACGGTCTGTCCCCATCTCCCCACAGCCCGGGCTTGGCTAGCACAGGTCTAGCTTCTGTCTCTGCAGCCTGGGAATGAGAACCCACCCTATGGGGTCTGCTGCAGGGTCCAACTCACTGAGCAGAATGTCTTCACACTTCACCCACTCTCCAGCACGGGTCAGGATTTGCCCCTTTTTGTGAACAAGTGATGTTCCTGCACAGGATGTACACATTTCTGGGCCCGTTCACCTTCCGGCAGCATTTGGATGGTTTCCTCTTGTGCTGTTATAAGCACGGTGACCAAGGCTGTGTGCGGACTTCCTGCTCTGGGCTGTGCATCGGGATCGTGGGTGCCTCTGAATTCACCGTTAGGGAGGCTTTGGAGCTCGAGATGCTGGGTGGAGACCAGCTCTGGGCGGTGCGTGGGGGGCTAACCCTGCACTCAGAGACCCATCTTTTAGTCTGGAATGACAAGAGGCCCAGGGTGTGGCTTGCAAACACATTCTGGAACTGCTGCAGTTTGCTTTGCGGGGGAGAGGGCGAGGACATCAGGACAACTGGGTTCTTAGCGTGAGCTGGTGGGACCTGGAGGTCATCTTGCCCACGGGCTTTCCAGCCCAGATCGGCAATTCCAGGGGAGATTCAGGGTGTGTGCATATGTGTTCATATAGACACACATGCATATACACACATACACACATGTGCACACACACAGACACATGTGCACGCACATGCTCGTATGCATGCACACATAACAGACACGTGCAGACATGTGCACAGACACACACTCATATGCACATTCGCTCCTGTGCACACACACATGTACATGCACACACAATACTCACATGCATACACAGGGACACAATCCACACACATCCACACGTGCATGCACACACGTGGACACATGTGTATACACATGCACACACTCGTATGTGTGCACATATAGCACACGTCTACACATGCACACAACCCACACACCTGCATGTACATGCATGCACACATGCCACACATGTGCACACAACACACAGAGATACACATATGTATGAGTGCACACATACCTAGAACACACATGTGCATAGAAACACAGAGACACATTCATGCATGCACACACAGCTACATACAACACACACATACACACACATACACGTGTACACACACAGGCACACCTAGATCCTTCCCTGATGAGTTCTGACCCAGAAGGTCCATGGGGGTCCTGGAGTCTGGGTCATCAGCTTGTCCAGCACAGCCAGCCATGGGAGCCACAGCTATATTTTGGGTGAGGAAACTAGCAGCCTGGGGACAGGGCATATACTCTGACCGCCTTCTGTCCCTATGACGGGCCAGGTGAGCTGAGCTCTCTGGTCAGCCCTGCCTTTCCCTACATAGTCCATGACATTTAGGACGTGATGGCTGAGCCTCGGCGGCAGAGCTAGGCTGGGGGAGCACAAGGGTGTCATCAGGCAGGGAGGGTGTACAGGCATGGGGGGGCACCCGAGGAGAGAAGGGGGAAGCTGAGGGAGGTGGAAGGAAAAGGGAGCTCCCACGGGTTCATCTGCCCCAAGGCTCTCGGAGAGAGGATCACAGAGCAACTGCCTAAGGCAAGTCTTCCTGCTACAGGACACAGGTTCACACCTGTGAATGAGCTCCCAAGGTCCTGGCCCATCAGGGGCAAACAGCAAAGTCAGCTCCCATCATGTGTGCAATCTTAAACACTTGAGAGCCACGTTAAAAAATAGTCAAACTAAAGTGTGGGGTTATATTTACTCTGCTTTTTATTGAGCCCAATGCAGCCAAGGTGGTACTGTTGATACGTGTACTCTATACAAATGCAGTTAGGGGACACTGTTCCCTCTGTCCACATGCTGAGCCCTGCAGTCCCTCCAGCCGCCTCCACCTGCCATGCACAGTGCCCTGCCCTACCCCATCCATATAGGAGAGTGCCCAGCTGGTTGGTGCTCCAAGGAGCATCCCTAGTTTTGAGTTCAGGGGCAGAAAACTCCGGCCCTAAAGGCAATAAGGGTGGGGGAGTGGCACTTCTCAGCAAATCTGAGCACGTCAGTCCCAGGGCCTCCCCAGAGCTGGAGGGAGGAGGCTGAGGTTACGAGGAGTGAATGTCCGTGCCCGTTACAGACCGTGCTGTCCTTCACCTAAGTACGGGGAGGAACACAGACTCAGGCCTACGTGCTAGTTCACCACGTACCACTGGGAGACCCCAGGTGGGATGTGACCTCTCTGAGCCTGAAGGTCACCTGCAGAGTAGGGATGACAACTGTACCCATTGCTCAGCCTGGCAAGACTGACCTAACATTACACGTGACACAGACAGGGATCGTCAGGTCAGGTTTCAGAAAGTGGTAGCAGCAGGAAGGAGGCTGGGCCAGGCTGGCTGCAGAAAGGATCAGACACGCCCCTGGATGGCAGAGCCCGGAGCACGTGCTGGGGTCAGGCCCACTGCAGGAGGGGTGGTGGTTCCTGGAACTCGTCCGCTTGCCCTGTCCCTACTCTAGAGCCCGTCTGTACCCTGAGCTGTGGCTGCAGCCCCACCCCCAAGCCAGGCTGCTCCTACCCTTGGCCATGTTGGGCAGGCTGTGTCCTCCAGAAGGGGAAGGTCCGTCCACTCTCAGCCGGGGGGGCAGTGAAGAGCAGGCCATCATACCACCCACTCACTACTGAACACCTACCCCATAGCCTGAAGGCTCTGGGAACATCTGTGGAACCCAGCAGGGAAGGTGACTGCCAGGCACTGACCATCGAAGGGAAGAGGACCCCAGAGAGGAAATGGTAACCATAGCAACTGCTCTAGAACCAAGCACAGGTACCCTGCCCGCAGGTGCAAGGGTCTGAGGATGAACAGGGGCCGGCTGGAGAGCCGACGGCTGTGGGGGGCCTTCCAGAGGGAAGGAACAGAAAACAAGACATGTCTCATAAGAAGAAAGATAAGAATATTCTACCTGCGAAGGATGGGTGGGAGGCCTGCCCCTTGTAATCCATAAAACTCCAACAGTGGACCAAGCCACCCAAGCACCTAGCTGGGTGTCCTCTCCCATCCTCCCGAGCTGGGCTGAGTGAATCTAAGCCCCCTTTGGCTGGGCAGCAGGAGGGCTGGGCCAGGACCGCCTGGGCCACCTTCCTGGTCTGGAAAGGTCGGGTTCACACATCACGCCTGCTGTTCTCCCTGAGCTGGATGTCCCCTGCCATCCAGCCACTTCACGCTGCGCCCCTGGTCCCTGTTGCCAAGTGTCCCCAGGCCTCCATGGTGGAGCCCCATGGAGTCTGTCTTCACAGCGGACCGCGCACACAGCATGGACGTTAATTCTGATCTGCTCTGATTCAGGGGCAATAAACTTCACATTATTACACACTTTGCCTCAAGTGTCGACCTGGGGCCTTGGCAGATGTGCTGGGCGTTTACAATCATGCAAGGCAGCACTGCTCCCCACGGCCCCACGCTCCTGTCCACCTCCAGGCACACACAGGCCTCCTCCCTTGGCCAGCCGGGCACGGTGCTACCTGCTCGTTCCACCCCACTGCTGGGGGCTCATTCAGCCAGGCCCATGGGCACTCAGCACAGCCGCACCCCTGCAATGCCCCCCACCCCCCGAGAGACGACAGCTTAGACTTGGCCAAATGTTTCATGTGCAAACGTGTGTGTGTGTGTGTGTGCGACTATGTGTGTGGTCATACCTGCTCTTGTTTCTTCTCTTTGGCCAACTTCTCAATCTAAGTTGCTGAAATGCCCCTAAAAACGATCCCTGCTCTCCAATTCCCTGCCATCAGTCTCCACCCAGGCAGGCTTCATAGGACAGTGCTGCCCTTTCCAAACACAAGTCTGGCCTGGTCCAAAAATAAAGACTCCCTGGCGTGCAGAGGAAGAGACTGAGGCTTTGTTTCCGGAGGATGCTGGGCAGGATCGCGGTGGGGAAGGGAAGGAGCCTCAGATCTGTGTGGCGAAGAGCACTGAGATCATAGGCTTGTCCTGAAATAGCCGGGTGTCTAAGACCACAGGGTGGAGCCCAGGAGTACTGGGGCCATGGCGGGAGAGGGAGAGTGGAGCCCAGGAGGGCTGGGGCCATGAAGGGAGAGGGAGCGACACCCCCTAGGACACCCAATCTCTTATAGCAAGATGCACGAGTGGAGAGCCCAGAGCTGCCCCCCATCCAGGGAGTGGCAGCATGCCAGAGTCCCATGTAGAGGCCGAACACTGGGCCATCCCTAGCGGCAAAGGGAAGGCAATCTGAGGTTGCACGGTTCCAGCAGATGATGCTGAGACACATAGACAACCCCTGGCCCCAGGGACACATCCAGAATCCCCCCACTGCCAGGCAGAGAGGAAGGAAACCCGGACCCACCTCGTGGCTCACGGGGTCTGTGCGATGGCTGCGATGGGGACTCTGACCCCACGGAGGTGGTCTCAGTGCTCTACATGCCCTCCCCTGCGTCCGGAACCCTGCCTGGTGGGCCAGCATCACAGGAGGGATTGAGGCTCTTTACAGACCCAGCTGGCCCTAGTGGTCCTGAGCCCATGGCCACAGTGGAAACCCACTGTCACCCTGGAAATGTGGGGTCTTCCTCCGCCACCACATAGACATTGGATCTGCATTCCCCGGACTTCTCTCCAGGGAGGTCCTAAGACAAGCCTATGTTATAGGAGGCTCTGCTGTGATCAGAACAATTATGGAAATAGGTGGAAAGGTCTTGTCCCTATTTAGTGCAGATGGCATAACTTCTGGACATGTCTGTGTTACCACTGAGGACCAGCCTGGGCCTGTCAGGGAAGGGCTTCTCGGAGCCAACCTGTGCCTGGCCCCCATCTCGGGGAAGCACACAGAGAACAGCACTGTCTCATGAGGGGCTTACAGCCTCAGCTCCTTTTGGAGAGTTTACTCCTGCTCCTGACTATTGCTGGTCAAGGGTCCCTAGAGGCAGGCACTGCCCAGTGCCAAGAATAAGAGCCAGGGTTCGTGGTCCAGGGGATGAGAGAAATAATGAAGCCAGACAGTTTCAGGCAGAAAGTAGCACAGAAGATATAAAGACAGCAAGAGGGCCAACACTGGGCCTCACCCAGGGGGTAGGGCGAGGGCTGAGATTTGAACAAGAGCCAGCCATGGCCAGGGTCGGGGAGAACATTCCAGGTCTTGGGGACAAGCTGGACAAGTGTGAGGAACAGACAGGACCAGGAGACTGGTACACAGAGATGGTGGGGAAGCTTGCTAGGGCCGGGCCTGATGGTGCAGGTGTACCTGGGTCTGCCGAGCAGAGTGGGGCTGAGCTGAGCAGTAACACTGAGTGATTCATGCTTTTTCAATGACCCCTCGGACCACTGTGGGCAATGGACTCAGGGCTGGGGTAGGCAAGAAGGGATGTGCTGATGGGTGTGAGCTCCTCCCAGGGGAAGCTGAGAAGGAGCACGGCTCTGGAGATGGTGTAGACGTGTCCACGGCAGGGTGCACCCTGGACAGAGCATGGAGGGGACGGCGGTCACACAGCCCTCCCCGTGGCTCCTCTGGCAGAGATCTCTCCCGCGGGGAGGGTTGAGGGTAAATCACGCAATTCTTTAGTGGCCACTGACAACGTCCACCAAGAGGGAAAAGGCAGACAGCCTCAGACCCAGCCATTCTGATCCTGGGAACGGATTCTACTCCTGGACGCGCAGGCTCACTTCCCCTAGGAAGCTCCTACTCACAACCCCCTCTCCAGCGGGAGCCACTTCGACCAAGCCCTGATGCCCGTGGAGCAGGGCACCAGTCAGCCACCAAACAGAACAAGACGTTACTCTATGAATGGCCGTGGAACATAGATCAATAACTAATCTTAAGTGAGAAAAGCAAATTCACAAGGCGTTGCACGTGGTGAGTCTGATCGTGGGGACAGGGGCGTCCTGCCAGGGCGCGTGTGTGCCATCTGTCCAGGCAGTGCCGTGGGGTCGCAGCACGGCTGTGGGCCCGCGGCCCCAGGGGCAGGTGGCAAGGCCCAGCGGCACTGAGACGGGATGCTCTTCCTGAAGGGACCTGTCACTGCAGACAAAGCTTGGGCTGCTCTGGGGACAAACAGTCAAAAATGACCGCCCAGGGGGTGAGGATGAGAGTGGAGGATCTCTGGGGGGTGAACATGCCCCCACCTTCTGACGCCTGTGCGGGAGCCGCCACTGAGAGAGACAGCGGCTGTGGGAGAGAAGAGGGCCTCCGGTCCCATCGTTGCGCCCGAGAGCAAGGGGTGCACTGCCTCACGGCCACCTGCACTCTCAGTCCCAGTGACACAGCAGCTGCGCATGCCTGCCGGGGGGGCAGGAAGCACAGCTCCCACCCACCCCCGACTAGGCCCCCCAGCACATTGTGACCCATGAGGACACGGCATGAATGAGAAACACGTGAGGCCTGTGATTGTTTCTACTCCTTACAAAGTGTAACGAGAATTCTGACCACCGTGGGCACCTCAGAGAAAAGGCTAACTTCCTCCTTAAACTGTTGTTTAAATTAGCAATTTCATTAAAAAGCAATTCAGGCCCATGGTAAATACTCCAGAGCAAGAAGTAAGCACCCCTTCCCGCCCCGCTCCCTACCCCCACTGAAGGCCTCTGCGTTTCTCCTTATACCCCTCTAAAAATGTTCCGTGAATATATACGAGCACAAATATCATCCAGTATACAGTCCCCAACAAATATACAATCTTGTGAATTCCACAGCCGCCCATAGACTCCAACCCTCACCCCCCATGAAGGCCCCCTGGTTTCCTGCTCTGTATTGGCTGAGATCGTTCTCGGCTGATGAAGACTGGTCTTGTCTCCAGTTCCCATCACTGAGAACCCTTTGGTGAAGACACCTGCTCAGGAGCAGGCTGCAGACTGAATTTCGGGAATGGGAATTGCTGGATCAAGGGGACGTGTCCAGCACGTCAGAGCGGATGCTGCCAAATGGCCCAAATGTTGACTGTGAGTACCCCCCCCCACCAGCACAAGGGCCGACACACCCGCACGTCCCCACCCTGGCACCCCCTTTTCCTCTCCGCAAACCTAACCAGAGAAATGGTGCCTCACAGTTCTCTTCTGTGTTGCAGTGAATGTGAGCACCCTTTGCAGTGTGGCTCAAGCACCTGAAATCCTTTCCCGTTAACTGGGGGATCACATAACCCAGCATTGCTTCTTCACCACCCCCATCTTGCCATTTGCACCAGTATGAGCCCCTGGCCTCCTCTTGTTGATTTTAAAAAGCTCTTTACTTATTTAAAGGACGGTCCAATATAGTAAAGACATTTTCCCCAGGTGTCTATTTTTTTCTGTAAAATTTAAATTGTACGCTTTCAACAGTTGGGAACTTTAATTGTTACATAGTGAAACAGAACTGTCTTCCCTTACATGGCTTCTGGGCACATGAATTTTTCAGATAAAATAGGAGACTTCCAGCAGACGGGGCCAGGCGGTGCACACAGGGCTCCAGGGCCATCCCTGCCTTCCTCTGCCATGGGACCTCTCCGGGAGAGAAGGAGTGGGGCGGGCCACTCTGGCCTGGTGGCAGCAAATCCCAAGCCTTCCAGCCGGTGAAACTGCAGAGGACAAACCAGCCGTCCGGAAATGACACCCCGCAAGGCCACGGCAGGAGCGGCTAGGTCGAGCTTCTCGAGGTGCGTCGCCACTGGCCATGCCTCTGTCCTTCAGATGCTCTCAGGTTAATGAGCTAAAAAGTCACAAGAAGCCACATGTCTTGCATGGAATGGTGCCTTCTTGCCACTGAAAACCAAATAAATTTTTCTTGCAGGTAAGTGAAAAGCCACTCATTTTTTTGCAACTGATTCCTGTGACCTAATATAGAAAAGGCTCTATCCTATGGAATCTCACCCCAGGACACTCCGGGAAGCACATCGGCTCACCCCATACGCAGCAACACTGAGCCCGCAGCCCGCTCCCTGCATAGCCCCAGCACCTTCCAGAATTCCCAGAAGCCTTCTGGGCTGAGGAGACATGTTTTATATACAGTGTGATTTTATTACTAATTATATTCCTTATATGGAATCGTAGGAAGATGGTCACTTACTCCCTATATTGTCACATGCTCAGGCACCCACCCACCCCTTCCAACTGGCCAGACAACGAACAGGCATTTCCACGGTGCTCAGAAACCACAAGGCACATTGGAGAGAGAACTATGTATTTCATAAGAATAATCTTTTTTTTTCTCATCTAGCTTCCTGTTATGCATGTAATTTTATACGAGTGAGCCAATATAGTTCAAAACATGTCACTCATTCATTTATTCCTTCGATATATATTCATGGAAACCTTCCACGCACTCAACTTCGGGCGAAGTCCTTCCTAAAACAAGTCACTTAAGTGAGGTGTCTGGAAGGGACGACTAATGACCTGTCTAAACAAGATTCTAAAAGAGGAATGCAAAGAGGTGACCTCATCCCTTCACTATATTTGTCCCCTGAAGTTGGTGTCTGGAAACTGAAAGGGACAACATTGTTACATCCCCCTCCACTTAGCATCTCTCCAGGGTCTGTCTGGATCTTCATGATGGCAACCTCTCATTCCCCGATGGGTTGGCAATGGCGCCTTGAGCATAGGAGCAGTGGGGTGTGTGGGGACGGGGCACTGTGTAGACCAGAACACCCTCGTGGAAGACAAGGTCCAACCTGTTCGACGAAGCAGCCGTCACAGGAGCAAAGACGTGTCTAGGTTTTCTGATAATTGACTGACCAAGATGGTTGATGCTCTTGGAGGCAGCCCTCCAGAGCTCATGGCCGCAGACTGCTTGATGGAAAGAACCACGTGGAGGACAGAAGACCACCACCTGCGTCCCTTCGCACACCTACGGCGCATTTGTGGACAGAGCACCTCACCCGCCTCTCTGTGCATGTGCCCATCACCCCATCCTGAGCCAGCACTCCCGGGCCTTTGTACTTACCGTGAGAGCACAAGCTCTAACCCTCCACAGTTGCTCCTTCTGTCCCAACCCTGGCTGCTGCCATAGGCCGCTCCCAGCCCAAACCTCCTCTCCCTGCCATTCTGACACTGCCAGGTCTTAATCCTCCATTACCTTTTGTTAGAAAAGAGAAATTCCAAGGCCCCGCTATGTACAGGTAAGGGAACATTAACAGGCTTTAAAATAGCAACTTCACACTTGACAGGAAGGATACCTGTGGATTTTCCTCATGGGGACGTGAGGTAAACTCTGGGAATGTTGGGGTTAGTCCCCTGAACAGCTTTAAAAGACATTCTGTGTGAAGGAGCATGAAAGCTGAAACTTCTCTTTTCAGTGACCACTTATTTATGACCCACACAGGACAGTGAGGAGTGATGTCAGGAGGGCCCAACCCCCCCTTCCCAAACCCACTGTCCTCTTTTCTGCCAGCTGACTCTCTGCCCAGCGATGGCCACAGCACCTGCCACGTCTGTGTCCTGGAACTTCCACAGAAGCTTGGGCTGGGGGGCACAGAGCCGGGGGCACAGAGATCCTGCGGCTGCACCAAGGCCCTGCCCCACACACCCTGAGCACAGGGCGGGAAGCCAGGACTCACCAGAATGCTTCCTCCAAGTGGAAAAGAAAAGCTCAGTGGTGGTCTTGCATTCCCGATTTGATGGCCTTCGGAGAGTTCCATGTCCCAGGGCTCTGCGAGAATGAATGGGTTCAGCCTCTCTGGGTGCCGGCCATTCTCCCTCTGCTCCCTTTCACAGGCACAGAGGGGCAGGATGCCGCCTTAACAACATCCCCCAAGTTCATGTCTGCCTGTAAAGTCAGGACGTCCCTCCTCTGGAAACATAGTCTTTGCAGATGTGACTGAATGAAGAGGAGGCTGTACCAGGTTAGCACGGGCTCTGATCCAGTGACTGGTATCCCTGTGAGAAGAGGGAAATTTGGACGCAGCATCCTCTCAGACACAGGAGAGGAGGCCGAGTGCTGAGGGTGGCGGGGACCGGAGTGATGGTCTCCAGGCCAAGGAGTCGCCAGGGCCTCCCCTGCTACAACTGAAGCTGGGAGAGGCAGGAAGGACCCTGCCCCATGGCTTCCAGAGGGAGTGCGGCCCCGCCCAAACCTGATTCCCAATATCTGGCCTTTGGAGCCCTGAGACAGAACACGTGTATCCTCGAAGCCACCCAATCACGGCAGCCTGAGGTCACTCATGCAATCAGTCCTAATTTAATATCCCAACTCCTCCGGGAAGGCCTCCTGGCCTACAGCACAGACAGAGCCCCCAACACGTCCCCCACAAGCCTCAGGGCACAATAGCCCCTCCAAACCCATCCCCTGAGACTGGCATCTAGGGCTCAGGGTACATATGGATATCCTGAACCCTATTCAGAGATCTGGCAACCAGCGAGGACAGATTGACGGATTTTCCCACAGAGGTAAGTGGGACAAGTGCCAGGTAAAGTTCCAGCTTGCTGGAAATGCCTCTGTGGTCTCCCCGCCATGCACTGGCAACAGAGTGAATATCATCCCGGAGTGGTCTTGTCTGGGGTGGGGCACATCACGATCTCCTCTCTCTGCCTCAACATCCTGAGTTCGTTATTTCCCCAATGGGGAGGAATTAATTGCAAAAAGCCTCTTTGCAATGTTCCAAAGATCTATGACAAACATGGTCTGCATGTACCAGAGGTCACAATGTTCTGTGACTTATGTGATGGGCAGACCACTCCTCTTCCCCAGAGCCCCTTCCGGGGACCAGGACCCAGTGCCACAGAGCACATGACCCCCAGTCTCAGCTCAGGAATCCAGAGTGAGCTCCGACAGCTTGCTGGAGTTGGCGGCTCGACCCACGTGCACACCAGCAGGTACCACCGGGCGCAGGGCTGACGGGCCCAGGAGACGCGGCAATGTCAATAGGACCTGAGTACCAGACTCAGGCAGCTTCCGTATTCTGTGTTCTACCCATAATCGTTCCTAGTGCTCAGGCTCAGCCTGCTGCACAGGGCTGCCCGCTGCCCCCCCCCCCGCCCCAAGTCCGGGAGAGCAGAGGGCGCGTGGGCCCTCGAGGCTGTCACTCCGCGAGGGGCCTCCAAACCTCCACTGCGTCAGGCTAACACATGAACGCTGATGAGTTTGAGTGGAGGCCAAGCCGAGGAGGGGGACTGACCCTGCTGTCCCTCAGGGGCCCCAGACTCACGCCAGGGATCATTCCCCAGGAGGACAGCAGGAGATCTGGGCAATTCCAGTCCAGTCTCAGATAGCCCAGCCTAGCGGGGAGCTCTGCTCACTCCTGGCATCCACTTGCCTCTACCAACTGATATTAACATCCAGATGTGGGGAAGCCAGGGGCACACTGGGCTGCGGATATGGGCAGACAAGCGGGGCTCCCCAGGTGGGCTTGAACCCACATCCCACCCTCACAGGACAGCCCTGAGAGCCCCACCTGGTTTCCCTATCTGAGGGATGCAGCTAGGCGCTCTGACCTCCTGACAGCCTGGCCGGGGCATCGAGGGGACAACACCAGTAACTCACGTTGCGCCCCGCCCTGCACATGGAGCGCACCCGATACTCGCTCAGAAGAGCACATGGTAGTGACAAGCCTCCCCATGTTGCCTCCCCAGCTTCCTCTCCGCACTGGAAATGCAGGTGGGGCTGCCTCCTCATGCTGTCCCCTCTTGCTCTGCAGGTAAGTGCTCTGTTCCAGAACCCCACCCTAGGGAGCCACAGGGTGAAGGCAGCAGGCTGTGAGGCGGAAGGGCTGTCCTGTCTGGAAGGGGTGTGGGACTCTGGAAACAAGCTGCTCTATGC